>OY757010.1:189110142-189508105 GCA_963580285.1 Lucinisca nassula
TCTTTGTATTTCTTTATGTCCACTTTTTTCACGGATGTCCACTTTTTTCACGGATTGTTGCTTTATCAATTTTTCTGTCACGTCAGTGTACATTTTTCTTCGTGATTATCCTTATCAGGCATATCTTCTTCTTTCCCGGACAGGTACCTTTTCAACCCTTTCCACGCACATCTTTTTTCTTCATTACTTTTCTTTGTATTTCTTAATGTCCACTTTTTTCACGGATGTCCACTTTTTTCACGGATCATTGCCTTATCTTTTTTCTTTCACGTCAGTGTACATTTTTCTTCATGATTATCCTTATCACGCACATCTTCTTCTTTCATGGACAGGTACCTTTTCAACCCTTTTCACGCAAATCTTCTTTTTTCATTCGTTTTCTTTGTATTTCTTTATGTCCACTTTTTTCACGGATGTCCACTTTTTTCACGGATTGGTGCCTTATCTATTTTTCTTTCACGTCAGAGTACATTTTTCTTCTGGATTGACCTTTTCACGCACATCATCTGCTTTGAAGGACTGGAACCTTTTCAACCATTTTCACGCACATCCAACCTTTTTTCATTCCTTTATTTTGCGTTTCTTTATGTCCCCTTTTTTCACGCATGTCCACCTTTTTCACGGATTGTTGCCTTATCTGTTTTTCTTTCACGTCAGTGTACATTTTTCTTCGTGATTATCCTTTTCACGCACAACTTCTGCTTTCACGGACTGGTACCGTTTCAACCCTTTTCACGCACATCTTCTTTTTTCATTCCTCTTCTTTGTAGAAGCCTCCGTGGTGCAGTGGTAACGCTACTCTCCTTGTAAACCAGGGATCGCAGGATCGATCCCGGGCTTCTCCAGCCTTTCGGATGAGTCTTTAAACCGAGGTCCTGTCTCCATATTACCTGAGCTGTTGGTGGGACGTAAAACTAAAAGTCACTCACGGCTTTTCTTTGTATTTCTTTATGTCCACTTTTTTCACAGATGTCCACTTTTTTCACGGATTTTTGCCTTATCTATTTTTCTTTCACGTCAGAGTACATTTTTCTTCGTGATTATCCTCATCACGCGCATCTTCTTCTTTCTCGGACTGGCACCTTTTCAACCCTTTTCATGCACATCTTCTTTTTTCATTCCTTTATTTTGCATTTCTGTATGTCCACTTTTTTCACGGATGTCCACTTTTTTCAAGGATTGTTGCCTTTTTTATTTATCTTTCACGTCAGTGTACATTTTTCTTCGTGATTATCCTTATCACGCATATTTTCTTCTTTCACGGAAAGGTACCTCTTCAATCCTCTTCACGCACATCTTCTTTTTTTCATTCCTTTTCTTTGTATTTCTTTATGTCCACTTTTTTCACGGATGTCCACTTTTTTCAAAAATTGGTGCCTTGTCTAACTTTCTTTCACGTCAGTGTACATTTTTCTTTGTGATTATCCTTTTCACGCACTTCTTCTGCTTTTACGGACTGGTACTTTTTCAACCCTTTTCACGCACATCCATCTTTCTTCATTCCTTTATTTTGCATTTCTTTATGTCCACTTTTTTCACGCATGTCCACTTTTTTCACGGATTGTTTCCTTATCTGTTTTTCTTTCACGTCAGTGTACATTTTTCTTCGTGAGTATCCTTTTCACGCACATCTTCTGCTTTCACCGACAGGTACCTTTTCAACCCTTTTCACGCACCTTTTCTTTTTTCATTCCTTTCCTTTGTATTTCTTTATGTCCAATTTTTTCAAGGGTGTCCACTTTTTTCACGGATTGGTGCCTTATCTATTTTTCTTTCACGTCAGTGTACATTTTTCTTCGGGGTTGTCCTTTTCACGCACATCTTCTGCTTTCACGGACTGGTACCCTTACAACCCTTTTCACGCACATCCATTTTTTTCATTCCTTTATTTTGCATTTCTTTATGTCCACTTTTTTCACGCATGTCCACTTTTTTCACGGATTTTTGCCTTTTCTGTTTTTCTTTCACGTCTGTGTACATTTTTCTTCGTGATTATCCTTTTCATGCACATCTTCTGCTTTCACGGACTGGTACCTTTTCAACCCTTTTCACGCACATCTTTTTTTTCATCCTTTTCTTTGTAGAAGGCTCCGTGGTGCAGTGGTTACGCTACTCGCCTTGTAAACCAGGGATCGCAGGATCGATCCCGGGCTTCTCCAGACTTTCGAATGAGTCTTTAAACCGAGGTCCCGTCTCCGTATGACCTTAGCTGTTGGTGGGACGTAAAACTAAAACTCACTCACTGCTTTTCTTTGTATTTCTCTATGTCCACTTTTTTCACGGACGTCCACTTTTTTCACGGATTGTTGCCTTATAAATTTTTCTGTCACGTCTGTGTACATTTTTCTTCGTGACTATCCTTATCAGGCACATCTTCTTCTTTAACAGACAGGTACCTTTTCAACCCTTTTCACGCACATCTTTTTTCTTCAATCCTTTTCTTTGTATTTCTTTATGTCCACTTTTTTCACGGATGTCCACTTTTTTCACGGATTATTGCCTTATCTGTTTTTCTTTCACGTCAGTGTTCATTTTCTTCGTGATTATCCTTATCACGCACATCTTCTTCTTCCACGGACAGGTACCTTTTCAACCCTTTTCACGCACATCTTCTTTTTTCATTCATTTTCTTTGTATTTCTTTATGTCCACGTTTTTCACGGCTGTCCACTTTTTTCACGGATTGGTGCCTTATCTATTTTTCTTTCACGTCATTTTTTATTTTTCTTCTGGATTGTCCTTTTCACGCATGTAGCTTCTGCTTTCACGGACTGGTACCTTTTCAACCCTTTTCACGCACACCCATCTTTTTTAATTCCTTTATTTTGCATTTTTTTTTATGTCCACTTTTTCACGCATGTCCACTTTTTTCACGGATTGTTGCCTTATCTGTTTTTCTTTCACCTCAGTTGTTGCCTTATCTGTTTTTCTTTCACCTCAGTGTACATTTTTCTTCGTGATTATCCTTTTCACGCACATCTTTTGCTTTCACGGACTGGTATCTTTTCAACCCTTTTCACGCACATCTTCTTTTTTTCATTCCTTTTATTTTTTAGAAGCCTCCGTGGTGCAGTGGTTACGCTACTCGCCTTGTAAACCAGGGATCGCAGGATCGATCCTGGGCTTCTCCAGCCCCTCGGATGAGTTTTTAAACCGAGGTCCCGTCTCCGTATGACCATAGCTGTTGGTGGAACGTAAAACTAAAACTCACTCACTCCTTTTCATTGTATTTCTTTATGTCCACTTTTTTCACGGATGTCTACTTTTTTCACAGATTTTTGCCTTATCTATTTTTCTTTCAGGTCAGTGTACATTTTTCTTCGTGATTATCCTTATCGCGCGCATCTTCTTCTTTCTCGGGTTGGTACCTTTTCAACCCTTTTCACGCACATCTTCTTTTTTCATTCCTTTACTTTGCATTTCTTTATGTCCACTTTTTTCACGGATGTCCACTTTTTTCACGGATTGTTGTCTTACCTATTTTTCTTTCACGTCAGTGTATATTTTTCTTCGTGATTATCCTTATCACGCACATTTATTTCTTTCACGGAAAGGTACCTCTTCAACACTTTTCACGCACATCTTCTTTTTTCATTCCATTTTCTTTGTATTCTTTATGTCCACTTTTTTCACGGTTGTCCACTTTTTTCACGGATTGGTGCCTTATCTATTTTTCTTTCACGCCAGTGTACATTTTTCTTTGGGATTATCATTTTCACGCACATCTTCTGCTTTTAACCGACTGGTACTTTTGCAACCCTTTTCACGCACATCCATCTTTTTTCATTCCTTTATTTTGCATTTTTTTATGTCCACTTTTTTCACGCTTGTCCACCTTTTTCACGGGTTGTTGCTTTATCTGTTTTCCTTTCACGTCAGTGTTCATTTTTCTTCGTGATTATCCTTTTCACGCACATCTTCTGCTTTCACGGACAGGTACCCTTTCAACTCGTTTCACGCACCTTTTCTTTTTTCATTCCTTTCCCTTTTTCACGGATGTCCACTTTTTTCACGGCTTGTTGCCTTATCTATATGTCTTCCACATCGGTGTACATTTTTCTTCGTGATTAATAACGGAGTATCCTTATCACGCACATCTTGTTCTTTCACGGACAGGTACCTTTTCAACCATTTTCACGCACATCTTCTTTTTTCATTCCTTTTCATTGTATTTTTATGTCCACTTTTTTCACGGATGTCCACTTTTTTCACGGATTATTTCCTTATCTATTTTTCTTTCACGTCAGTGTACATTTATCTTCTTGATTATCCTTTTCCCGCACATCTTCTTCTTTCGCGGACTGGTACCTTTTCAACCCTTTTCACACACATCTTCTTTTTTCATTCCTTTTCTTTGTATTTGTTTATGTCCACTTTTTTCACGCATGTCCACTGTTTTCACGGATTGTTGCCTTTTCTGCTTTTCTTTCACGTTAGTGTACATTTTTCTTCGGGATTATCCTTTTCACGCGCCTCTCCTTCCTTCTCGGACTGGTACCTTTTCAACCCTTTTCACGCAAATCTTCTTTTTTTCATTCCTATATTTTGCATTTCTTTATGTCCACTTTTTTCACGCATGTCCACTTTTTTCACGGATTATTGCCTTATCTGTTTTTCTTTCACGTCAGTCTACATTTTTCTTCGTGATTATCCTTATCACACGCACCTTCTTCTTTCTCGGACTGGTACATTTTCAACCCTTTTCACGCACATCTTTTTTCATTCCTTTATTTTGCATTTCTTTATGTCCACTTTTTTCACGGATGTCCAATTTTTTCACGGATTGTTGCCTTATCTATTTTTCTTTCACGTCAGTGTACATTTTTCTTCGTGATTATCCTTTTCACGCACATCTTCTTCTTTCACGGACAGGTACCTTTTCAACCCTTTTCACGCACATCTTCTTTTTTCATTCCTTTTCTTTTTTTTCTTTATGTCCACTTTTTTCACGGATGTCCACTTTTTTCACTGAGTGGTGCCTTATCTTTTTTTCTTTCACGTCAGTGTACATTTTTCTTCGTGAGTATCCTTATCACGCACATCTTCTTCTTTCACGGACAGGTACCTTTTCAACCCTTTTCCCGCACATCTTCTTTTTTCATTCATTTTCTTTGTATTTCTTTATGTCCAGATTTTTCACGGATGTCCACTTTTTTTACGGATTGGTGCCTTATCTATTTTTCTTTCACGTCAGTGTACATTTTTCTTCGGCATTATCCTTTTCACGCACATCTTCTGCTTTCACGGACTGGTACCTTTTCAACCCTTTTCACGCACATCCATCTTTTTTCATTCCTTTATTTTGCATTTCTTTATGTCCACTTTTTTCACGCATGTCCACTTTTTTCACGGATTGATGCCTTATCTACTTTTTACACGTCTATCTCCTTTTCCACGCAGGCTGCGGTTTCTCATGTGTAGTGATCAATAGCTCGTCAACATAACCCTGGGTGAGGATGTTTCGTTATACTTCAGCATATGCAGGATCTTCTCGTTGTTAGTGTTACTTTTAAAATGCATCGATACTTTTTTTTTTTTTTTTTGGCATCTGTACACAATTTTCGAGGTAACAAAATCATAATTCCTCTCCCAAGTGGATTAGAGAAATACTCAGAGAAGTGTAATACTAAACTAAACAGAGGGAGATGTAGAGGTTTAATAATAATAAAAAAAAAAAAAAAAAAAAAAAAAACATTTTTTTCTTTGTTTGTAGTCGAGTTTAACGGCCCAGTCAACACCATTCAGGTCATTTTGAGCCGGTCAGTTTACCTATCCACACTTTTTCTTGACAGACTTATACGTTAGCAGTTAACCAGCACACTGCACATTCTTGCGCCAGAAATTGACAACTGCTGTTCAAGAGCAAAATGTCAGTAACAGTCACAGAGGTGAAACTTTCATTGCATGGTATATCGTATACTTCCCAGCTATTACGCAATAGCCGACCAATATGGGGCTGAGAGTGAAACGACGTTAATACGTCGTATCGCTGTCGACCCGACGTTGGTCCGATGTTTTTGGCAGGCTGGGCAATAGTTCATTCAAGGAGGATTGAAAATGTGACTATTGATTTGTTTATCGTGTAAGCCCCGCCTTAAACAATCGTTTAACGCCCACTTAGCAACGCGCATGCGCAGTGGCGGAAGTGTCGCATTTTTTCACGGTCCACTTTTTTTACGTTACAGCGGTTCAAACGAGTACCAGAATCAGTAACATGTATGCTGTCTTCGTGCATATATGCACGTCCGTTGTCTATGACAAAAATCTATAATGCACTTCGTCGAACTTTGTAATAAATGCGCAAGCAATGCAAATTCAGTAACCATCGTGCACTAACCAATAAGTAACACTTTCTGTGTGCCTTTTAGAAATGAAAATCACTACCTTAACCTCCCTACTGTCGGTATGGCCAATTTATTGGGGAACCATTTGCGTAACGATATCGTTTCTATGTGCCTTTGTGTAAAAGGTTACATGTGCATACACGTCGGTCGATGAGCATATGTAGCCTACGTATACTCGGGTGGGGTGGGAGTACTCTGATATTTACCTACTACATAGGCTGGGACCCAGCATCTAGTGTTCGACCCAAACTATACCAAGCCTGACAGTTTGCCATCAGTACCATTTTTTACCATACCCCAAAAATATCCCCAGCTTTCTGTTAAAAAGGTACGTTTTTCATTACAATAACACATGCGTGAGACACAGTGCAATTATCATATCTCCAATAGGGTCATTTTTCTAAAGATACTGTGTAATATTCCTCTCATTTATATCCGAAACATAGGTTGTAGGTGCTCGTTAGAGGCGGTTCTAACGCGTACCAACAACCTATGGCCTGAAGCAGAAATAAGAAAACAAATCAATACCCTCGTAAACACCAGTTTTCTCTATATAAAGTGGGGTTTACGGGGGTGTTCATTTCACGGACTTGTTAACCTGGGGCCAGTTGTTCAAAACTAACGACATCGTTAGTTAACAAATCGTTAAAACTTTGATCATTAAATATGGCAAATATTTTTGCTGAAAAAAAATGTGAGTAGCTTTGGCAAATGCAAAAGCTACTCACATTTTTGCAGCAAAAATACCAGAGAATTAGATATTGTACTTGATACAGCAGTTAACGATTTGATCACTAACGAGCTCGTTAAGCTAACAATGCTTTGAACAACTGGCCCGGCACTGGTTAAAAAATAGTTCATTAAACAGTTTCTTACAGTAAAGCCCCCCCTTTAATTTAAGAATTTTTTCAGCTGTAGCTGTGATTTGTTGCGTAATAAACCACGGTTTGGAGGCCAGTTGTAAAGAAGTTCAGAACACGAGTGCGTACAGCGAGTGAGTACTTATAACTGGTCCGCAAATTGTGATTTATTTCTAAACAATTCATCTAACACGAAATAATGTTGTTGTTTCCTTCATATTCTCCCAATCTTGAAGAAAACCCGCCAAAATAATTGACTGTAACACAAGCATTTAAGTTCTTTTGAAACGTTTATGATGCGAGAAAATGACGTTACACCGTCTAACGTCAAAAAATAGGAGTGACACCATAAAACGGTGGCTATTCGCGTCACGTTGTTCAATGCAAAACTTTCCATTGCCGGGGTGCTGTATTAGAATTATCGTTTGACCATGAACCTAGAGGTATGATTCAAACAGTAGGTACAGTGGTAAAGATATGAATATTTCGTATCCGCGGGCGACTTTGTTTGGTTCAGAGTTTTCAGGCCTAAGCAACACTATTTAGGTTATCCCGAGCCGATCGGTTTACCTTACACTTTTTCTGGCCATGCTGATACTAGATAAGCGGTCAACCACATTTTAACCCTTTTTTGTACCAAGTGGAATCTTCCTCCTTATATATTCCTTGAGTCCATTTCAAAATTTAGGGGTGTCAGGTTGTGTTTTCTTCAAAATTTGTTGGAAAATGACTGAACTTTTAGCAAACAGTGGAGGCCCTGATATATATATAGGCCGGCACGGTTTGCCAGGGTAGTGAGGGTACCCGTTTTGGGGTTTCTGCTACTAAATGGGTTAAGGGAATGACCGTTAAAGATATTCCATGATCAGTCTACGAAAGAATGTTGCCGGGCCCGGAGGGGATCGAATCCTCGATCTCCTGATCGCCAGTTATGGAGGCCGGCCACTAAATTGTACCGTCATATCTCAGGCATCCATTCTTTGATTTTTACACACTGCTGGATGAAAAGACACTGGCCAGAGCAAGGCACAAATCCGCGACTTGTCAGTGGGGAAGGTGATTCAAGGAGAGAATCTTTCACTCCAAAGCAGTTCTCCTCCAAAGCGCATGTCCGTTACACTAAAGACAGTGCATTCTGTCAATCTACAAAGAGTGTCGGCCCCCGCCCATCGGGCTTGAAGAAATATGTGGCCTGCGTGATGCTTCCATGCAGAGCTGAAACCAACCCGCACACGAGTACTGGTAAACCGTGCGGTGCGCGTCGGCCCGTCCATGCTTATAAACCCTATTGGTTTCATTGGGCGACAGGGCTTGAGATGTCGTTTCATCTCAAGTCGGGTAAAGGTCCCACAAAATTGGAAGCAACGTCTCCAAAATGACATTAACAGTGTTGACGGGGACGTTAAACTTGAAATCAAACAAAACAACCTACGTCAAGGAAAAAATATTGTTTACCTTTGAAAATCCCAGTATTGTTTTTTTCTGTATAAAGTTGGGTTAACAGGGATGTTCAGTTTACAGAGTCTGTGGGGACACATTGTAACAGGGCTACTTCAAAAGCAACTGAATGAAGAAAACAAAGATGTTCCCCATGTTTTTGAGACGGAAACTATACAAAATACGTTCAACACAGGTGTGGTCGATATTTCCTGATATAGATAAGCCTTTCAGGAACTGCACTAGAAAGTTCAAGAATTCATTTCCTTGTTTCCGTATCAAAGAAGTAAACAAGCTTATTGGAGTCGCGGTTTTGCGTCCCCATCAACAGCATTTATGTCATTTTGGAGACACTGCCTCCAATTTTGTGGAACTTTTACCCGACACTGAGATGTCCTGACATCACAAGCCCTGTCGCCCGAAGAAACCGCTGGGCCATTCTTTGTTTGAGGTGGTGGTGGTGATATGGGGGGGGGGGGGGGTTAATAAGCAGGCCTCATACTGACAAGCTTTTCTATGCCTGAAAGGCCTGGTTTTGAAGCCTTAACCATTATCCTGCTGAACACGACAACCTTTACCTTTACAAAGTCGAGCCAGATTAGATGGCTTCAAGTAATCTGATCAGGATCTACACTGTTTGTTGTAATGCAGTTTGTGAATCGACTGAATGTATCATATCAAGTAATTTAATTGACTGATAGGCATAATTGGTATCGCTCAATAAGTTTATTATGCAGGATAAGGGTTAAATGGCAATTTTAACCCATTTAGTACCAGAAACCCCCAAACCCCCCTGGCAAACAGCGAAGGACCAGATCAGACGCCGCAGGACGCGGCTAGATCAGGGCCTCCACTGTTTGCAAAAAGTTCAGCCATTTTCCAAATCAATTTTGAAGAAAACAGAGCATGACACCCCTAAATTATGAAATGGACTCCTGCTATATTTTAGGAGTAAGATTCCATTTGGTACAAAAAGGGTTAACAGAATAACGGAAGAAAATCAAAATCTGAAGCATGAAATGAAGAAAGATTCAAGCTTGCAATTCATAGTGAAACCTCAACATCGATGACACGTTTACCGTGGCCAATTCGAATTGGTCCTTTGTCTTCCTATATGGGGTTCTTCAAATAGTTTCAGAAATAACTATATAATATACAGTGAAATTCCGCTATTAAGACCACCTAAAATTAAGACAACTTCTCCTTTAGAAAGCATTTTTAAAAGGTTTGGTCATTCTTCCAGTGTGTTTTGGTACTATGTGTCTTCTAGAAAGATACCACCTTTGGGAGTGTTCAAAGGTGGCCTTAAAGACAACTTTTGAACAGTCCCAAAGGTGGTCTTATTATAGGAATTTCACTGTAATTAATGGTGGACTGTCTTGAAAAGATACGCTGTGTGCGCTCATTAGGATCGCCTCGATGAGCCTATACTAAGGAGTACACACAGCATTGACCTGTCTTTATTTTATAGATCGAAAACATATCCTTACACTGGCGCCATGATTAACCCGCACTCACTCGAACTACGCGTATGTATACATCATACAGAAATTTCCATAGACCCAGTCAGGTTCTACCATTGTTTAGTTGTTGTTGTTTTTTTTTTTTGTTGTTGTTTTTTTGCATTACGACGTGATTCTGGCTTACACACCCGTAACCACCTGTCATAATTATGTCATTCATATTATACTCATTCCGATAACACACCCGTTTCAAATAGACTTTTTTTTTATCTCGTCATTTTTCTGATGAAAATTTGTTACTTTTCCTATTAATTTTGTACTCCAGACATAGCTTGTGGGTGCCCGTAGAACCGTTCAAAAGAGCATCCACATACTATGGCTTTGAAAAGAAATAAAATTAAAATGTATACCACTGAAAGCACCCCCCCCCCCCCCCCCCTCCACACACACACACACCCACCCATCCCGCGTTCCGTTTTATCTAGAAATGTGGGTTTAGAGGGGTGTCCATTACACGGACTTGTTAACGTGACGCAGAGTTTCTATATATATATTAACCCGACGACGTGACTATCGCTGCATTGTAAATGTTATTTATAGCTGCATGGACTCGTGTACTGGTGGACATTGGCAAACAGTACAGACCCAGATCAGACGGCGCATTACATGGCTTGATCAAAGTCTAATACTGAAAGTTATGGGTTAAACGAAACTAGTTTCCTGGCCTACACTTAGAAATAATCGGCCCACCAGGGATCTACATATCTATTACCACAAATCATCCATAAGTCTGGAAAACGTGAGCTCTTAAATTGTTTAACACTGAGTAATTTAAATTGATTCCAACGCCCAATTGATGCGATACCAATGCCAGCGGAGATAAAAAGTTACCCAAGAAAGGCTGGAATGCACTCGAGTAAAGAATTCGCTCCTGAACGCTTAGCACTCTGGGTAAAAAAAATCAGCAGACAACATTTAAAACATTTCCCTTTCTTTTCCAAGATAACAGATTTTGGCATTTTGCATGAAATGTCAAAAAGCTGTTATCAGACAGTGAAGAATATTAAAGAACAGTGTCATCGATTTGTCATCTGCTGAATTGGCCGCTGATGGTTACCCTTTACTCTATTCATTTTAGCCACACCCATCCCTGACTTTGAACCAATCAGATTACTTGATGTAATTTATTCATACAAATTCATAAACTGAGTGTCAAACAGTGTAGATCCTGATCAGATGGCTTCTTCTCTGGATCTACACTGTTTCCAAAGATACGTGTTGTCGTGAACAGCATGATAAGAGTTAAGAGCCGAAAAGGACTTTGTATGTAAGAGCTGCCTCCCATGAGAAAGTATCCTTTCTAGTTTGAGCTCAGTTAGGGTTGATTGAATTGAGGTGCAATGTCCCGTCAACACAGTTTTGGCTATTTTGATTTAGGCAGAATCCAGCTGCAGTACTTATTTACCAAGTGTGTCAGGTCCTAAGGCACCCATTTATGCAAAAAAAACTATTTTGACCAAAATGTCAGTTACACCGTTATTGCACTCAGCAGACGATATACAGATGTATCATAAGGTAACTATACTTACAAATGAATAATCTAGGAAAGAGTTCCAAATGAAAGATCCTCAAAAGAAAGCCAAAAACAATAGAACAAGACATAAATCACCTATATGATGTAGAAAAGGTTGCTTCCGATATGTTTCCACTGGTACATTCATTTTTAACAAGGTGCCCACCATTAACACTTGAAGAAAGTGGCCCAGAGCATACAGCCAGTACCCTCCCGAACCACTTGGACCAACGGATTTGGTGCACACATCATACTGTGTACCCAAGACAGCCCGATGCTTCCTATTGTGTGGGACTTTTTACCCCACATTGAGATCAAAATGACACCCAAGCCCTGTCGCCCATTGAAACCAATAGGGTTTATATGCATGGACTGTCCGGCTCGCATCACTTTGAAGACAGTTGAGTCTGATCATGGTCTACACTGTTTGCTTTTTTGACAGCATTATGTCCTGCCCATCCTGGCTTGGAGAAATAGATTGGGCTGTATGGTGCTTCCGCGCAAAGCTGAAACTGATCTCACCAGTACTGGTAAACAGTTTAGGTCTAAGCCTGCCCAGGCAAACCAGTGCGAGTCGGACTGTTCATGCATATGAACCCTATTCACAGCCTATTGGTTTCATTGGGCAGCAGGGCTTGATATGTCATTTCATCTCAACGTCAGACAAAAGCCCCACAAAATCGGAAACAAAGTCTCCAAAACGACCCAAATAGTGCTGACGGGGGACATTAAACCTCAATTCATACAAACAATTTTGACTGTCTGTTTGATTTGAGGTTTAACGTCCCCGACAACCCTGTATAGGTCATTTTGGAGACGTTGCTTCCAATTTTGTGGGTTTTTTTTTTTTTTACTTGACACTGAGATGAAATGACACCTCAAGCTCTGTCGCCCAATGAAACCAAAAGGGTTTATAAGCATGGAAGGTCCGACTCGCACAGCTTTGCCTGGGGCGGCTTATATCCGTTTACTCGATTGTGGTCGGTTTCAACTCTGCGTAGGTGCATCATGCAGTCCATCTATTTCTTCAAGCCTTGATGGGCGGACCCGCAACAATTTTGACAGATCTCTTCTTCAGTGAAATTTCAATGGTCTGAACACCACTGGCTTGTTTACCACGGCTATTGCGAACTGTTCATGTAACTCTAGGAAACATGTCCATATACGAGTATTTAACCCATATACATGTATGCCTAGCACTCCATTTTTTGGGGACATCGACAAACAGGTAAAACCCAGAGGAGACGCCCCTGAACGCGGCATTTGATCTGGGTACACACTGTTTGCTCCAAGTCCATTCATTTTTGTACAACTTACTTTATGCAAAAGAAATCTGACACCCCATTAATTGAAAATGGACAACTCCAAACTAAGTAGGTAGAGGATTCCATTGTCATTGTTTGTTTGATTTGAGGTTTAGGGTCATACCAAGCTGTTCAAATTACCTGACCACACTTCCTAGACAGGATTATTTTATACAAGCGGTTAACCTTGATACTGTTACAGTCAGAAACTGACAACTGCCCGGTCCCCGCCCATCGAGGCTTGAAGAAATAGATGGGCTGCATGATGCTCCCACGCAGAGCTGAAACCGACCCGCACATGAGTACTGGTAAACAGCTTAGAGGATCTAAGCCTGCCCAGGCAAAACGGTGCGAGTCGGACCGTCCATGCTTATAAACCCTATTGGTTTCATTGGGGGGTAAGGCTTGAGGTGTTATTTCATCTCAATGTCGGGTAAAAGTTCCACAAAATTGGTGCAACGTCTCCAAAATGACCTTTACAGTGTTGACGTGGACGTTAAACCTCAAATTAAACAAAACAAAACTGACAACTGCCCTTCTTGAAGCAGAAGGCAAATATCATAGATATTGTTTATGATCCTAAGTATTGGGACAGACAGGCCTAAGCAAACAGTGCAGACCCAGACCAGACTGCTCCTGAAGGAGCAGTCTGGTCAGGGTCTACACTGTTTGCCATTCAGTCTGCACCTTTTGGATTCCTTCCCGGATCACGAAATCATTGCCTCTTTCAGGTGAAAAACCATCGCCTCTTCGAGACAATTCTGACATGCATCTAAACCAAGTTTCATGGAGAAAGGATTAAAATTATCACCATGTAATGATAACTTCTAATCTGGAGCTATGTACAGGCACTAAGTCTACATTAGCCAATGATAATGACATTATGCAAAACGTTTGTTGCAGGGATGACTTGCGCCATTGCAAATAGGAATGTATCAATGTCAGTTCAATACAATCCGGCTGAATCTTTGAGTGCACATCAGCAAACTACATGTACATAAATTTTGCCTGAGTGTAGGTCTAGGATCAGGTCACATAGCTCCAGGTGAAAATTTTGGGATAAGTTCGCTTATTGGTGCGGATACTTGTTACAACTGCGCAGGACATGTATTTCGTAACAAGAAATACAGAAAAATATCCCCGAATTATTCTCAAAATACATCATATTCCAAATATAAGTCAACATACAATGTCATATGCATCACGAAAACACACCTATTAAAAAATATTGAAAATTTTACCAACAAAAAAAAAAATGTTTTTTTTATTATTATTTTTTTTTTTCAGATAAACAAGTTCTGAATTTTTCATAATTCTGCTAGTGGGTACTTGGCGATGCGTACCGACATTGAATCTTGTTTTGAGCAGAAATAAGAAAAATAATGTGTAGCCCTGTAAACCCCAGTTTTACTGTACAAAAGTGGGGTTTGAGGGGATCAAATGATATAGGCGTGTTTTCGTGATGTATACAATGCAGACATGTACACAATATACGCGACTGGAATTCAACGTAGGCAAGGCCTATATTTGACCTCTCACTAAATTTAAATTGATAACACAAAGACATTTATTTTTTGCTATTTTATTGCTTTTTATTTATTATTTGTTTTTGTTATTTTTTGTTTCATTTGTTCAATAAATATGTATTCAATATTTATACAGGCATAAATTATGAGTATGACTGAGCATTGTGACTCTCAGACTCTTTCAACATCATTAATTGGGCCCCGTCAAGCGATTTTGGTACTTATCGCCTATGCGAGCAGCGAAGGTTCAGGCGAGCCTGCGCGTCCGCGCAGTCTCGCCAGAACCTTCGCTGCTCGCTCATACAAGCAGTGAATCAAGAGGAACCTTCAGACAGAAAGCCATATCCCTGGTCCCTCTGAATGGCTGGGCATGCGCAGTTAAAATTTGTCATGACGGCATGCTCGAAGACACAAAATCGCTTGGCGGGGCTCAATTTAAATCAACTTAACCCATTTTGTACCAAATGGAATCTTCCTACTTAATTTAGCAAAAGTCTACTTCAAAATTTTGGGGTTTTCTTCAAAATTCATTTTGATATTGGGTGTACTTTTTGCAAACAGTGAAGGCCCTGATCAGAACGTGGCGTCTGGTCTGGGACTGCGCTGTATGCCAATTACCCATATAGGGTTTCTGGTACAAAACGGGTTAAGCCTTTCAACAATGATTTACCCTTTTTCCACCAAATGGAATCTTCCTCCTGATATATAGCAGGAGCCCATTTCAAAATTTGGGTGTGTCAGGCTGTGTTTACTTCAAAATTTATTTGGAAATGGCTTAACTTTTTGCCAACAGTGTAGGCCCTGATCAGACGCCGCGTTCTGCGGCGTCTGATCTGGACCTGCACTGTTGGCCAAGGTACCCCTTTAAGGGTTTCTAGTACTGAATGGGTTAATCCTTTCTCAGTTGTCATCAAACATTCTCAAAAGGTAACAACAAATACAAATTCAATGACATTTACACAACACATTTACCATTCTTTTGTTACGTCACCCAGGTATGATGATTAACGGCGACACAAAGCACTGCACTAAACCCTCACAAACATGACCGCCGGCAACGCATTTTGACAGGCAGAAGTCACGCTATAATGATTTTGATGAATACTGAGATCTGGGTCAAATAAGTGAACGCCCGATATCGAGACACGGAGGCGTTTTATGATCTTTTTGTATTGAAGAGATAGGACGATTCAAAGCAATGACAGTCAGTGTTGCGCCGAGAGGGGGCCATGGGGCCATTTGCCTACCTAAACTCATTGATGGCCCTTTCAACATTAAACATGGGGCCCGGATGACCCTCAGAAATCAACAACGTTGCTTATATTTTATTTACTGAAGCCCCTTTAAAATATAAAATGACCCTTTGGAAAATGTCATAAGGGCCATTGGTGTCCCCCAAGCAATCGAGCCTAGGCACAACACTGACAGTGGTGGGTCGATTCCCACCAGGCACATTACGTAATTTTGATGTCACACCAACAACGGTACAAAGTCATGACACTTAGGCAACGTTAATTTGACGTTGTCCAAGCGACGTTTGTCTGCTGGGTTGCTTGAAAACTGAGACTACAAGTTACAACTCTTGGGTAAGCCTTAAATGTCAGTGTTTTAAGTAGCAGTGTTGACACTGATCAGACGCCGTGGTATGAGGTGACTGATATAGGTCTACATTGTAAGCCAATGCCTCAATACACAGTGCTCTGACGTCAGAGCTGCTATAAACAACCGGAACATGAATTTTACTCATAGATGGTTAGTAACAATAAGTCGGTTAAGAAAGTCGACCTCAAACATGTCAAAACGCACCTTAATGGATCTAAAATTTATCAACTGGTTAGAAATAAGAAGTTAAATTTGTGACCCTAGGAGTAAAAAAGAATTTGGTCACAATGCAGTTAACATGGAAATTACTATGATCAAATGTATGATAAAAGATGGGAATAAAACATGAATAAAAGATGATAAATGGGTCTGTAATGAGACATTTAACTATGATGTCATGATTATGTAAAGATTGCACCATTTTTGGTCTGACATAAAACAATACTTGGCAATGTTCAAATGTAAATCCGTTTTGCAAAATAGAGATCGTTTACACTGCAGTAAGTGCTATTACTGTTGGGTAGGTGACTGTATCTTTCACCTGCGTACTGCATGATATGTCCTTTATCACATAAGGTCTGTCAGTGCTTAAATACACATTCACCTGACCAGCAGGCTTTCTGAGATTGTCTGATTTCATATCGCTGTCTTTGTACAACCCTGACAGTCTATTATTAAAAATATCCACA
The DNA here is from genome assembly GCA_963580285.1 of Lucinisca nassula. Classification (NCBI taxonomy): domain Eukaryota; kingdom Metazoa; phylum Mollusca; class Bivalvia; order Lucinida; family Lucinidae; genus Lucinisca; species Lucinisca nassula. Next base: position 189,126,940 of record OY757010.1, read on the forward strand.
AGACTTGACACCTGCGATGTTTCAGTTTGCATTAATTCCTCTGAATCAGTTTCGAAAACTTCATTTTCTAAATTGTCACATGAGTCAATATATTCTTCATCAATTTTTGGCTTCTTTGGTTCCACGGCTGTTTCAGTATCGACATAAGACCGCCTCCTCTTTGATCCGGCACACCTGCACGGTTTGCTGACGTAATCTCCATTGTGTGATCTTAGCGGAAGTTTCCCCGCCGCAATGGGCGTAGGTTCAAGTTTTGTAGAACTTTGTGGCTTTTCACCACCCAACAAAGAGTCATTCGTATCCATCTTTTTGTCTGTATGCGCTGGTGAAATGTTTTCTTTGTTTAATTTCTCGTATAGTCTAGATTTAACATTTTCTAATCTATCCCCTTTCGGCGCCCCAGACGAACAGTTCATTTGTACCGAGTCATTCACCCCACGCTCTTGCACATCCATTGATTCAGATTTTTTCGATAATCCATTGTCTTTATTAAGAACTTTCTCTCTATCCATTACATTGAGACTTGGTTTCTGCGCTTGAGCTTTTTTGTTAGCCATCATAGTTTGTAAGTTGTCCATCATGTAGGTCGCGCGTGCCTTATGTAACACACTTGCCACCAATAAATTTTTATGTAAATTGATACCTCCACGTTGTTGTCTGGACATCGCAATTTTCCCGATGGACAGTGCGATTAACTTCTGAGCCTCTGTACTCGCCATTGTAAAGTAATGTCCGAACTGATCACTTATGTCCAAGTTATAAAATTCTCCCACTTATAAACAAATAATTAATATCCCTACGGCCTTGAGTTCGATGTTTCTCGTGGCAAGCGTAGTACTATAATGGCGAATGGTAGTAAAACATCTACCTTTCTATCGGTTGACGTCATGCGATGGATTCTTTGTCCAATGAAAAGCTCGATCGGTATTGCGTCAATCTACGCACCCAATGAAATATGCGTAGTAAAAATAGTGCAGTAATTTTCCACGTGAATATTAGGTTTAAAAATAGCAATTGACCCGCCAAATAAAGGTCTCGGCAAGAGGAGATAAAATTCCACAAATTTCATCAAAACTCATGAAGAATTAACATCAAAATATATGTTAAAATACTCATTATATTCCTCTCATTAAGATTATATTACCAGACAATCATGCATTCTATTATACACAGTTGTATAAAAAAAAATAATGCAATAAAAGTCAAATTAGCTTGATCATTAATTTCGTCTGCTGTAGTATTTCATTTAATAGTACTGGGATTTGAAAACGAGGCTCTCCTTGAAGCAATTAATGTGAGAAAATCAGGTAGGTGGCAGACTGAATGTAATGTGTAGTCATAGTAGCGTGAGAAATGTTGAGGCTTTGAGTCACGGTAGATTTCCTCGTGATACCACGTGATAAATTTATTGAGGCGTGTTCGATCCTGATTTATCGATCAATGGCCTTAAAATCCTTTGTCTTGGATACACAAAAATAAGGCAGCTTAAATAACGTTGATTTAGAAATAGATCTAACCGACACGATAGCAAAGGGCTTATATTTTCACAAGTAGATTGCAAATCAGCTGATGCAGACGAACTCATACTTCACAAAACTATAAATAAACCCGACTGAGGTAATCTTTATAAAGAATTTCAGGTATTTCAAGAGTGGGTTATGATGATGATCTCATAGAGCCAAGATATATAAGTAACCTTGTGCAATTTTTACATGTTTTTATTAAAACATTAGCTCATTTGTTTGTAATTTATTATTATTATTTTTAATAACCGTTATTTAGACTCCATTAATTAAAATGCAACAAAAGGAAATTTAATTGTAGGTCCGTCTGAAAAATGGGTGTGCATTGACTTAACACGTCTGTGTGGCTTTGTGCATTCTTTCATTTCAGAAAATTTAAGTTCACAGTGACCCTTCTCTTATTACCAGAAACCCCAAAACGAGTAACTGGCAAACAGTGCAGGCCCAGATCAGACGCCACAAGACTCGGCGTCTAATCAGGGCCTACACTATTTGCAAAATCGAATAAATTTTAAAAGTTACACCTAAATTTTTAAATGGACTCCTGTTATAAATAAAAAGGAATTATGTCTTTTGTTTGTTTGATTTGCGGTTTAACGTCCCCGTCAACACTCTTTTGGTCATTTTGGAGACGTTGCTTCCAATTTTGTGGAACTCTTACTCGACATTGAGATGAAATGGCATCTCAATCCCAGCAATAGGGTTTATATGCATTGGACGGTCCGACGCGCACCACTTTACGTGGACATGCTTAGACCATCTAAGCGGTTTACGGTTTACCAGTACTCATGTGCGGTCGGATTCAACTCTGCGTGGAAGCATCGTGCAGCCCAATCTATTTCTCCAAGGGCGGGGCGGGGTGTTATGTCTTTTTTATTCTCCAAAGATAAGTTGTTAGAACCGTCTAGCCTCAGTGCTGCGGCTCTGACTACCTCAAATAAGAAAGATAATTTATACCCCATTTACACCCCAGTTTTCTCTATACGAAGTGGGGTATAGGGGTTTCTTTAAACGGACTTGTTAATACCACAATCCATGTTTACATGACATTCATTGTAAGGGCATGTTAACGTGATAACGTGGTTAGGTTGACTGTTGACTGGGCCGTTAAACAAACAAATAATAAAGTATGGCAATGCAATATTGTGGGTGGTCACTACAGTAGAATAAAATCGTTATGTATCATGTTTTTCCTTCGGGAAGGGAAAACATTAAGCGCGGAGGGCGAAAAGTTGACGTAAATGTTTTGTTTTCGAATTTTTCAACTCCCCCATCACAAAAATACGCCTGTATATTTTTGACCCCCTTGAACCCCACCCACTTTTATATAGTAAAACTGGGGTTTACAGGGGTATACCTTATTTTTTTATTTCTGTTCTAAAATATAGATTGTGAGTACTCGTTAGAACCGCCTCGATAGATTGTGGGTACTCTTTAGAACCGCCTTGATGAGGCGGCTCTAACGAGTACTCACAATCTATATTTTGAGCAGAAATATCACAATTTTTCATCTTCATTTTTTCAGCTGTAAAGGTTACAATTGATTGATTGATTGATTGACTGATATTTATTGGGTAAAATCAACACAATGCATACATACAGAATAAAAGACACACATACACACACACACACACACACACACACACACACACACACACACACACACTTAAATATCAGTACATTTAAAGAGATACTATTTGGATTTAAAAGTTGTTCAGTATTTAAAGGTATGCAAAACAAGATGCATATAACATATTTGATTGTCTCATACATGCACCAACCACTAAATGAAAGATATCACAGATCCCTTATAATATAACAATTAAGAAAAAGTTGTTGGACATGGTGCATGTATCATGCCCAATGGCCGCATACATGCAACAACTCTGGTTAAATTGAAGCAGTGCTTACACGATCACAGATCGCTTGTCATCACGATAACATGTCCGTGAAATCAAGACCCTCCTAAACTCCACTTTATACAGAGAAAAGTGGGGTTTACGGGGGTACACGTTATCTGTCTTATTTTTGCTTTAAAACATAGATTGTGGGTACTCGTTAGAACCGCCTCATTGAGGCGGTTCTAACGAGCACCAACAATCTATGTTTTAAAGCAAAAATAATAAAGATGTTATCATCTTTACCTAATATTTATCATTTTCTGACACCATGTTGGACGCCTTTGTTTCTTACGCACATGTTTTCCTAATGTAATACAATGTACTTGTATAGGCGTGGTTTCTTAATGCGCTGGCAGAAAAAGTACAACTTTCCACCGTAAAGTACGGAAGACTGAAGAACATTTTCTAGTGAAATAGTATCGTGTAAATTAAACATTCCCAACATTCCATTATCTTCGAGACGCATATCGCCCCGAATTTCACACCTTTTATTCACACCTTTTATTGCCGACAAAGTCATAGGCATATTTTCTTTTGATTTTTTTGTATGCTAAGGGGTGTTAGGGGAAATGGATGTCGCCTCTGAAATGAATGAATTTGCCCCTTAGAGGGGATTTATTAAGGGAAGTCACAAGTTCTTTCTCCCTTGCCTCCAAAACATCCGACAAAACACAGAAAGACAAAAAGAAGAACCGACATTACATAGATACGTCATAAGGCAGAAGCGACCATTAATAGAAAGACAATTAATAGAACGACAAAAGAAAGAAAGTTGTCTACCTTTTGTCGCACCCCAATCAGTATTGCAGTAAACAATCATTTACCAGCCAGTCAGTGATTAGTTATTGTTGCTTTTGAAATAAAGAACCTGTATGGTTGTTTTTTTATTGAAATAAAATGACTTAAAGTACCTGTACTATGTGTTCTTTTTTCATTCTTTCCTTCGTTTTACCCGAGTTATGTTTTTTTTTTTTATAAAAAATTAGGTCCAGGAAAGCCTCCAGATTGGCTATGAAGGCTTTTAGTACAAAATTTTGCGGATCAAACATCGTGTCAATAAAATTTTCTCTGTTTTTGATTTTTTTTTCTACGTTTTTTTTTCTACGTTTTTTCTACCTTTTTTCTATGTTTTTTCTATGTTTTTTCTATCTTATTTTTCTATGTTGTGTCGTTCTGTCTTTTGTCGCGTCTATGTTTTGTCCGGTCTATGTTTTGTCTTTCTATGTTTTGTCATGAACCCATTTGGGATGGTTCTACTTTGTTTTCATGATTTTTTTTTTTTTTTTTTTTTTGGGGGGGGGGGTACCCCAAGAGGAAATACGGTAGTAAAGATTCCCAGTTTTGCGGACAAAACACAGTTAACCCTTTAAGATACCAATCACAACAATTGTCGTCTAGGCTGCATGGTGCTTCTGGTCTAAGCCTGCCCAGGAAAGGTGGTGCGAGTCGGACCGCCATAGCGGTTTCTTTGGGCGGTAGGGCTTGAGCAGGCTGTCTTGAAATGCCATTTCATCTCAAATGTCGGGTAAATGTCCCACGGAATCGGAAGCAAAAACTTCAAAATGACATAAATAGTGATGACAGGGGCGTAAAACCTCAACTCGAACAAACAAACAAAACCCTTATGGTCTGCTTTGTTGTCTGTTGGTTACTTCAAAAGTTTTTCTTGCAAACAGTGTGGACCCAGATCAGTCTTCTATCGCGGTCCTGACCTTAATATATAGGTAGTAGTTAAAATTGACAAGACTTTGACTTTCAAAATTTGATCTAGGTTAAGGAAGTATTGTTTCTCACGTTTCTTCTCGAGTGAAAGTCTAAATGCAAAAATAGATCATTACGTTTCATTTTTTTTTTGTTTTTTTTTTTTTTAATAATGCAGGAATTTAAGAAATGAATTTTATTTTTCTGCCTGTTGTTCATACTTTCACGAACAGCAGGAAAATTAAGTTTCAATACAAGAACACGGCTATATAATTTTGACCCCCTCATACCCCACTTTTACATAGTAAAACTGTGGTTTAAGGGGGTATTCATTATTTTTCTTATTTCTGCTCAAAAACATAGTTTGTAGGTACTCGATAGAACCGCCTAGTGGAGGCGGTTCTATCGAGTACTCACAATCTGCTTTTGAGCAGAAATAAGAAAAACATCACAATTTTTCATCCTAAATTTTCTTAAAAATTGGCAATGTATTCGTATAGGCGTGGTTTCGTAATGATTTGTTATATTTACATTCTTTGCTCCTTGTCAGCCTCGGTAGCTCAGTCGGATGCGCGTCTGACTGGTGAGCAGGAGGACGCGGGTTCGATACCTGCCGGGGTCGGCAACATTCTTTCTTGGAGATTGATCATGAAATCTTTTCTACGGTCATTCTCTCCCTTCCGCCGATTCAAGACGGGCAGTTGTCAGTTTCTTAACCCCTTACGTATAAGCCTGTCCAGGGAAAGTGTGGATAGGTAAACTGACCGGCTCAAAAATGACCTAAATAGTGTTGACTGGGCCGTTAAACTCAAAACAAACAAACAAATCTTTGCTCCTCATCACTGGGCGATTTGCTCCTCATCACTGGGCGAAAATAAAATGTTTATATGGTAAACTTTTAAAGCTGAAAAACATTTACACACTGTTTTCCTACAAAGAGCAGTACAGCGTTGACGTCGCCAACGCCCAGTCAGATCGTTGGGAACTATGGTTTAGATTGACGTCACTGAAAATCATGCGTCACAATGGATTCATGGAAGTATGAACTACATTTGTTTTCTATCGGTTTGCATTAGGCTTTACATTGGAAATGTGAATATACAACATTGAATCAACGTTGAAACGTTTTCAAAGCAGCAATAAGAGCAGAAATAAGAAAAATAAGGTTTATCCCTGTAAACCCCAATTTTACTATATAAACGTGGGGTTCAAAATTATATAGGCGTGTTTTCGTGATGGCCTTCTAAGCGGTCTTGAATCTGCAGACAATGTCTTGAACAATCTCCACGAACCCTCGACCTCCCGGTCACCAGCCAGACGCCGGGCCTGACAACTTAGCTCATGTACATGTTTTTGTTGTTGTTGTTTTTTGTGTGTTTTTTTTTTCAAAAATCGAAATCGGCCACTTAACGTTATTTCATAAGCTTTTCAAAATGAAGTTATATTAGGTGCAATGTCCTGATAGATAATCCCTGAGTCCTGTTTCAAAATAGGGTTCACCAACGTCACGGATTTTACACAATACCCAGTGACCTTGCCAGTACTTGATATGGCAAATGACAAAGTTTATTTTTAGGAAATGCCCACACGTATATTTCTATATTTGGCAAATGCGTATTTTTCTATGTTTAACCTATGATATTAATAAAACCTGCGTTTTCCCGGTCTTTTATTTATAGAAACAAATAATAGTTCGGTCAAATATGTCTGCCTGCTGCTATATTTTTAGCCTACCTCAAATGTTTCTTGAGATAGATGAAACTGACGGGCACTTCACCCCATAAACTTCTTCGAAGTTTGGAGTAAGAAATTCAATAGGGAAATGAAGTGACAAAACTTTTACTTGGACGTTACTTGTAGCCGTGACAAGATATACTGTCCTCGTTTGTGCGCACCGAGCGAGGACGCATATCAGCGCTGCCTGATCTGAGTCTTCGCTGGTGCTATATGTAGATAGTTATTGTCCCAAACCTGGAGAGAAAGACTGTCTTCTGGCCTGCCTACGCAGGTTGATTGTTTACGCAGGCTGAGCCGAGTCGATGCTGAACGAAAATGTCCAAAGGCACATTGTTACATGTTGCGGCTTATTAAGTACGAGGACTGGAGCGTTTCCGACAAGAGCGGCGTCTGATCTGGGTCTACAGTGTTTGCCAAGCCCAAACAATGATTCCAGCCCATGTTCTATAGATTCCCCTATTACACAACACGTTGACCTTAACGTTATGGCCCTGTCACACTATAACGTTTTAGCCAACTTATTCCGACGTATGAAAAATTTTCCGAACACGCTGGTGTACGCTGAAGTTGCCAAAAAAAATCAAGTGAAAGTCTCTTTTCAGACGTATGTATAACGTACTGCTAACGAGCTGAACCTATGTGTTACGTATGGGTAGCTTATTCATAACTTATTCCTAACGTATGTATATGATCTACAAACGTATGGCAAACGTCTACCCAGCGTTTCTCTAGCGTGCTCGACTGATAGCTAACGTTAGCTTAGCTTATGTCGAACTTACGCATGGCGTATTGGAACGTACCGCGACGATCACGTGACAGCGTCTCTCTACACTCTACTCTCATTGCTGAAATTGACACGGAACCATTAACATGCCTCCAAAAAAGTCAAGAAAATTTGGAAGAAGGGGCCGACCAAAGCAAGCTGCACCTTCACCACCATTACGTCCTCCCTCGTCCCAATCTTCACCTGACCGTAATTCAGACGGGGATGACCAACGTCGCTCTCATTCAGGCTCTAATGCCTCCTCAGTGGCATCCGGGGCGGTGTTTGTTGCGGCATCTGATGCCTCAACCTCCTCTCAAGCCCAGAAAGACAAACAAAAGCGGGCCAAGAAGACACCGTATTCATTAAATACAGAAGAGGAGATGTCCATGCTTGAATTCCTACAGGAAAACCCTATGATTTGGAACATCAAACTGACAGATTTCAGGATGACAGAAAAAAAGAACAGACTATGGGCGGACCAGGCAGCAAGACTGGACAAGACAGCTGACTGTCTGAAGGGCTGGTTCAAGTCTCTCAGGGATATTTACACGCGGCTCGACAAAAAGAAAAGTGGAGATGGTGCCCCCGAACTGACAGAGAGGGAGCAGTGGGTGAAGGACAACTTCAGTTTCTTGAAAGCGGCTACAAGACATCGACCTGAGCCGGTGAACAGTGTAAGTATTTTTCCCCTTTATGATGACAATTCAATTAGCCAAAGTTTAGCAAAAATTCCATCCACTGAGTTTCATAAGTCGGCTGCTGGACACAAACGCGCGCACGCACATACAAACACATATGCATGCACGCACGCAAACAACAACAACAACAACAAAATAAACAGAAACAACAAACAAAACACAGCGTAAACAGTTATCAACGTGTGTCGCATGGCTTCTAGGCTCACCCACCTAGTATAGTCCGCCCTAGCACCGTCCCTGAGGACTGCATGGATGCAAATGCCAGCTGCAACCACACAAATGAACGCACATGTCAGTTCTAGCAAGACTGTGCTGAAGCACAGGCTCGCTAAACGTCTGCCGACTTCCGTCGAGCTTGCGCAGATCCGGAAAATAGTCTTAACTCTACTAAATTACACAATGTCTGCCAAAATTGCCCTTACCAGACGGATGCCCAGAACCGCCCTAGTCTGCTTGCCATTCATTACGAAAACACGCCTATATAAATACATAGTAAAAATTATTTGGCCCAATATGGAAATTATACGATGAAAAATTACGATATTTTTTTTCTGCTCATAACATAGATTGTGGGGACTCGATAGAACCACCCAAAATCTGTTTTAGAGCAAAAATAAGAAAAAGAATGTTTACCCCTGTAAACTCCAGTTTTACTATATAAAAATGGGTTTTCGTGGGGGGGGGGGGGGGGGTCAAATTTTTATAGGCGTGTTTTCGTGATGTTGGTTTATATACTAGGACGAAAAAGAAACGCAGGGTAACATTCAGGGTAGTTTTGTGTATATAACTTAATTGAATATAAAATAATTATTTTATGTCTACTACAAATCATTTTGAATATTTTGGCGCAATTAAATTTCAGTGTTACTCATTGGAGTCTTATTGACAGTACCTATTAATTATTCAATTAAGTTATTCACCCAAAACTATCCTGAAAGGTAACCCTGCGTTTCTTTTTCGTCCTTATATATGTCATTTTTCCTTCTTGCAGGTGAAAGCCGTTATTGATGCTTACCCAGGAAACCTGGTAGCTGCAGAGGCTGCCTTTGAAGAGTTGGTTGACGTTGAGGATAGGGCCCCTCTTCTACTCGATCCAGTAACACAGTTCGCAAGGACAAGAGGGCCAAAGAGGAAGACATCCTACAGTCACTCCAGAATAAAGTGCGCCAGTCCGGGGAACTACTTAAATGCCTCAACCAGCCACAGCCAATGAATGAGCGCACAGCATTTGCGAACTACGTCCGTGATAGCCTTTTGACGATGAGCAAACCTAAGTTTAGGAAGGCAAGGTCTGCTATCAACAATGTTCTTACCAAGGCGATGGAAGATGACACTGAATATGAAGAAGAACTGCCAACACCCTCTGATGTGCTGCATAATATGCCTCCTCCAGTGCGTCAAGTCTCGGCTTCAGCTGTCTTAAGTCCATCCCAATCTGAGATGTACATGTACCAGCCACCTCCCCACATGTGGAGACACAAGCCACCCCAGGCTTCGGTGTGGGCCTCGGCCTCCCCAGAATACGTGGAGCAGTATATGCAGCAGCCATTGCAGCCTCAGCAGCAGCCTCCTCAGCAGCAGCCTTCCCAGCAGCAGGAGCAAAACATATTGTCACCGCAGACATCCATGGGCTACTTATCAGCTGTTCTGGATCCTGCGTCACAGGTCCTCAACCAGAGCCCTAACATCTCTGACCTCTAATGAACCCCCAGCGTTTCTACTGACACAATGGATAAAGAGACTGCTCAAGACTAGGACACGAATCATCATATTCTTTTTGAGCCTGATAAAGTACATCATAGACAAATAACACCAAACAAGTGTACAAAATACACCGCACAAATTTCGTAGGTGGCAAAATACACCGTACTGTGGTATTAACCGAATGAATAATTTGATTGGGCTGCTTTCATATGTGGAAATTTATGGTGTATTTTGTCTACCTATAAAACATTTTTGGTGTTTTTATTCACTTATATATTCACTTATAACTATGTTTATAAGTGAATAAAATCACCAATAATATTCTAAACTATGGTAAATTTTGACCACCTAAAAAACTTCATTGTATCGTGTGTATCTGATCAAAAATCAACGTGGTGTATTTGAATGTGGTGTATTTGTCGCACACACTATTCTGCTTATTATCACCGATTTCCTTTTGACAGGTTGAGGACAACCTGAGACAGTAGTTGTGTTTCTTATTGCACAGTATTTTTTTGGTTTGAGGTTTAACGGTCCCGTTAACACACTATAGGTCACTTTTAGACGTTGCTTCAAATTGTGTCGGACCTTTACCCGACATTGAGATGAAATGACTTCTCAAGCCTGCCAATCAGTCAAACTATGAAGAGTTATATACATGGGCGGTTAAACTCGCTACACTTTTCCTGGGCAAGCTTAGAACCTCTCAGCGGTTCACCCGTACTCTATGACGGTTCCAGCGTAAAAACATGCTTAGAATTTATTACAAATTTTGTTACGTTGGTTGGTTCTTAATGCTCCGTTTGGTCGGACCCCTCGGAGTCTCACTGTAGTTTTCTTTTGATCCAGCATTGCAGTGGTTTCATGCTGTCGAGTCCTCAACGTTGTTTCATCTCTGTTGCTGTTTTAATTTGTATATTCTCGCAGATGCTACACTGATGAGTAAGGAAAGTAGAAGTAAAACAAAGATCAGGAATCGATGCAATTAACTTACCCCCCCCCCCCCCCCCCCACCACCAAAGACACCACGGGGAAAGAAACACAAACACGAAGCGATCAGAGAAACCCTCACAGAGGAAGGCCAAAATGACAGTTACTTTCCCACAAAATGGCCTAATGACCATCCAAAATAAAAAGACACATGTGATACAATAAGCACGAACGATAACATTAATAAACCGCCACAGAAGAACCGCCTTGCAACGGTCAGTGGAAAGAATTCCACTGGGGGGGAGGGGGGGGGGCTTAAATCGATTTTACGTGGCCACAATCCTCGTCCTTACTTCTGTCATGCGGACTAAACAAATTTATTGTCTAAACCGCAACAGAAGTAAGGGCGAGGATTACAGCTGCGTAAAATCGATTTAAGTGGAGTTCTTGTTACTGACCGTTCCGAGGCGGTTATTCTGTTGTGGGTTTTTTGTGTAATTCTTTGTCAGTAACTGTACGTATCTCTTATATATATTATTTTTATTTTGGATAGCCAGTTGGCCATTTTGTAGGAAATTAACTGTCCTTTTGGCTTTCCTCTGTTATTGTTTCCATAAGGGTCCAGTCGCTTCATGTTTCTGCTTCTTTCCCTTTGGTGTCTCTGATGGGAGGCGTAAGTTAATTATATCGATTCCTGATCATTGCTTTACTTTTACTTTTCTGTACGGTTGATTCAGCTCTGCGTGAAAGCACCATGCAGCCCAATCTTATTTCTTCGAGCCCCGATGTGCGGGGAGTGCACAGATAGTGTATACATGATTTTTAGGTTTTGGGAATACAACCCATTCAAGAATAGTTCACTTATTTCGAACGAATGGGTGGCTGGGTGAGGCAAATATCTTGCCTCACTGGGCCATCCAACTGACAGTGGATTACAGTCGGGCAATGCCTGCTGTTCTTGCAGCAGGTACGGGTAGTTGGGGAGTGTTGTACTTTATTGTGTTTCTGTTCTTCCATTCATTTTCTCTTCCTCTTCTGTAACTCACTTTCATCTCTGCTGTCTATTCTATATCTGTTCTCCATTTCTCAAGCAGACGACACAAAAGTGGCCCACAAGTGTTATAGTGTTGACGTGTCGTTCAACCACAACAAATGAATCAATTTCGAACCGATGGTTAGCCGGAGGTAGCGAAAACCTTTGTTCCCAAAGGAAGTACAAAGAATTTACCGTCTTACTGACTACTGAGAACAAGACTCAGAATGCAGCGGTAAGGTAGCAAATGATTAACTCTTAGCCTGCTGAACACATTAACATAGTGTTGATCCAGATCAGAAGTTATCTGATCAGAATCAATTCTGTTCTGCATTTTGTGAATTTTGGATACATTATTGAGTTTTAGTTTCTAGTCAGCGATTATTATGGCTAAATTAATTTATTCAGCAGGATAAGGGGTCAAATTTCGGTTCTATCCACAACTAGATTATAGAGGTATGTAGCTTGTTGATGATGATGAAAGAAAATAAATATACCTTCTTATTTGATATATTTCTGTTTATTGCGTACACTTTAACAGTAGTACATCCCACTATAACAGTAAGTCCCGTTATATCGAGCATTCTTAACTCAAGACTATTGTTGAACTAAAATGAAAACAAACATTCAATAAACTGACCATGCGATTAATTATCTGCGTGTAATCAACGGAGGAAAGATGCTTGGCTTTACTGACTGGCAAAGCTCACACTAGCATTAAAGAGACAGATTTCAATTTGGACAGGCCAACAAAACATGTCAAACCAAAGGTGACAAATAACAGAAATGCCAGTTTTATAAAGTATAAAACTGGTTTGACTACCTTAATAATCTTTGGGTAACACTTGCTTTAACAAGGATCTTAAATATTTGCTCTGTTGTTACTGTTTTATTCCACTTAAATCTCGGCGGTGTCCATGGCGTTGTTCACAGAAACAAAGTCATTTATTTTAAATTGTAAGTAACCCATTGAGAAACAACATATAGCATCCCCATGGTCAAATCATTCTGTCTTGCCACGAAACAGAACCTGCTGGGGAATTCACCCTGTGTTTGATGAGATTCCTCTGCTTTTTTCCTTCCTTTGAAGCTGTGTTAAAGCCTGTAGCTCTCTGTGTGTCCTCGAGGTTACGACCCTCTCTCCAGGCTCCAGGAACAAACTCGCGATTCGCATTCTCTTCAGTGTCAAGATGCTGGTTCTGTAGTCCTGGATATCTGATCCTCATTAGGTTGTGGAGGATCAGGCATGCTTTGACGATGAGTTTCACTGTTGAGGGATCGTGTTGCATGGTTGTTAACAGAACCTGGAAACGATTAGCTAGAATGCCGAACGCATTTTCCACAACCCTTCTGGCTCTTGAAAGCCTGTAATTGAAGACTCGTTCTGCATTATTCAGCTCTCTGTGACCAAATGGCTTCATCATGTTGGGTCGTAGGCCGAAGGCATCATCGCCGACAAAGAAATATGGCACATCTTGGGTGTCATTTGGAAGAGGTTCTGGATCAGGTAACCCAAGAGTACCATCTTCAGTACATTGCTTAAGCTCTGAGTCATTATATATCTGTGCATCTGATGCTGACCCAGCACCGCCGACATCAGCCCAGATAAATTTATAGTCCGCATCCACTAGCGCCATTAGAACAATGGAATAGAATCCTTTATAGTTATAATATAGTGACCCACTTTTTGGAGGACAGCAGCAGGCAACGTGTTTCCCATCAAGAGCCCCACACGTATGTGGGAAGTTCCACTTTTCATAGAATTTGTCAGCTATGATGCGCCAAGCCTCAGGAGTGGTAGGACAAACAAGTACTTCATCCATGTACTCATCAATGATGGCGTTACAGACTTCTCTCACCACTAGTGAAATGGTGTTGTGGGGGACCCTCCAAGCAAACTTTAACGAGGCATACTTGTTCCCTGAGGCTAGATGACGCAAAGTCAGGGCTAGCTTCAAACCAGGATCAATAGGCTCCCTGTACCACGTATGCTGCTTGGTTATCCTTGGGCCCACTCTTTCAAGCAGCTCATCAAACATTTCTGGGGGCATGCGAAGGAAGTTAATGAATGATGCAGGGTCCTCATTACGGAGTCCAACCATAAGCTGATCATACAAGCCATACTCCCGTCGCCTCCCAATCCATGGTCTGACCCAGTGTCTCCTATGTTGACCTCTTATCCTACGGGTCCCATTGACCCGCAACAGGTACAAAGCCAAGTCAATGAGATTGTTTTGATGTTGTAAGACAGCTATTTGATACTTTCTTCGCAGCCTTTCAGTGTCCTCCATGGTGGTTTTAACAAAACTGATTATTTGCTCTCTCACTCCCAAAATATATAGGTGAGCATAAAACGCATTCGGGTACGCTTTTTGTGCGTTCAGTGCGTCCTTAACACGTCGAGAAAGTCCCAGGGTCGTCGGGCAAACGTTGAACCCGTCGGTGAACGTTGCGGGAACGCCCGAAATAAGTTACAGATAAGCTGGAAGTACGTTACATGTAGTTTAGAAATAAGTTACACGTACGCAGTAGGTTGCCGACGTCCTTTAAATTATGAGTTACGTTGGTTTAACGTGCTTGAACTTATCACAATCTGATTAAAATCCGATCTCGCTGCGGCTAGGCGTACATAGTTCAGCTTAGATCGGGTTTCAATCAGATTGGAACTTATCATAACTTACCCACCGCGCGTATCTAACGTATGACTAACGTATAATCAATACGCCGGCATAAGTCGTAAAATTTTGTGCATGCACAAAATTTTACGACGTATATGGCGTATGGCAGCGTGTATTAGCGTGCGCATAACTTGTTTAAAACGTACCTATTACTTACTCGACTTACGCAAACGTGTTTGCCAAAATTCTCATACGTCGGCATACGCTGGTGCTACACGCTGTAGTGTGACAGGGCCTTTAAGTAAGTTACCTGGATCTCCCACAAATCAGTGATACTCACGTGGACTTTAGCACTGAAGAGTTTCTGTGCTCAGTAACTTTGGGTCGACCCCCAAAACACTTCCAAGTATACCTTCAGGGCCTTTACTATCATTAGGTCCTATTAACCCTTGTCCTGCTGAATATTCATTTAGGCCACCCCCATTTCTGTCTATCAACCAATCAAATTACTTGATGTAATTTAATGCTACAAATTCATAAACTGAATGCCAAACAGTGTAGATCCTGATCAGATGGCTTCTTCAGAAGACATCTGATCTGGATCTACACTGTTTGCAAAGATCCTGGTTGCCGTGAACAGCAAGATAAGGGTTAAACACTTTAATGTACAAACCTTCAATTTGTGATTTGTTTATTTGTATTGGAGTTTAACGGTCCAGTCAACACTATTTTAGGTCATTTTTTAGCCGGTCAGTTTACCTATCCATACTTTTCCTGGGCAAGCTAATGCGTAAGCGGTTAACCACTACAGTGCACATTCTTTCCTTCTTAAACCAGCGGAAGGGAGATTACAATTTGTGAGCGGCGTTTCTTATTGTCAGTGATAATCACGAGGACAACAGCAGTGACGGTCTGTTGTATTGTTTATTTTGAGTCGACTGTCAAACAATCTACCAAAAAAAGGTCTGGTAACGCGAGCGCTGAGACTACCTCGGCTAGGCTAGCCAGGCTAACTGTTTAGCTAACACACACATATTGTTTTTGGTGCGAAACTGCGAATCCAGTTTACGTTGGCGTTGGCATCGGCATAGTCTGATTGAAGCACCATATCTCCTGTCTCCTGAACCTATTTATGGATTCTGACCAAACTTGCATAGTTACATCACTTGGGGAAAACAGCCATTAGGTTTTGATAGCCTTGACCTTTTTTTTCAAGGGCATATGACCCACAAACTGTCAATTTTGGACCAAAAATGGCTTGACCGCATTTTCAATGGCAAATGCAATACCCCCCCCCCCCACACACACACACACACAAGACTTATCTGCACCCCATCTCGTGAACGAAACTCCAGCTTACTACAATATATCATTACCACCTACCAAGGATTTGGTTAGATTTTGGTGACCTCGACCTTATTTTCAAGAGCACAAGCGACCGCCCACACAAAAGAAAAAAAAAACACAAAAAAAACTCCATTTTGGCTTGTCTACACCCTGTCAGATGAAATTTTGCAGAATCTTTGTACAATAAATTATTGCAACCTACCAAAGATTTTATTAGATTATGGTGATCTTCACCTTATTTTCAAGGATACAGGCCCCAAAAACTGTTAAATTGGGCTTGTCTCCACCCTATCTCGTGAACGAATCGTTTATGGCGTCGGCGTTGACGTCGACGTAGCCTGTTTGAAGCACAATATCTTCTGAACCTATTTATGGATTCTGACCAAACTTGCAAGGCTACATCACTAGGATGGTAGAAAACAGCCATTAAATTTCGATGACCTTGACCTTATTTTTAAGGGCACATGCCCCAAAAAACTGTCAATTTTTGGGTCAAAAATGGCTTGTCTGCACCCTATCTCAAGAACAAATTAATCAAATTCGGTCCAACTTAGTCTTAGTGCTATATATCAATGCAACATACTAAACATTTGACTAAATTTTGGTGACGTTGACCTCATTGTTAAGGCCACGTGCCCCCCCCCCCCCCCCCCCCCCCCCCCCCAAAAAAAAAAAAAAAAAAAAAAAACGGCAAATTTTGACTTGTCTGCATTCTACCTCGTGGACGAATTGATGAAATTTGCTCAAACTTTGTACACTATATCGTTGCAACCTAACAAACTAACGAAGTCTCTTCCAGAATTTATTCAAAAGTTAATCAGGTCATCTACTCATCATTACCAATCTGATCACCAAACAGCAAGGCTTTAGCCCCAATGGTTTTAAGATATTTTTGCTGAAAATGTAAAAATGCCCAAATTTCCATAACTCATGAAGTATCTTTCAGAATTTACCAAAAAATTAATTAGGTCATCAGCTCATCATTGCCAGTCTTTTTAGCGCACCTGTCATGTAATGACGAGTTGAGCTTTTGGGATCACTTTTCGTCCGTCGTGCGTCCGTCCGTGCGTATGTCCGTGCGTAAACAATTTCTTCAAACGACATCTCCTCCTAAACTACTGATCGGATTTTGACCAAACTTCATGGAAATGATCCTTAGGTAGTCTCCTTTCAAAGTTGTTCAAATGGTTCTGGTCCACTACACATCAAGGTCACGGGAGCCAAAATAGATTTTTTTAATGAAAATGGCTTGTCTGCACCCTATCTCAAGAACAAATTAATCAAATTCGGTCCAACTTATTGCAATATATCAATGCAACATACTTAACATTTGACTAGATTTTGGTGACGTTGACCTCATTGTCAAGGGCACGGGTACCCCCCCCCCCCACCACCACCAAAAAAAAAAAATATACTGCAACTTTTGACTTGTCTGCATTCTACCTCGTGATCGAATTGATGAAATTTGCTCAAACTTTGTACACTTTATCGTTGCAACCTAACAAACTAACCAAGTCTCTTCCAGAATTTATTCAAAAGTTAATCAGGTCATCTACTCATCATTACCAATCTGATCACCAAACAGCAAGGCTTTAGCGCCAATGGTTTTAAGATATTTTTGCTGAAAATGTAAAAATTCCCCAATTGCCAAAAGGCCATAACTCATGAAGTATCTTTCAGAATTTATTAAAAAATCAATCAGGTCATCAACTCATCAATGCCAGTCTTTTTAGCTCACCTGTCATGTAATGACGAGGTGAGCTTTTGGGACCACTTTTCGTGCGTCCGTGCGTCCGCCCGTGCGTGCGTCCGTACGTAAACAATTTCTTCAAACGACATCTCCTCCAAAACCACTGATCGGATTTTGACCAAACTTCATAGGAATGATCCTTAGGTAGTATCCTTTCTAAGTTGTTCAATTGGTTCTGGTCCACTGCACATCAAGGTCACGGGAGCCAAAAATAGATTTTTTAATGAAAACTTAAAAAAAAATATTATCCCCTGAAACCGCGAGGCCCATGCCTTCGATATTTGGTGTGTTGCTTCATCTAGTGGACCTCTACCAAGATTGTTCAAATTTTAGTCCTGGGGCCAAAAATGCCCCCGCCCCGGGGCCCTTTGGTTTTACATAGACTTACATAGGGAAAAGCTTTAAAAATCTTCTTGTCTGAAACCAGAAGGCTCAGGTGTTTGATATTTGGTATGAAACTTCGTCTTGTGGACCTCTATCAAGATTGTTCAAATTATAGCCCTGGGGCCAAAAATGCCCCCGCCCCGGGCCCCTTGGTTCTACATTGACTTATATAGGAAAAATCTAAAAAAAAATCTTCTTCTCTTTGAAATTTGGTGTGTA
Organism: Lucinisca nassula; assembly: GCA_963580285.1. Lineage (NCBI taxonomy): Eukaryota > Metazoa > Mollusca > Bivalvia > Lucinida > Lucinidae > Lucinisca > Lucinisca nassula. The sequence continues at coordinate 189,145,251 of OY757010.1, forward strand.
GCTTCATCTATTGGACCTCTACCAAGACTCTTCAAATTATGGCCCTGTGGCCAAAAATGCCCCTGCCCTGGGGCCCTTTTATTTTACATTGATTTATATAGGGAAAACCTTTAAAAGTCTTCTTGTCTGAAACCAGAAGGCTCAGGTGTTTGATATTTGGTATGAAGCTTTGTCTTGTGGATCTCTATTAAGAGTGTTCACTTTATACCCATGGAGCCAAAAATGCCCCCACCCCGGGCGCCATTAGTGGACCCATTGGTTTTACATTGACTTTTATAGGAAAAATCTTAAAAAAAAATCTTCTCCTCTGAAACCACAAGGCCCAGGTCTTTGATATTTGGTGTGCACCTTCATCTAGTGGACCTTTATCAAGACTGTTCAAATTATAGCCCTGAGGCCAAAAATGTCCCCACCCCGGGGCCCTTTGGTTTTACATTGACTTATATAGGAAAAAAAAAAAACAAATCTTCTACTCTGAAACCACAAGGCCCAGGTCTTTGATATTTGGTGTGTACCTTCATCTAGTGGACCTCTTCCAAGATTGTTCCAATTATAGCCCTTTCGCCAAAAATGCCCCCGACGTGGGGCCCTTTGGTTTTACATTGACTTTTATAGGAAAAATCTTTAAAAATCACCTCCTCCGAAACCGCAAAGCCCAGGTCTTTGATATTTGGTGTGTAGCTTCATCTAGTGGACCTCTATCAAGATTGTTCAAATTATAGCCCTGGGGCCAAAAGTGCCACCGCCCTGAAGCCCCTTGTTTTTGCATTGACATATACAGGGAAAACCGTTAAAATCTTCTTGCCTGAAACCAGAAGGCTCAGGTGTTTGATATTTGGTATGAAGCTTCGTCTTGTGGACTTCTGTCAAAATTGTTCAAATTATAGCCCCGGGGCCAAAAATGCCCCTGCCCCGGGGCCCTTTGTTTGTGGGAAAACCTTTAAAACATCTTCTTGTCTGAAACCAGAAGGCTCAGTTCCTTGATATTTGGTATGAAGCTTTGTCTAGTGGATCTCGACCAAGACTGTTCAAATTATAGCCCTGGGACCGAAAATGGCCCTGCCCCAGGGCCCACATGTTTTATTAAGACTTTTATAGTGAAAAACTTTAAGACTCTTCTTGTCTGAAACCAGAAGGCTCCGGTTTTTGATATTTGGTATGAAGCTTACCTTTTAGACCTCCCTCAAGACATTGCGAATTATAGTCCTGGGGCCAATAATGGCCCTCCCGGGGCTCACTTGTTACACTATGGATCAGGTGAGCGATCCAGGGCCATCATGGCCCTCTTGTTATCAAGTTTCAAGGATTTAGCTCCATCACCTTTTGAGATATTTTGATGACAATGTTAACAATATAAATGGCCGCCGCCCATCGGGGCTTGAAGAAATACATGGGCTGCACGATGCTTCCACGCAGAGCTAAATCCGACCTGCACACGAGTACTGGTAAACCACTTAGAGGATCTAAGCCTGCCCAGGCAAAGGGGTGCGAGTCAGACCGTCCATGCTTATAAACCCTATTGGTTTCATTGGGCGACAGAGCTTGAGATGTCCTTTCATCTCAGCGTCGGGTAAAAGTCCCACAAAATTGGAAGCAACGTCTCCAAAATGACCTTTACAGTGTTGCCGGGTCATTAAACCTCAAACCAAACAAACAAACAAACAAATTAACAATGTCAAAATTTACAATGGGTAACAACTCATTCACTATTTTCAAAAATGTATCCAAGAGTTAATCAGGTAATCTTTCCTTTCGTAAGAAGCGCCTTTTACATGAGCGTTCAGAACACGGATGTTTAATTAGGGGTTTTCCCGTCATGAACATGTCTTTAAACCATTCTCGGCTTGACCCTTGCGTTTCTACTTTCTGTCTCCATTCTTCTGTATTTTATAGTATTGTAAATGTATTCAAGTCTTTGAACTCTGATTTCGGCTCGCAGTCTTTCTTCATTCAGATTGTTTCTGGTAGCATACTCGAGACACTTTCTTGCAGTCTTCAGGGCCAGCTGTGTTTTGCCAACACGATAGTGTAGATCAGTTTCAGTGAGTAGTAATGTTGCCTCTTCGACCGCTGTTTTAGAACTTAATTTTCTCGCTTCATCTATCAGCTCTTTCGCTTCATGTGCACGAGAATCAGTTATTTTGGAGTGCTCTCTTTCAAAGTCTTCCCCACAATTCAAATATAGTCTAGCTATCATAGCCAGAGCTAGTATTTTCCCCACACTTGGTTTGTTTCCTTGCCTGAACTGTACGAGGGATGCGTTTGCTTTCTCCATCGCTTGGTCAAGTTTTCCTTTTTTAATGTAAAACCTTGCATAATCATAGAAGTAATAACCCGCACTACTGTTTGGACACACATTTTCTTCTTTCATTGCTGCTATATAAGGTTCAGCTTCAACAAGTATTTCTTCCATTTGATCCAACCTGTCGGTGTCCAGTAATGTCCATGTGGTATAAGTAATTATTCTACACAACATTCTGTTTCTGCATGACAGTTTAATGATCATTTTTGTCGCAGATTTTAGTTCTTTTATAGCCGGTTCCAGTTCTCCTTTATATAATAAGTAACATCCACTCATGCACAGATAGTAACATCTGACAGCCGGCGAATCACATATACACTCCTTACTTTCCAACTGCCCCATTGAACTCACACAATTACTCAACAGTTTTTCATTTTGAACTTCTAACTGAAGTTTTCCAGGCAAAATATCATCATTTTTCATGTTGTCTATAAGGTTAAGTACTATTAGAACGAAATCATAATCCATTTCAGCAACATCCTCTGGTGACTTAACATTTACATTTTTGGTTTTTATCCAGATCACTGATCCAGCCATAATCAAACCATCTTCATCTCTTGCATCCTCTATATTGGCAGGAAGAATCCGGAATTCTTTGCCATACTCATTTCTTAATAATTTTAAACCTTTCTCAACGAGAAGACAAGTGATATAGTTTATTTTAGTCGTTTCGCTTTTAAACGACCCCGTTAAAATTCCAACTATTTCTATTTGGAAATTGTTTTCCCGTACAATAACAGTACCACTGTCTCCGGGTTTAAAAAGATTTTCACAGGAATAAAGCAAAATATTATGTTCAGGTAAATCTGTGCATTCTGTTTCATGGACAGTTTTTGACTGGATTCTGCCAGTAATGCAAGAATCACTTCCAATGTGCTTCTCTGTTGGTGGGTCTACTGAATTCAGACTGGTAGCGTGGTCTAAGGCTTCGATTGTTTTATCTTTACTCGCTATATTCAGTTCATTGCAAAACCAAACTCTGCCTTCTGATAAAGAAGAAAAGCAGGTTTCAAACAAGCGATCCAAAGATCCAGTAAATATATTAATAGCATTGTACTTATCCAAAATGCCGTGGTCCCAGTTCGAATAAGAATATTTAGATTGATTGCCCAGTTTAATAACATCTATATCATAGTGAAAATTTCCTGGCGCACGAGTGGATGACTCATGTGAATGATTGAGTACGCTCCCGATTGATTCTTTTTCTCCTGTCGTTGTTTGAATGTAAACCTTGCCATCGTTTGGAAACTGTGTAACATGTTTACATGTAAGTGCATAAAGAACATTTTCTTCATCAGCCAGAAAGAGCCCGATTTTTGCCTGGTGCCATTCTTCGTCAGATGAAATCGACATACTCTTCGACAATTCGCGGTTTGTTTTAAATGATATTGTCCCATTCCGCTAGTACTATTGTGAATAACGGCCATGATACTAATAACATTATTTTCAGAACTAATGCCGGAAGCTTAATGGACTATACCAGCAGACGACACATTGTTGGTATTTTTCTTATTTTTCCGAGATGACAAAACTTGACATCTCGTGTAAATTGTCTCCGGAGACAATTTGCATGAAATGTCATATCCTGTTATCTGGGAAAATAAGAATTTTTTTCAAAATGTCGACTACTGAAAAAGAAAATATCCATTATACAGAGCGTTAACTGATGTTTTTCCATTCCGCGAGTTTTCTTATGGATAACGGCGATGATACTATATATCATTATTTTGACCACTATAAAAGGAAGTCTTAAAATCAAACAAGGTCGATTTCGATACTTTCAAAAAGGATTTATTATTATTATTATTTTGTGCATTGTCTTTTCCGAAACAACTTGGAAAATCTATAATTACATCATAATATGTCACATCATGAGACACCATATCTTTGCCAGTAACGAACAACTAAGGTACAGATTAGCCTGTGCAGTCTGAACAGCATGAAAGCGTTTAATCATGGATTGCATATACCCCCAGTTTTTTGTAAATAAATTTCAAGGCTCTTGCTGTTTTCTTTTCTTTTCTTTTTTTCTGTTTTCTGGAAACATTTTTTTTTTGCAACAAGGCTCTAACGTTATCAGCTCCCAGTTGATTAAACGTTATTGAAAATCCCCGCTGATAACACATTATGTCATGGAAAAGCCACAAGATGCATGCATATAAAAAACCTACCTTCCTTGGTTCTTTTCAGACCGTTTTCACTTTCGGTTTAACAGAATGTAAGGTCCAAGTCTTGTATCATTGTGCATAAGAAAAACACTTTTACCTGTCTATCTCTAAAATGACTTTAATACCATGATTTCTTTTTTGTTTCCACCATTTCTGCTTCATATGTTGATTGTGGGTGCTACCCAGCAAGCATTCTACATAAATCTACAGCGGGCCGTTAGCGGCCCGTCAGGGTAGCTGACGGGCCGCTAACGGCCCGCTGTAGATTTATGTAGAATGCTAGCAGGGTAATTGGAACTGTCTCACTGAACGGGTTTTAACGACTATTCACAATTTATATCTTCTTAAAAATAAGGTAATTATTGTATTGCTTTAGGCCTCATTGGTCCCATGTTTTAGCCCACAGGAGTAATTTTAAAATGTTAATTTTTCTCGGGCAAAACTAGCTTGTTTGTTCTTTCCCTTGCGCAACATTAGGTGCTTTTTACCAAACCTTGTAGATGAATTGGATTCATAAATCAAAGCACTGACAGCACCGATGGTTCGATTGTCTCAGAGAGTATGCTGGAAAAATGGTCCTGAACGGGGACTGAGACTGTTTCGTCTAATCTTTAAATTCCTGAACTATAAGCAAAGTGTGGCCCCTGATCAGATCTGGGGCCAGTTGTTCAAAGCATCGTTAGCTTAACAAGCTCGTAAGTGGTCATATTGTCAACTGCTCTAGCAATTTAAATATTTAAAATTTTGGTATTTTTGCTGAAAAATGTGAGCAGCTTTTGCGGATGCAAAAGCTGCTCACATTTTTTCAGCAAAAATATTAGTTTATTTGCCATATTAAATGATCAAAGTTGTAACGATTCGTTAACTAACGACATCGTTAGTTTTGAACAACTGGCCCCTGGTCTACAGTGTTTGCTAAACCCAACACATAATCCATAGTTAACCCTCTTACGCAACACTCTGACCTTACATCGACAAGAATAGCGGGGCTATTTCCTACAAAAAACCGGAACCGAGGGGTTTCACTTGCTTTGCTGGTGACTAGATCGTTATTCATATTTCAATAAACGTTAAAAGTAAATCCATTTTCTAAATACAGTAAAATTCCGCTTTTAAGACCACCAAAAAATTAGACTAATTCTGCTTTTAAAAGCTTATTTAGAAAGTTTCAGTTATTCTCTGTGTTTTCTGCATTTAGTGTCCTATGGTCTGAGACCACCTTTTGGACTGTTAAAAAATGGTCTTTAAGACCACTTTGAACAGTTTCAAAAGTGACCACTTTTGAACAGTCCCAAAAGGCGATCTTAATATAGGAATTACAAATGTACATTGTAATAATATCCCTTGTAAACCCCGCTTTATGTAGAGAAGAATGTGGTTAACAATTAGGGTAGGGCTGGCTAATCAGAGCTACAAAGATAATTGATTATCGGCCCTGCCATTGTGATCGATAATCGATTGGTAATCCCCAAAGATTTGGTCATAATTTCACCTTGCTTTCTATCTGAGCATATATCTCCGAGAGGAACGGCCCCTGTGAAGACTCCACTTCATAAAAGGGCCCCATACAAGTATCTCAGAAACCGTTCAGATCCCCACCCTTAAACCGTATATATTCTTGGTTCTTATGATAAGACACATTCAGTGACAACAATCTTGGGCTTTCCTGGGGACCGCCAGGACCATGGCTCAACCTCACCACTGTTTAAATGGCCTTACATCCCAGGAACCTTCCACCCATAAATCATAAATGCTATTGTTCCTTATGATAACACACTTGAGGGCTCCGTTGGGTCCATGCTCCACGCCTTCCACTTCATAAAAAGTCTAATATTTCAGATACATGGGTGCTCATTTGGGTATGGAGGTTCATTTGAGAGTCTTAATAATCGGTAGATTAAAATAATATCGTGTCTGCCAGTGGGCAGTACCCACCTGAGCTCCGGTGAGCATAGTGGCCTATGGGCTTCTTGTTTTTAAGATCGCACAGTCATTTCTAAGGCTAGCACATGCTCATCAAACGCGTGAGTGGTAAGTTATGATTACAGTTTGTCGGTTTTCACTGAGACATACTACAGACATTTTGTCGTTTATCCAAGTTCAAGGTCGACATGATATTTCAGGTTAAAACATGTGTGCCCTGCAGTGCCTCCATTACCAAAGCACGCATTTTTAAATATATTGAAAGTTTTACATAAAAAAGAATGAGAATTTCAGATAAAAATTCTGATAGTTTTCATATTTCTGCTCAAAACATGGATTGTGGGAACTCGTTACATTCGCCTCGATGAGGCGGTGCGAACGAGTACCCACAATCTATGTTTTTTGAGCATAAATAAGAAAAATGATGTACACCCCTATATACATTTACTATATTAAAAGGGCTTAAGGGGGACAGAATTATACAGGCGTGTTTTCGTGATGTCTTCAACGGTTTTCCAAGCTGTGATTTAACGGTCAAAGCAGCACAACCAGAGTACACAATATTTGCATTTTTTTAAATACATGCAGGTTGTTGTCTGTTGATTGTCGCTGGACGCTTTTAAGGGTTAACTATAAAGGTTATTATTATTATCTAAACGGAAGAAAAAATGATAATTAATTTGCGTGGGATTTTGAAAGGAAAAAATGCCGGGTGTATGGAAACTACTTGATAAAGCAAATCTTTCGCAATATTCTGTCAAGTCACAATGATACTATGAATAAAATGAATTTACCTGGGGGTGTTTTATCATGACTAACGTTTGTTGTCATCGAACATATGCGTATATTATTTCACTCAGGCTTCGCCGTCGTTAATCAATATTTCGCAATTCCACCCTCTAACAAACATTCGTTAATCACTACAACTCAGAACACAACAAAACTTACCTTAAGACCTATGGGACCAGCAAAATTTTAGATCAGTCTGCATTATCCATACATAGCAAAAACGTTCCGCTTATCTCTATTAGCTATAGAGAAGGCTCATGCGATTACCACAGGCTCTGATCAGGCTGCACAGGCTGATCTGAGTCTTCGCTGTTCGCAGTGGTCTTCTTGTTCGTTCTTTCATCCGTTCACCCATTTTTTTTTCCTCAATCCGAATGGGACTTTGCAATTCCACGCCCATCAAGAAAGATAACCCAATAATTTAAAACCTGAATTTCAGATGGAAAAAAAATCAATCCCACTGTTAAAGATATGCCGAAAGGACACACAAGTTTTCATTTTATTTTTTTTTAAATGAAAACGAAATTATTCCTCATTTTCTCCAGGACACTTTGATCCCAGCAAAGAAATCCTAAAATGCTATTTAATGTTTTTAATCGTTTAGATAGGGGTCTTAAGCGATCACCAAAAGGTATGGCAAACTCTTTCCCAGAAATATGAATAAAATATCACCACATTTGTGAATAAATGCAGTATCTAATGTCCCAGCAAAGCTTTTATATTCATTTACAGATTGTTTTAATGTAACCAAGCAAAGTGTCCTTATTTAGTTCAGAATCAGAATCAGAATTGTTACTGGTGACACGTCAAATGACATTCATACACCAGGACCTGTGATATGGGAAGTTAGTCCCTAGCTCTAACCAAGAGGTAACTTAGCTACACAATCCTCAGCACCTTCAGCCGTCGAAATAATCGAATCCGGGAAGAGCATTCCAATCTCTAATGGTTCGGGGGAAGAACGATTCTTTATAAATGTCCGTTCTCTTGCAGTAAGGGTCTGAAACGTCATTGAATGTTGCTTTCTACAGTGCCTAGCAGGGGGAACAAAGTCATCTGTTGGAATGCTGGCAGCACCCTTTAGATCTTTGTATAAGAGTATGAGCCTACTGTCTCTTCTCCTTTTCTTGAGAGACTCCCATCTTAATTTTCCTAGAATTCCAGTCATGCTCCCAGTTTCAAAGCAGTAATTTCCAGTTACAAATATAGCAGGTCTTTTCTGAACTTTTTTCAATTTCTTCATTAAGGACCACTCCGCTTGGGTCCCAGATGCAACTACCATATACCAAGATTGGGCGAACAAGTCCCTGGTATGCTGTCTCTTTCACATCCTTAGGACACTGATGAAGATTTCGCCTCAGGAACCCAAGTGTTCTATTCGCCTTTGTACACATGTTGCTAATGTGTGTATTCCATCTCAAATCGTGAGTGATTGTCACACCAAGGTATTTAATAGAATTCACATTTTCGAGGACCGTTCCCTCTAAAGTGTAAGAAGCCTCAACTCTATTAGATCTCTTCCTAGTTATCTGCATAATATTGCATTTAACTGGCTGAAATCTCATGCCCCATTTTCGGGCCCAAAATCATAATCTATCTATGTCAGCCTGAAGTTTCAGTGAGTCATCTGTATCTCTAATTTCCCGGTAACAAACACAGTCGTCTGCGAACAGTCTTATTTCTGAGTCAGTGTCAGGGGAAATATCATCGATGTACAGGGAGAACAATAGAGGACCAAGAACAGTCCCTTGCGGGACTCTAGACAAAACTGGCGCCCATACTGAAGATTCACCATTAACAACAACAACACGCTGTTTTCTGTAGCAAAGGAAGGAATCTATCCATTTGAGAGTCTTCTCTTCAATTCCATAACCAAATAATTTGGATTTAAGTAGTTAATGAGGAGGGGTGTCAAAAGCCTTCTCGAAGTCCAGAATAAATGTGTCCACCTGCCCCCCTTTGTCCCGGATTTTTGCCCAATCATTAATAACCGTGCTCAACTGAGTTTCGCAACTATGCCTTTTCCTAAATGCATGTTGTCTGTCTGACAAAAGTTTATGTTCATCCAAGTGGGCCATGATGTTTGAGCAGACTATGTGTTCAAGCAATTTACATAGAACACAGGTCAGTGACACCGGGCGATAATTACGAGCAAGAGTCCTGTTCCCTTTTTTGAAAAGTGGACAGATGTTGGCTAGGAGCCATTCTTTTGGAATTCACCCGTATCGAGATTTTGTTGGAAAAGATGAGCAAAAACTGGACCTAACTCGTTTGCTAGTTCCTTCAGGACTCTAGGATGAAGCTCATCAGGCCCTAAAGCTTTAGAAGGGTTCAAACCTTTAAGTAACTTGATCACTCCCGCCGAGGATACAACAATATTTTCCATGAAAGGGGCCGATCTTCCAGTCAATGGAACCTCGTTGAACTCAGTTTTATTGAATGCATCATTGAATTGACCAACCAATTCCTCTGCCCTTTCAGAGTCCGATTCAGCGACCCCGTTCCCGCCTCTTTTATTAAGGGGTGGGACACCTTGCCTATCTTTCTTCTGGCTATTGATATATCTGTAGAAGTCCCTGGGATTTGCCTTTACATCACCTACCAAGTTATTTACATACAGATCATGCTGATTTTTATGTCATTTTTAATCGTCACAAGTTCTTTTCATTTGGCCGCTTGTATTCAGAACACAGTAACAGAACAAGGAAGAGCAATTCGTTCACATTTTTGGGATCGATTGTTTATCAATCAACCCAAAGTTACTAACTGCAGAAGCTTCCCCCCACTGCTATTGTCCACGTGACTGTCGCCCGACCATGTACAAAATCCAGGCTCCGGCTATAATGGCGGGACTATTCTTCTCCCTGTGACGTCAGAGCACCTTGTAAAAAGTTAAATCTGGACTGGGCTTGTGTACTGAGTCCTTGGCAAACATTGTAAATCCAGATCAGACACCACATAACGTGGCGTCTGATCAGGGTTTGCAGGGACGCTAGGTCTGCATGGACGCTAGGTTTTCTGCATCGATAGAGTAAATTCAGGTGCATGGAAATACCGGAATGCATCAATATTTCAAGAACGAATCTAACGAGACGCAACGGCAAACCATTAAACTATTTGCATGTTAAATATCTCTTATAAAAGCTGCGCTTGAAAATGAAAATTACGGAAATTGCAATTGCGTTGTTCATCAAATATATTACTAAATGCATAATTCTGCAAAATTACCCATTTTGACACATTTCTTTCATTATGTATTTCTTTTGTAGACTTCCAGTCTTGGACAGGCTACTAATGTATGATTTTGAAAATGTTCACATTTTGAGATAAAATATTTCTGTTGAAAATTCGATTCGAAACACCGAATGGCACTTCAAAGTATGAAGACATCTGCAAATATGTCATCATTAAATTTGTAGAACAACATTTTTAGCTATAAAGGCTGTATGTAAGAAAAGACTTCATGATTTTCTCATAGAATCTGTCATTTCATTGCCTTTAGCGCTTTGATTTTTTCCGGCAATGAGAAAAGGGTTATCGTCCCATAAGCAACCAGCAAAATGCTCAGATGAGCCTGCGCTGACTGAGGTAGCTAAGCCCTATTGGTTATATGCGCACATGCAAGAACGTAAAAGGAATGGGAACACCTGGCAGGTTTTCCGCCATTTTTCAAAGGGAGACAACTTTCGAGATATCCTGTTCCCTTTTCTAGAAGTCCTTTCCAACTGAAAAATATGTCTACTCTTAAAGGAAAGAATTTGCTCCTCAGAAGCAAATTCTAAGCAGGAGCAAACTTTCCTTTAAGAGTTGACGCTGCAAAAATATTTTTGCAGGAGTTGCCTCCCCGGAAGGCATTCGCATTCCCCTTAAATTAGAAAATGTCACTTATGGGCCTTTTCGGTATAAGCGGTCATGCCTTGTATGGAGAAATGTACCCATACCCAAACTGGTCGGTCCCGACGATCCTGGCGTTGTTCTTTGTAGACCATGGTCCTCCGACCCCGTTATAACACAAATCAACATGGTCATCCGCAGAGCCAGATATAGTAGAAGAATTCTATGGATAGACTTGTGGGCATATTGAACTTTTATTCGGACAACTAAGGCTCAGATCCGCTGGATGCGCAGTCGGATCTGAGCCTTTGCCGGCCTTCCGTGTTGTAAAGGACTTTCTCTCATGATGTGGCTCACATTATAACCTATGATGCCCACTAATATTGGTGTGTATTTTACCCACCCGGAAACGTTAGAGAATATTATAATTTGAGACAAAATGTTATTATTATTGTTCGCACCTAGCCAAGTTTCCTGTATCAGCGCGTTACATTCAGTGAGTACGTAAAAGAAAAAAAGACATTTCGAGAAAAGAAAACATGGCAAAGATACAAGGCAGTTCGGACGACAAACCATCACGAAAACAACGAACGACACTTCGCGTTCGTGAAAAGCTAAGAAGTAACTCCACCTGAGGTCAATGGATGAACTCACAAGTGACCTGGGGGTGGTGGTGGTGAGGGTGGTGTATGTGTAGAGGGTGGGGGAGGATGCCCTTAACACATTTAAAACGAATAGAATCTTCAACAAATTAGCTTTGAACAGACAAGGGAAGTAGATCTAATTTTTTTTTTCAAAAGTCCATATTTTTAAGTGAAACACTAATTAGACAACGCGTTCTGCGACTTCTGTGATATGAGTCTTCTCTGTTTGCTTGTGCATCATTTTGGTATACCAGGCATATATGGGCTAATAAGCAATTAACATCCCAGGGTTTTACGAAGGTGAATACCTCCTCCATTACAGGGACTGTTCATAGAAATGGTCCCAGAAATGTCTTTGCTGACGACTTCTATTTATTCAAAACACTGTAAAATTTCTTTATTAAGACCACTTTTGAACAGTCATAAATGTGGTCTCTGTATGCAGAAAACACAAATAAAGAATAACTAAGCTTTTTAAAGCAGAAGTAGTATTAATTTTAGGTGGTCTTAATAACAGAATTTCACTGTGATGGTGACCCAGAAGAAAGATGTTCTGTAAATATCAAGCCTAGCCTCACACATGTCAATCCCACTTTTATTAGGTGTATTTCCTCATATACAAAAAAAAAATAAAAAAAAAATAGAATCAATAGGTTTAGGCAGGCACATATTCTATCTAGAGTTCTATGCTGTAAATTAAGCTAGAATTCCATTTTTCTTCAGCAAACAGTATAATTCACAGGGGTCGGAACATGGGTGGGAGGGACGGTGGTTGCCGCCCCAATATGTTTGGCGCTACTAGTAGTAAAAATCGGCAATTATACGACGAAAAAGAAAAAAAATAACAAGAGAAACGTAAATGGCGAGTTTGATATTTAAGGGGTAGTGGCTACAAAGGTGGCACCATCTGGTGCTGAAAAACTTTTGTCAATTATTTATTTGGCCCTTTTGGTACCAAATGGAATCTTCCTCCATATATATACCAGGAGTCCATTCTAAAATTAAGGGGGCTTAAATCGATTTTACGCGGCCGCAATCCTCGCCCTTACTTCCGTCGCGATTTAGACAAATAATTTGTTCAGTCCGCATGAAGGTCTCTTAACTCACTTGTGCAACATCTCCGAGAACACAAAACAACCAAATGGATGAAACAACGGTGAGGGATCAACTGAAAGAAAACACTGAAATGCTGCAGCAAAAGAAAACCAACAGTTAAGACTCCGATTGGTCCGACCAGAGACAGAGCATTCAAAATTGTCCGACCTATGTCTTGGGATCGATTTAAAATTGTTTTGTGATAAACAGAATTTTTCACTCGTGGTCATTTCGAAAGATATTTATGAAACTCGTCGGCAATTTCATATGAAATGAACACTCGTGTAAGAGCATCTATATTAAACACGTATACAAAAGAATTGACATTATTAAATGGGCCCCGTCAAGCGATTTTGGTACTTATCGCCTATGCGAGCAGCGAAGGTTCAGGCGAGCCTGCGCATCCGCGCAGTCTCGCCAGAACCTTCGCTGCTCGCTCATACAAGCAGTGAATCAAGAGGAACCTTCAGACAGAAAGCCATATCCCTGGCCCCTCTGAATGGCTGGGCATGCGCAGTTAAAGTTTGTTATGACGGAATGCACAAATTCGCTTGGCGGGGCTCAAAGACCCCCAAAGTTGAGTGTTATGTGTTTCCTCTGTTGGCAACGTTACATGCTCACCATTAGAAAACAACGATGTGTTATGTATCCTACGTATCCGCTCAGTTCATCACGTTAACAAGTCTTTGTAATGAACACCCATGTAAACCCAACTTTATATAGAGAGAAAACTGGCTTTTACAGGGGTATAGTATACATTATTCACGTGTCTTATTTCCGTTCCAAAATATAGGTTGTGGGTACTCGTTAGAATCGCCTCACTGAGGCGGTTCTAACGAGCACCCAAAATCTATGTTTGAAGTGAAAATGAGAAAATATCAGAAAATTTCGTCAAAAGATAGGCGGGTTTAGAGAAATGAAAAACGACATTCAGCATGCCATACGGATGTGCTATCAAAATGCATTGTTCAGCCGAGTAGACTTTGGGTACAGGGGCATATCATATGACGTCGAGTCTGAGAATGTTATAACGCCATGTAAATTCCGTAATCCACTAGTGGATTAAATATGCTAATTAGTTAGATACGTCCCATAACGTCACACGTACGATGTCGTTAACGACGTCGCGTTTATTAATGGCGGAATATTGACATTTTTATACAAAAATCGTGAATTAAATGCGTTTTCAACGTCATAAGTTAAATAGAATCTTGCATCCGTGCTCATTTATTACTGAATTTATTAACCTCGTTAAGGAAAAGGGGTAAAATGTTCGGCGAAGCCTCGCATTTTGTCCCTTTTCCTTAAGTCGTTTAATAAATTCAATCATACATGAACACTCATGTAAGATCCTCTATATAATCAAAAGTGAAGTATGAACATTACGTCTGATCAGGGCGTCGGAACGATTTTTAGTCGATTGTTTGTCAATAGACCCAAATCTACTAAGCACATTCGCTTTATGTTGCCCATGTCCACGTGACGATATCCAGCTAACGGTTATTTATAGCCGAACTATTGTTATCGTTGTGTGTCTATGCGTTTCTGTCTGGGCTCATGTGTTGGATTTTACCCCGAAGTGGTACCCTGGCAAAGAGTGCAGGCCCAGATCAGACGCCGTAGAACGCGGCGTCTGATCAGGGCCTGCACTATTTGCTAACAGAATTTTCAATTTAAAATAGAATAAAAATGAAAAAAAAGGCCTGACGTCCCTTATATGACAAATGGACTTCTCCAGCATATAACAATGGAAGAGTCCACTAGCATACAAAGGGTTAAGCTATACTTCTTCATGCAGTCAGTGAAGGATGTGTTGGAACTGAATGGATATACAAACTGATCTTTATCCTCATTGTGTGTTAGGCTGGCCACCTATCAGTCTGGTGTGGATTTCCTTATATTTCTATTTCCTTTTCCAGGTAAAATCTACACCTGGGGCCAGTTGTTCAAAAGTTCAACGAATTGTTAAAACTTTGATCATTTAATATATTTTAGATATTGTAATTGCTAGAACAGTTAACAATGTGACCACAAACGAGCTAGTTAAGCTAACAAGGCTTTGAACAACTGGCCCTTGAAGGGAAAACAGAATACCTCGGAAGACACCGTCACGGATACCGGGGTTAGTAAGAAGTGTACATAGCCCCCGCCCATCGGGGCTAGGGGAAATAGATTGGGCTTCATGGAACTTCCACGCAGAGATGCAACTGACAGCACATGAGTACTGATAAACCGCTTGGAAGGACTAAGCCTGCCCAAGCAGAGTAGTGCGAGTCGGGCGTTCAAGCATAGAAACCCTATTTGCTTGTTTGGAAGTTAGGGCTTGAGACGTTATTCATCTCAATGTCGGGTAAAAGTCCCACAAAATTGGAAGCAGCATCTCCAAAATTATCTAAATAGTGTTGAAGGGAGCGTAAAACCCAACATATAAACGAAAACTGACAGAAACATTACTGGTATTAGAAGCAGGCACACAACGTGTATGCAACGTCGTATCAACGACGTTGATGCGACGTTGCTAAGACGTCATGTGCCTTCAATCTATGATTTGGTGCAAAAATAAGCAAGAATAGTGGCATATTGTATTCTCCTGTAAACCCAGTTTCTCTACATAAAAAAAGGTTTTACTTGGGTTGTTAATTGTATGGAGTTGTTGACGTAATGCAATTAGGCAATGGTCCATTTGGGAAATCGTACTTAAAAGCCCATAAATCGAGTCCTCTTGTAAATCCCACTTTATATAGAGGAAAACGGTCTTTTGTAACGCGTATACATTATTTTCCTCGTGTTTTCATTTATTCTTGCTACATTCTGGGCCATTACGTACACACATCTGTTTAAATATATTGAAAATTCTACCATCAAAATAAATCTGATATTTTTCATCAAAGCACCCATTAGAACCGCCTATGCGATGCGGTTCTAACGAGTACCCATAATCTATGTTTCTGAGCAGAAATAAGAAAAATAGCGTATACCCATTTAAACCCAATTTTAATATATAAAATGCGTTTAAGGGGATCTAAATTTTAGGCGTGTTTTCGTGATGACTCGTGAGCATCGTTTCTAACGAGCACTCACATTTTTTCTCGGACAGTGGGTCCGTGACTTTATGTTCGGTAATTATCCCAAATGTTCATTTAACTTTTGTCCGCGACATTTTAAGCAAATCAAATTACTTGATATAATGTATTTGTTCAATTCACAAACAGAGTCAAAGAAGTGTAAATTCTGAGAAGGCATCCGATCTGGACCTACACTGTTCGCACTGATAGGGGTTGTCACGTTCAGCGGGATATAAGGGTAAAATTGTAGTAAAAAATGAACAAAAAAATAAATAAATAAAGAGCATTTCGTATAAAGGAATTGTAAATATGCTTAGTATTAAGCAGGGTGAAAGCAGACACAAAGAGGGTCTTTTTATTGAAAACCGCAAAAAAAAAATCCCATGCGTTCTCAAGTTATGTTCATTAATATTTGATGCATACATATTTTCCTCTAAGAGTAGCCTCCCTTCCTTTGATGCAAAATTGGTTTTAAACTTTTTTCAATATATATATATATATATAAATTAAATGAACATTTTTTTCAAAATAATTTTAAACTACCATGTTTTCCATTTTGCAGCTGCCTAATACATTTTTCTTATGCCCTTGGATTATTCTGTGTGTTGTTCATAGTTTAGGATAGAAGTGAGATGTTTGATTTCGAAAATTAAACGTAAATTTAATTTTACATTATTTAAAAACAAATGTTCTTGCATAAATGCCTATGCGCATAGCTATTTGAAGCCATTGTCAAATGGACCGAAACCGTGCTCAAACAGCAAAAACCATGTTCAAATCATGAAATTCGCGTGCTGTTTGAACATGGATTTTGAGCTTTCGATATCACAAGACGGGCCTTGCTTTGTTTACGTTACGTTGAGCGACGTAACGTTATCGCCCTGAAAATAGCGTTTGAGGGTTCTATGATGACGTCACTGCATGACAACGTCATTGTAAACAACATCCTGAACTGGCCGCCATTTTGGTTTGCCTGTCGCATTTGAAAAGTTTATATATATGGAATTTATATGGCGCTTTTGGGAGTTTTCGTCAAAATTTCCTGTCGGATTCGTAAGTTATGCAAGAACAACGGTCATCCATGGTTATTTCAATGCATTAACATTTGCCGGATCCCTCGGAAGATATTTGAACATTCGGCCTAGCGACCTCATGTTAAAACAGCTCCCTCGGGATCCGGCAAATGTTAATGCATGAAAAACCATGGTTGATCCCTATACTTAAAACTTCCATTTTATTCAAAATTTATTTACACTAGTTGAGTTAAGTGATTTACATGCCTTTTTTAACAGATCACTAAGTTCTGTGTGTTATTTCATCCACTTACAAAGACAGAAACTGGAATTTTAAAAAATAAATCTTTAAATTTTGAATTTTAGGTTTGAGGTTGAAAATATGAGAAAACTGGTTTTGCATATATCAGTTGAGATTAGTTCCAATAATTCAAATAAGTGATTATAAAGTTCCCGAGGACTATAAAGCACAAGATATTTCATATTTGAAAAGTTAAAAAAAAATTATGTGCATCTATGACATCATAGAATATCTCATGAATATTAATGAGGCAGTCTGAAGTTGCTCTGTTTCCATGAAATATTTCACACTTCAAACTGTAACATCTCGGAGACTAATAAAGAGAACCAGTGCTTCAGCTGAAGTGCACGACCCGCCGGATGCTTTTAGCTTTATGAGTGTTACCATATATAGGTATGGCGGCCATTTTGGTCATGTGACCTGGACCTAAAACGGTTCCCCCAATAAATGCGCCTTATCGTAAGGAGCAAAAATATATCTTATACTTTAGTACTGTATTCTGAATCGTTTGCAGGATAAAATGCATTCTTACTTTTCCAATACAAAAGCATATGTGTCAAAGTTTGACCTAAGCACAAAGAATGTCATGGTCAACCCAGGGTCACCATTTTAGCAATTTATGATGGGCCTACGTCCCAGATGCTATTTATCAAGTTTCGTGGAAATCTGCCCAGTGGTTCTGGAGAAGACTATTTTTGAAGGGTTTTTACCATATATGGCTTGGCGGCCATTTTTGTCATTTGACCTGGACCCCATGAGCAAATTTTAGTTTCCCCCATCCCATAGAGGCTCCATATGAAATTTGACTTCAATCGGCCCAACGGTTTCCGAGGAGAAGCAGTTCGAAAATGTTCACATTTTTCGCCTCGGCGAGGCTATACTAAATGGAATGTAATATTTCGCAAGTTCATTGGTTGGATCCCATTGATATCTATCAGTATGCCAAAAATTGTTTAAATATTCCAAGCGGTTAAGTCACTATCACCAATTTTCACAAACGGTTTACGGACGGACAGACAGACAGACCATATATGGCTTGGCGGCCATTTTGGTCATGTGACCTGGATCCCATGAGCAAATTTTGGTTAACCCCATCCCATAGAGGCTCCATATGAAATTTGACTTCATTCGGCCAAACGGTTTCCGACGAGAAGCAGTTTGAAAATTTTCACATTTTGCGCCTCGGCGAGGCTATACTAAATGGAATGTAATATTTCGCAAGTTCATTGGTTAGATCTCATTGATATCTATCAGTATGCAAATTGTTTAAATATTCCAAGCGGTTAAGTCACTATCACCAATTTTCACAAACGGGTTACGGACGGACAGACTGACCGAATGACAGAATGGCAGAATGACACGGTGATTTTAGGGCACTCTTAGAAAATCAACCGACTGAAGTCGGTCGCTTTTTCTGCGGGTCGTGCAATTTAATGCGGTTTTCGCCCTTCGATTCCTTGCATTAAAGCCTTTTAAAACTTAATGAATTTCTATACCTTTGTATATGACCTTTAAAATATCTAAATAGTATTGGCAGGGACCTAAAAAACTACAAAAAAACATTAAATACCTAAATTGGGACTCTCACCAAAAACAAACAACAGGCTCTTTCTCACACCGGTGACTATATTAGGCAAAATGTAAAGATGTTATACGAGTCCTTCACGCGGAAACATTTATTCATATCATCAGTTTGTCATCGAGAAAACGCATCCGGTATTCAGGGCGTGACAAAATTACAATTTATCAAGCGAGTCCGAATGTCGAAGAAGGATAATAAACAATGGATAAAAATGTGATGACTTGCAAAATACATACACGTTGCGTCACTGTTTGTTTACCATTTAAGAGCCCGTCTTCGCATCATGTTAACAAGTCCGTGCTCTAAACCAAACTTTTTATAGAGTATACTGGGGTTCACAGGGAGTAAACATCATTTTTCTTATTATTACACCAATACATAGATTGTTCTAACGAGCACCCACAACTTATATTTGGAATATAAATAATACATCACGAAAACACGCCTATATAATTTTGACTCCCCTTGAACCCCACTTTTATATAGTAAAACTGGGGTTTTCAGGGGGCTCTAAAATATAGATTGTGGGTACTCGTTAGAACCGCCTCGATGAGGCGTTCTACCGAGTACCTACAATTTACATTTTGAGCAGAAATAAGAAAATATCACAATACTTCAACTTTTTTTTCGGCGATAAAAGTTAGAATGTGTTTGTATAGGCGTGTTTTGTATTGAAAATATCACAAGTTTTCATCAGAAAATGACACGGGTGTGTTATCGTAATGGAGTTTTTTGACCTGGAAAGACACTAACAAGCCTACTTGGCTACACAGACTATAAACGTCTTGAAATTTTAGATACAATAACAAGAGGTGATTGTACTATCCAAACAACTCGGAGCACAAAGGTGCTGATCAGACAGTGCGGATGCGCAAATAGATCTGCACCTTTTAGTTCGCAAATGACATGGAATTCATTTGAGCCCCGCCAAGCGAATTTGTGTCTTCGAGCATTCCGTCATGACAAATTATAACTGCGCACGCCCAGCCATTCAGAGGGGCCAGGGATATAGCTTTCTGTCTGAGGGTTCTTCTTGATTCACTGCTTGTATGAGCGAGCAGCGAAGGTTCTGGCGAGACTGCGCGGATGCGCAGGCTCGCCTGAACCTTCGCTGCTCGCATAGGCGATAAGTACCAAAATCGCTTGACGGGGCCCATTTCACCTCTACACTGCCAAGTATGTCAGGATTTTTCAATTAAAAGAAAACAAAGTACTGAGAGTACTGATGGGTCAATTGTCTCTTCGTGAAGGTCGAAGAGAAAAAGTCCTGGATGTTACCAAGATAACTTTTATGCAACACTCTGACCTCAGTCACTGCGGCTATTTTTTCGACAAGTCAGTGATAGTCGCGTGGACTTAAGCCCTGAAGAGTTTTTTCTGCTGAGTATTTTGGGTCAGCTGACAAATAGTCGACCCCCCAAAATAGCCGTGTTATGTGTACCACTATGAGGTCAGAGTGTTGCGTACACGTAGACTGAAATCATATGTTGGGTTTAGCAAACAGTGTAGACACAGATCAGACGCCGCAAAACGCGGCGGCTGATTAGGCTGGAAACTGTTTGCATTTGGTACATGATCCTAAGGGTGTAGTGAAACAGGCCGAGGCCTCGTTTATATGACCAATATCCAAGCCTGCACTCAGAAACAATCTGCCAGTGTTGTCAGTGCTTTGATTTATTTTCCCTCAGACCCTCTCACCCTTGAGTTTCTCGAGTGCACTCTTCCAACACTGAAGGTCCATTCTGCTAAATAGGGCATCTAGCTGAATGGTAAGCGATATATATCCCGATAAGATGGCTCAGATTCATGGAATGAATAAATAGAAACTTGAGAAGTACACACACACACACACACACACACACACACACACACACACACACACACACACACACACACACACACACACACACACACACACGCACGCACGCACGCACGCACGCACGCACGCACGCACGCACAAAATACAAACAAACACCTCAATATCAGCGCATTCATCATTATTTTTGGGTCGATTGTTTTTCAATCGACTCAAAGTTTTACTGGACAGAATCTGAATTAGTGCTGTTGTCCACGTGGCTATCGCTGATTCGGGAAACAAAGATTATCGTTATTAATAGAAAATAGTCGCGATCTTACACGCAGGTCAGAGCGTTGCATTTGGCCAAAATGTATACCCAGATCAGGCACCGCGTCTGCTCAGCCGGCTGCTCAGGGTCTACACTGTTTGCTTAAAACACTGGTATTAAGGTATAAGTCTCAGTTCAAATAAGTGCTGTCAATTTAATGATATATTCTTGATTTATCATTTCTTTTCAATAATCGAAAGGTATACGGCTCTTATTTCAGTTAGTACAGTCCTGATATTTCATTGGTTTGTTTGTTTGATTTGAGGTTTAACGTCCCCGTCAACACAGTATAGGTCATTTTGGAGACGTTGCTTCCAATTTTGTGGGACTTTTACCCGACATTGAGATGAAATGACATCTCAAGCCCTGTCTCCCAATAAAACCAATAGGGTTTATAAGCATGGGCGGTCCGACTCGCACCGCGGTTCCTGGGCAGGCTTAGATTCTCTAAGCGGTTTACCAATACTAGTGTGCGGACGGTTTCAGCTCTGCGTGGAAGCATCATGCAGTCCATCTATTTCTTCAAGCCCCGATGGGCGGGGGTGGGATATTTCATTGGGAAATTGTCACAGACGATGGTATGCCTATGTATGTTGAATACCTACATAGAATCTACGTTGTATGTTACTGCGTAATATTAATTTAATATGTTCTATAAAGGGTTCCACTCGTTATCTAAGCCCGGTACAGTTACTTATGCAAACGGTGTAGATCCTGAAGTTATGGCCCTGAGCCAGCTTATCGGGATATATAGTGCTTACCATTCAGCTAAACGCCATATATAGTGATGGAAGAGTAAACTCCAGAGAGGGTTTGAGGGTAAATAAAGCAAAGCACCGACAGCACTGATTGGCCGATTGTCTCTAACTGCAGGCTGGGAAAATGGTCACGAACGGGGATTGGACTGTTTCGGTATGTCCTTAAGTTCTTGTGCCTAATGCAAACAGTGTAGACCCTGATCAGACACCGCGTTTTGCGGCGTCTGATCAGGGTCTACACTGTTTGCCAAACCAAACACATGATTCCAGTCCAGATTTTACAGATTACTCTCTTACATGTACGCAAAACTCTCAGCTCTTAGTGGAACAAATAACGCGGCTATTTTTGGGTCGATTATGTTTGTCAAACGACCCAAAAATACTAAGCAGAAAAGCTCTTCAGTGCTAAAGTCCATGAGCATATCACTGACGTGTCGGAATGACTTGCTGCAGTGAGGATAGGGTGTTGCGTGAGAGAACTATTATCTTGGAATCATATGTTGGGCTTGGCAAACAGTGTAGACCCAGACCAGACGCCACAGAACGCGGCGTCTGATCAAGATCTATTGGCTTAAAAAACAATTTAGGGTTAACTGAATCAGTTTAAATCACAGCCCAGGACTATTTCTGAGACAATCGATCCACCAGTACTCTTTGATTACTTCTAAAGTTTGGAAATCCAGGAATGATAAACTGCGAATATAAAGTTTAAGAAATAAACCAACTTTTCATTTTCCTTATTCGATTGTCAGCTTCAAAGATTTTTGCGACGAGGGGACGTTAAACCTCAAATCAAACAAACAAACAAAACGTACCACTGCTACTACTACTACTACTACTACTACTACTACTACTTATAATAATAATAATAATAATAATAATAATAATAATAATAATAATAATAATAATAATAATATTAATTTATTGTAATAAAAAAAACAATTATAATTTTGTTTCTTTGAAATGAGGTTTAACGTCCCAGTCAACTCTATTTATGTCATTTTCGAGATGTTGCTTCCAGTTTTGTGGGACTTTACCCGACATTAAGATGAAATGACATCTCAAGCTGTGCCGCCCAATGGAACCAAAAGGCTTATATGCATTGGACGGTCTGACTCACTCACTGTGCCTGGGCAGGCTTAGTCCTTCTAAGCGGTTTACCAGTACCCATGTGTGGTCAGTTTTAGCTCTGCGTGGAAGCATTATGCAGCCCAATCGATGGGCGGAGGCGAACAAATATAATAATTATACATACTACTAGCCTGCTCAGGCAAAGTGGTGCGAGTCGGACTGTCCATGCATATAAACCCTATCCATGTATTGGTTTCATTGGGCGACAGGGCTTGAGGTGCTATTTCATCTCAATGTCGGGGAAAAGTCCCACATAATTGGAAGCGACCCAAATAGTGTTGATGGGGACGTTTAACCTTAATTAGTTCAAATAAACTTAAACAAACCCAGAACGATTGTTGCCTTGTTGTCTGCCGGTTACTTTAAAGTTGCAAACGGCGTGGACCCCGATTAGACTGTCTGCTCTGGGTCTAAACGGTTCGCCAATATATTAAAATTCAGCAGACGACATAAACAGTCGACATATTTAGATGCAGTTTTTCTTGGCATCGTAAAGGGGTCTATTCGCATATTTCTTATCTTATACAGTGAAATACCGCTATTAAGACCACCTAAAATTAAGGGTGATTCTGTTTTATATAGCTTATTTAGTAGGTTGCAGTCAATCTTCCTTTGTGTTTCTGCTTACAGGGTCCTCTGGTCAGAGACCACCTTTGGGCAGAGGCCACCTTTGGGACTGTTCAAAAGTGGTCTTAAAGACCACTTTTGAACAGTCGCAAAAGTGGTCTTAATATAGGAATTTTACTTACATGGCCTATGTCTGTAGTTGTCACATGCATGTGTCTTTGTTTGTCCAATCCCAATCAGTATTTGTCATCAACACTTGTAGGCGATTTTACATAGCTCTAGATAAGGATAAGTTTATTATTATTATTTCTCTATTGAAACATATGATATGGGTACTTGTAAAATAGAATCGTCTCAACGAGGCAATTCTAATAAAAACAATCACAACATGCATACATCTATTACTTTTTTTTTAACAAGAAACAAGGAAAATAGCCATGTTTTTCCCCTTATTTGGAGCTTATAACTATATATTAGTCCTCGTTTCCGGACAATCACCTTGGGTATCTATTGCGGTTTGTAGGCGGATTAGTCAATGCCATTTTATACTCTGCTGATCTAAACCTTATCTAATAAAAACACAGTTTGATTCCACTTTTTAACAGTCCCAAAATGTGTAAAACAGAAAGAAAAACCTTAAACCTTCTAAATATACTTTTAGTGTTGATTTAAGCTGGTCTTAATCCCGGGGTCTTAATAGCGAAATTTCATTTTAGGGAGCCGTTGGGTGAGCGAAGGTGCCGAGTATCTTGCTTCACTAGGGCGTTCAAACGATATTGGTTTACAGTTGGGCAAGACCTGCTGTCCTTGCAGCAGGTAAGGGTAGAGGGGGGATGCATTACGATAACACGCCCGTGCGCCATAGTGCATTTTTTCACATCACCAAATTGGCTACTTTTCTGATAAAAATATGCGATATTTTTCTATTAAATACTAAAAAACATAGGTTGTGGGTGCTCGTTAGAACCGCCTCATTGAGGCGGTTCTAACGAGTACCCACAACCTATGTCTTGGAGTAAAAAAAAGAAAAATAAGGTTTACCCCCTTAAACCCCTGTTTTCTCTATATAAAGTGGGGTTTAGGGGGTGTTCATTTCACGGACTTGTTCACGTGATGGTAATTATTTAGTTTCTACACTTCTTTCTCCTATCTCTTAACGTTCATCTCCACTACTGTAACTTCTGGTTTCTCCTTTTGTCTGGGAGATGACACAAAAAATGACCAACAAGGGTCGGCGTGTCTTTAAACCCCAAAATACCGTATCAAATCCTTATCAAATCATCATTGTAAAATTCCCGATCGGACCGGTCTTGTGCTGACTATTATATCAACATGTAGTGGTGAACACAAATCTTAACCGTTCCGAACTGGTAGTCGGGGATTTGAGAAATAGATTGGGCTGCATGGTGCCTCCACGCAAATCTGACACCGGTTGAAAATGAGCATTCGTAAACCGCATAGAAGGTCTAAGCCTGCCCAGGCAAAGTGATACGAGTCGGACCGTCCTTGCATATAAACCCGTATTTTTTACTTTTTGGCGGTTGGGCTTGAAATATCATTTCATCTCAATGACGGGTTAAAGTTCCACATCACTGGGAGCAATGTCTCCAAATGACCTAAATAGTGTTGACCGGGTCGATAAACCTCAACACAAACAAACAAAAAAAAAACAAATTGGTGCTGATCAAACTTTTGCAGATCAGGGTCCAGTGTTGAAAAGTACGTCGATAGGTATCATATTGTTAAAACTTGACCTTACAATATGGCAAACATATTCATATTTTTGCTGAAAAAAATGTGAGCAGATTGCAAATGCAAAAGCTGTTTACATTTTTTTTTCAGCAAATATATTGTACTTTCCAGCCGAACAGTCAACAGTTTGCCACTAACCAGCTCGTTTGGGTAACGATGCTTTCATCAAACGGGCCCAGGTCTGCACCAGGCTTTTGCTGCTTTATACTTCTAGTGAACCGTACCAAACTGGTCCCGATCAGTCTTTTGCAGATAAGACTGGCACCTGTAGTGTGAACGCAAACTTGAGCCGTACCAGACTGGTCCGGGCTAGTCTGAGGGAGGTTATGGCTCCGTGCATGTGTGTTTGAGTTTTACGTCACGACAAGTACTAAGGTCATATGGAGACTGGTTATCGGTTTAAAGACTCATCTGAAAGTCTTGAGAAGCCTGGAATCGAATCTAGGACCCCTCGTTTATGAGGCGAATAGCTTAATTAACCACTACAATCTGATTTTTGTGAACTAGTTTTTTTCTCCAAAACCATACAGGAAAGCTATTGACGCACAGTTTGGTACTTTTTGTGTCGATTATTTTCAGCCGACCCAAAGTTATAAGGACAATACCTCTATTAGTGCTAGGGTCCACAGTGACTATCACTATCCATGTTTTTTGTTTATAGAATTTTATCAAAACGGTTATCTGTAGAATCTGGGCTGGAATCATAGGCTGGGCTTGGCAAACAGTGTAGACCCAGATCAGACGCCACAGAACGCGGCGTCTGATCAGGGTCTACACTGTTTGCTTACAGTACAGGAACTTAATGGTCAGACGCAGAAAACGCAGCGTCAGATCAGGGTCTACACGGTTTGCTTACAGTAAAGGAACTTAAGGTTCAGACGCCGAAAACTCAGCGTCAAATCAGGGTCTACACGGTCTGCTTAAAGTACAGAAATTTAAGTGTTAAACCGTCTAAGTCCCTGTTCAGGCCCATCCCAGAGACAGTCGACCACCAGTACTCTTCATATTTATTGCACTTACTAAAATTTTAAAGTTTTAACCCTTTTTGTACCAAGCGGAATCTTCCTTCTTATATATAGCAGGAGTTCATTTCAAAATTTAGGGGTGTCAGGTTGTGTTTTCATCAAAATTTATTTGAAAAATGGCTGAACTTTTAGCAAACAGTGTGGGCCCTGATCAGACGGCGTCTGGTCGGGGCCTGCACTGTTTGCCAGGGTACCCGTTTTGGGGTTTCTGGTACGAAATGGGTTAAGCTCGACAACTAATCTGAGTCTTCATGGTTTGCCAATGACATTTTTGCCCGCGACATGCACAAAGCGTCTGGTCTGGGCAGTTATTAGTTAACATGCACTAAATGAATTGAAGCACTGAACTTGCTCAACAGCGTTATACTTCTTGACCCGGGAAGGCATGTCCGTACTTTAAGATAACCAGGTAAATAAAGCTTATGTAAAGCTTAGGGTTTCTGAGAGATAATGGCCGTTATATTTAGAAATAAAAATGCATAATTTAGAACAAAGTGTAACTTAGAAAATGCCAAGTTATTTAGACCGCGTTTTGCGCCTCCGATCTTGGTCTACCCTGCTTGCCAATGTTCATTTTGAGAGCCAGGCATATATGATTTGTAGGACATGCATGACACACATTTGATTTTATTTGTTTGTTTGTTTTGCAGTTTAACGACCCAGTCACCACTATTTAGGTTATCTGGAGCCGGTCAGTTAACTTAACCACACTTTTCCTGGGCAGGAATAAGGGGTTAACCGGTACGATACCCATTCTTTTGCCAGAAAATGACAACTGCGTGCCCTTCTTAAATCTGTGGAAAGTAAAAAATATTTCATGGTAAATCTCCACAGCCCGACAGGTCTTACATCTGACTGAGCTACCATAATTAAACCTATTAGTCCGGGTTAATGTACAAAAGACTCCCGGCCCCCGCCCATCGGTGCTTGAAGAATTAGTTGGACTGCTTCCGCGCAGAGCTGAAACTACTGGTAAGCCACTTAGAGGATCTAAGCCTGCCCAGTCAAAGCGGTGCGAGTCGGACCGCCCATGCTTAAAACCCTATTGATTTCATTGGTGACAGGGCTCGAGATGTCATTTCATCTCAATGTCGGGTAAATGTCCCACAAAATTGGAAGCAACGTCTCCAAAATGACCTATACAGTGTTGTCGGGGACGCTAAATCCAAAGCTCTGACGTCATAGTAAGAAGATAACCGATACCTGAATTTTCATATAAAACCTTTTGGGAGGTTTTACCCTTATCTTGCTGTTCACGACAACCCCTGTCTTTACAAACGGTGTATATCCAGATCAGAAGCCATCTGACCAGATCTGCACTGTTTGTCTTGAACAAAACAATCAGTCAGACATGGGTGTGGCTAATAAAATTATTCAGCAGCATATTGGTAAGAACCAGTCACGTGATATTAGCAATGCAACTGATTCAAAAAGGCTCTATGTTGGGTAAATTGTCCTTGGCTGAGATTTAAAGTGTTTCGTTTAACCCTTAAATCCCAGTTTTTAGGAAAACAGTGTAGACCCTGATCAGACGCCGCATTTCAGTTTCTTAGGCAAACAAAGTAGACCCTGATCGGCGTCTGCACTGTTTACCAAGCACAACTTATGATTCCAGATCAGATTCTATAGATAACATTCTTACGCAACACTCTGACCACACAGCGGCTATTTTCTATAAATAACCTTAATTTATTCCGACAAGTCAGTGATAGTCACGTGGACTTTAGCAAAGTTACTTTGGGTTGGCTGACTAACAATCGACCCAAAAAGTGAAAAGTGTCCTTGTGAACTACTTTGACATGCAATCATCAAAATAGTTAAACTTAAAATAATTTGAAAAGTGAGGGCAAAATTCTGGCCAAAGTTTCAATTAAATCATATTCTGTCCTTACTTCAAACGAAAAAGACTATAAATTACTTAGAAAAACTTTGATAGATCGTCTTTTTGGTTCCATGCTGTCTAAGATAATACGATCAAATACTTATTATCATATGTTTTGCATTTTGATCGATTTGCCTTTTTATAATTAACAACGGTCATTGAAAATTTACTGTTTGCATGCATCTCTGCAGCTAGTTTTTAATCAACTGGAGGGTCGATTGTCTAGTGTAGGTTGAACTGGAAAATGGACAGTTCCTTTTAATCCTGAAATTCCTATACTGTATGCTGATCAGGCGCCGCGTTCTGTGGCGTCTTATCTGAGCCCACACTGTTTGCCTAGCCAAACACAAATTCTGACATCTTAATGCGACATTCTGACCTCACAACGATAAGAATAGCGGGGATATTTTCTAAAAATAACTGGATTTCCTACAAATAAGTGATAGGCATGTGTCACGTGGACAACATCGAAAAGCCAATGAACTTAGTAACTTTGGGTCGACTGACAAACAAGGGTTGATTGACAACCGATCGACCTAAAAACTAAATGTGAAATACCTTCAAAACTTTTAATGCGGCAAATACTCTCATATTTTGTTGAGAAAAAAAATACTACTAAAGTATCCCTGTCGCATGATAGATAAATCGCTTCATGCTGCAGTAATCTCCCTTGGCGATATATTTCAGTGAACTTGTGTGTGAATAGACCATTCCATCTTTAAATTTGGACATGTCCATTCTTGTGATTGATTGATTGATTGATTGATTGATTGATTGATTTGAGGTTTGACGTCCCCGTCAACACTGTATAGGTCATTTTGGAGACGTTGCTTCCAATTTTGTGGGACTTTACCCAACATTGCGATGAAATGACTTCTCAAGTCCTGTCGTCGAATGAAACCAATAGGGTTTATAAGCATGGACGGTCCGACTCGCACCGCTTTGCCTCTGCAGACTTAGACCTCAATCCTCGTGGGCGGTCGGTTCCAGCTCTGCTTGGAAGCATCATGCAGTCCATCTATTGCTTCAAGCCCCGATGGGCGGGGGCCGTCCATTCTTGTGAATATTAGGTCTAATTAGAATCATAAACAGCATTGGAAACAGTGTTGATCCAGACGAGTCGGACGGTTCATGAGCCATTTCATCTAGATCTACACTCCCACCCAGCAGAGAATACCGGGACAACATCGGACCGACAGCGATACGACGTTGCAACGTCGTCTCGCTGTCGGTCCGACGTTGGCCCGCTATTTCGTGCTAGCTGGGCTGTTAACATAGATATATGTATCTGTAACGGGCTACAAGGTTGAGAAGGTTAGATCAAGACTTCATGCGTACACGCGCACAAATACACGTATGCTTACTAAAAACTAATGTGATGTTGTAATATACAGCTGACACAAAACATTTTTGTGGTTTATGACAATTATTGCATTTTGTATGATGTTTCCACCCAAAGTTGCAGCTCGCGACCTGTTGCATCGCAAGTAACAGCTGCTGCCAGGCGAACGAGCCCTAAAATGTCGGGTAAAAATCCCACGAAATTGGAAGCACCGTCTCGAAAATGACATAATTAGTGTTGACGGTCCCCGTCAACACTATTTATGTCATTTTGGAGACGTTGCTTCCAAATCCCACGAAATTGGAAGCAACGTCTCCAAAATGACGACCGTCAACACTATTTATGTCGTTTTGGAGACGTTGCTTCCAATTTCGAGGGATTTTTACCCGACATTGAGATGAAATGACATCTCAAGTCCTGCCGTCCAATGAAACCAATAAGGTTTATATGCATGGACGGTCCAACTCGCAACACATTACCTGGGCAGGCTTAGACCACCTAAGCGGTTTACCAGTAATCATGTGCAGTTGGTTAAGCATCGTGCAGCCCAGTCTATTCCTCCAAGCCCCGATGGGCGGGGCCCTCTAAAATGTAAGAGACGAATTGTCTCCAAACGACTGATGAATATTCTAATGGTTATAAAAATTGACACGCCTAATTCTTAATATGTAAACTGGACATTTCCGGGCATATGATCATTTGCTATGCATAAATTAGGCTATAAGAATGACAAGTCAATTTACTCGAAACACAGATTGTGGGTGCTCATATGAGCCGTCTCATTCAGAGGATGCATAATCTGTGTTTAAAAAACAGCAACAAAAAAAAAAAAAAAAAAAAAACAGTATGTACCAATGTCAACTCTACTTCTCCCTTTGAGTGTGGGGTTTATAGTTATCCTCATAAATAGGACTGAACTCTCACTTAATGATACCGAACTTATTAGTAACTCTTCAGGCGGAATCAGAGTTCTTTTTACGGTATGCATCACTTCACCATTTATTTGCAAACAGACCCCAACCGGAAAGGGAATGGAAAATAGAGAATTTTCCTTTCCTGGAACAGACATTTTTGGATCAAAATATTTAAATACATGTAGTCCCAAATTCAGTCCTAAGAAGAAATTCATCAGAAATCAAGTGGGTCCAAGAATATGTTGGTCTGTGTTTTATCATTTCAGGGTATCTGTGTGAAATTTTATGAGAATCGATATCTAGCATTTTAGGGTCGATTGTTTATCAATCGACTCAAAGCTACTGAGCACAAAAGCTCTTCAGCCCCGATGTGCACGTGACTATCACTGATTTGTAGGAAATCCAGGTAAGGGTTATTTATAGAAAATAGCCACGCTATTCTTATCGCGTTGTGTAAGTGGGTTCCCGGGAATCATGTGATGGGCTAGGCAAACAGTGAAGACCGGCGTCTGATCAGGGTCTGCACTGTTTGCTTATAGTTCTTGAATTTTAGGGTTAAACGAAACAGTCTAAGTCCCCGTTCAGGAACATTTTCCCAGCCTACCCTTAAACACAATCTACCTACCAATGCTGTCAGTGCTTTGATATTT
Organism: Lucinisca nassula; assembly: GCA_963580285.1. Taxonomy (NCBI): domain Eukaryota; kingdom Metazoa; phylum Mollusca; class Bivalvia; order Lucinida; family Lucinidae; genus Lucinisca; species Lucinisca nassula. The sequence goes on from OY757010.1 coordinate 189,176,114, forward strand.
GCAGGACTGAATCGCATTTGTGCTGAAACGTAGGAATCCTAGTCAACTTGGTCCAAACGTTATGAATGAAAGTTGACATGCTGATATGATACCGACTAAGAATGCAAGCGAGCAGAGCATATACGCGTGTTCCATTTTAATATTCAGACTTACAATTTTTTATGGTGTTAACAAGTTCATGTAATGAATACCCTTGTAAATCACGCTTTATATAGGATAATGAAGGGGTTACAAGGGTTAGCATTAGTTTCCTTAGTTTCCGGAAAATAAAAACGCAAATAAACATATACTGTGGGTGTTCGTTAGAACCGCCTCAATGAGGCGGTTCTAACGAATACCCACAGTCTGATGTTTGGAGCAGAAAGTAAGGAATATATACATTATACACATATAAATGATTGAACATCTATATTATCACACGGGCAAGACATCGTCGCTGTGGTGATGCTTGGCAGAGGTACCTATTCTGTGGCGAAAAAATGAGCCAATCCTTGAGAAGATGACACTTGGATTTCTCCGATTTAGGCTCTTAGGCCAATTAATAGGACTGGACGAATTACCTCCTCATAGTCTCCTTCACCAAATGCGCTTGTTGGTCGCCTCTGTGATAGACACCTTTTGTAATGACCTGGCTCAAATAGTTTCTCAGGCACTTTGTGATACGATTTTCTTGTCACCACTCCTTGAAAATGGTGGAGGCGTCTGTTGCTTTGGCAAAAGGAAACTAACTACTTAACCCTTAAGGGGAATGGGAACACTTTCATGGCAGGCAACTCCTGCAAAAGTATTTTTTGTCCCCAATGTCAATAGGGGTCAACTCTTAAAGGAAAGAATTTGAGCACATTCTTTCCTTCTAGAGTGGACAGGGCTTATAGAGTCCGGAAATTTGTTTCCCTTTGAAAAATGGCGGAAAAATCTGCCGGGTATTCCCAGTCCCCTTAATATAACCCCCCCCCCCCCCCCACACACACACACGTCCAAATAAAAAAAGACTTTCTAAAAATGTCGCCTGTTTATGTCGTCTGCTGCGTTTTTCTTGAAAACATTTTTCTTTTTCTGCATACCGGCCAACAGTGTGAACCCTGATCAGACTGCTCCTAGAGAATCAGTCTGATCTGGGTCCACACTGTTTGCGACAAAAACTTTTAAAGTTACCAGCAGACAACAATTGTTGCGATTTGCATTTGAAGGGTTAATGAATTCATAAATTCATATTTAACATTTCCTGTCCCTAGGGCGTTCCAAGTTCATGAAACATCAAACAAAATATTATATAGGCCATTGAATAAATTTATTCATTATATGCATAACAACAATGTACAATTGTGATTAGTGGTTCAGAAACATTTAAAATTACCAGGAAATAATGTTGGTTGTTGGCTGGTACGTATAGAGACAATTTGTAAACAACTTGTCAAACTTGGCCGTTACCCTCTTTTTACAAAACGTTATACAAAAAGGGCACTTGTCCCGCCCCCGTCCATCGGGGTTTGAAGAAATAGATGGGCTGCATGATGCTTCCCCGCCGAGCTGAAACCAACCGCGGGTGACTACGGGTAAACCGCATAGAGGTTCTAAGCATGCCCAGGAAAAGTGGTGCGAGTTGTACTCTATTGGTTTCATTGGGCGGCAGGGCTTGAGATGTCATTTCATCTCAATGTCGGGTAAAAGTCAAACGTCTCCAAAGTTGACGGGGGCGTTAAACCGTAACAAAAGGGCACTTGTCAATCATGCACTAGTCCCCATACAAGCGTGGTTAGGAAAACTGACCGGCTCGATGTGACCGTGATAGTGCTGCTTGTGCCGTTAAAATCCAGACCAACACTTTTTGCCAAGCATCGATGATTCGGCACATAATAAAAATTAAAGGCTTGACCATGCAACCATCAAGGCCACGCACCGGCCAAACACAGGCTACCAAGTCCGTGACATGAAGACCCCCTTAACCCAACTTAAAATAGTGAAGATTTTGCGAAAAATAAGAAAATAAAATTTCAAAATGCTGCAAAACACACACACACACACACACACACACACACACACACACACACACACACACACACACACACACACACACACACACACACACGCACGCACGCACGCACGCACGCACGCGAAACTAATGTATACGCTATCTCTTCCCTCTCGCGCACACACACACACACACACACACACACACACACACACACACACACGCACGCACGCACGCACGCACGCACGCACGCGAAACTAATGTATACGCTATCTCTTCCCTCTCGATATGGATCCAGAGGACTGTAAAACAGAATAATCAGGTATCCAAAAGCTATAAACCTATTCAAACACACCTAAGACGCCCCTCTGTGTAATTTGCAAAGCTACTAAATATGCGTAATTCAGTTCATAATTTAGCAATGGGTTTGGACCACCACAGGTTCTCAAAACATTATTTCAAACTTCGACCCTTCCTGGGTATACATCATTCAATACATCACGTGATATTATTTATTTATTTATTTATTTATTGGTTTTACGGCCTTTCAAGATTATTTCAGTCATATCGAGCCGATCGGTAATCAGAGGTGGGCGAAAACCCAAGTACCCGGAGAAAAACCACCCGACCTTCCGTTGTAGAACTCAATGTCTAGGTAAATGGTTCTGAACTTGGACATTGGCTGTTTCGTCTATAGCCCTTTTTGTACCAAATGGAATCTTCCGACTTATATATACCAGGAGTCCATTTCAGAATTTAGGGGTGTCAGGTTGTGGTTTCTTCAAAATTTGTTTGGAAAATGGCTGAACTTTTTGCAAACAGTGTAGGTCGTGATCAGATGCCGCGTTCTGCGGCGTCTGATCTGTGCCTGCACTGTTTGCCACCTACCCGTTTTGGGGTTTCCGGTACAAAATGGGATAAACAACGCACATTCCGCTATTTTTGGGTCCTTAGGGTTTTCATTGCGCTGCTTTAATATTAATCTATTTCGTCGAGTGTTTAAATCAACCAAGCTAGATCGTTGGAGTGTTATAAAAGGTTCCATGATGGAGCTGGAAGAGATATGACAAAGCTGAAGAAATCAGATTTAGCCCAGCCAGCAAAGAATGCCGGGCCAACGTCGGGCCGATAGCGGTACGACGTGGTAACGTTGTACCGCTATCGGCCCGACGTTGGCCCGTGGTTTGTGCTGGCAGGGGAGATGTTTCAAAAGTCAATGATAAAAAAGAAATGTCGTTTTTGTCGGATTTACAATTACATTACCATGATTAGCGACGTTAACCGGTGTGAAAATGAACACCCGTCTGAACCCCACTTTATATAGAAAAACTGGTGTTGAGAAGGGTATTTATTAAGTTTCTTATTTACGCTTCGAAACATAGGTTATTTCTGCCCCAAGACATAGTTTGTGGGTACTCCTTACTCGTCCTTATTGAGGCAGTTCTAACGAGCACTCACATAAAAATTAAGAAAAATATCACAGTTTTTCATCAGAAAGGTAATAAAAGAATGCATTATGTCACACGGGTAATGTATACAGCTTAACTTGGGTGTATTATTTATCTTTATCATATAACGTCGCGTCTGAGAGTGTAATAACGCCATGTAATATTTTCGATAATCCACTAGTGGATTAAATATGCAATTAGCTAAATACGTCCCGTAAGGTTACATGTACGAAATCCTTAACGGCGTCGCGTTTTCTAACAGCGGAATATGGACATTTTTTGTAAACAATCGTGAATAAAATGCGTTTTAAATGGCATATGATAAACAGAATCTTGCATTCGTGCTCATGTATTATTGAATTTATTAAACTCGTTGAGGAAAAGGGATAAAATGCTCGCAAAGCCTCGCATTTTATCCCTTTTCCTGAACTCGTTTAATAAATTCAATAGTACATGAACATTCATGTAAGATCCTCTGTATTTTATTTATTTATTCATTTATTTATTTATTTATCCGCGTGTTACTCCCTGTTTTACCGGTTACTACGAGTGTACATTATTATTCATCACGATCATTGGAGTTGAATGGCAGTCTCTTCGATTCCCTGCAGGTTCTTATTACATGTTTACCTTTTGTAGTCAAAATTTATTCAATGAATCATGATCACAGGTTTAAAATATATTCTGCACCTAAACATGAATAATATTTATGAATACCGTGGTTAAAAAGCTAAACCCTTCCCCTGGCATATATCCATCTTTGTTAATATTACGCCATATTTGAATTGGGTCCAAGTAGGATTTGTCAAAGAAAGGGTTTGTCATGTTTTCATACAAACCGCCAAGGCAGATGCCCTCCCACGCAAACTTGGACTCAAGGTACGAGCGTATGATGACCTTTGACAGATGTTTGCTTGATATTCACCCTCACACCATCTATATGAAGCGGGTGCAGTAAACGCTTTCGACAACATAGCTTAACCCTTGTCGGTGACGCAAAATTTCCAAAAATGCACAAGAAGTTTGCCAATGCTTATAATAAAAAGGCCCAAGGCCTTCACTGTCCACATAAGCCATCAACCAAAGCCATCTATATTTTGGCAAAATATGGCCACTAGTGCTGGATGGCGTCCTATCGTAACCCAGCACCATACGGTCATTAGGGTTGCACTGGCATCTTTGACGAAATTAAGCGTCATGCTGTTGTTGCCAGTGACCTATATGTCGCAAAAAAAAACAAAGTACTGACAGTATTGGTAGGTCGATTTTCTCTGGGTGTAGGCTGGCACTAAACTTGAACTGTTTCGTTGTTCTACCTAATCGCTTTGGAAAGATTGCACATGTGATTGTACAAAAACCTACGCAAACTGTATAAATCCTGAAAGACACCGCGTACTCTGTGGTGTCTGATCTGGATCTACACTGTTTGCCAACGTCTCTTTTGGAGACCAATGCATATATGAATTTACCAAAGCATTCTTATAAACTTGTGGGTCATTTGTCTTTAATGCACTCATTTTATTAACGGTCTGCTGGGTAATTTTGCAGCAGCCGACATTTTGAAATATTATCCTATTTTACCAGAAAACAGGATTTGGCATCTCGGGCAACTTGTCAATTTAAATGAGATGTCAAGTAAAATAAGAAAAATATCAACAGTTAGTCGTCTGCTGAATTTTCTTAAAGAGTGCTAAAGGTTAAAATAGTATACACACCTTTAATTTGCTTGTGGTTTAACTTAAATGGACAGTGAACACCATGCGGTTCTGCAGTATTCTTAATCAAACAGTCGGATCCCAAGTCAGTGTAGAACCGGACCAGCTAATCTGCGTCGCCCTCGTGTCGTGCTATTGAAGAAGCCCTGTCCACCAACTCACACTCCAACCACGTGTCCATAAAAGCTTCTCAGCGGTCACTGGTCCCGCTTTGGACTTGGTAAAAGTCTCGTTGCTAAAGAGTCGAAATCTGAATCCCCAACCCCCCCCCCTCCCCACACACACACAAACACACACACACCCCTGCCCCACGGCTACAAAAAGTGCCACGAGTGCCATAGGTCAATCTCTGGTTCTTTGTCTATCCTTTCTTTAAGTAAACGAACAACGAAGAGCCAGTCTCCTCTGAGCACCATTGATACCAGTCTAGACCATTGACTGTCATTAGAAATATACTTGTCAAAATGTTGGTTCATATCTGTCAATATTTCAATTTAAGAAAAAAATCTAGGTCGCGTTTGATTGATCAGATTACGTATTTCCGCTGGCAACTTGTCAGGTAAGCAAAATATCATGTTTTGTGACATGTTATGATTCCCCTTTTTTAGAATTTCTTATGTCTAAAACCTGCCAAAATCAGCAGACGACAAATTGTTGATATTTTTCTCGGCTTATTTTTCCTAGAAAACAACACTTGACATCTCATGCACATTGTCTAATTTTCTTGAAATGTCAAACTCTGTTTTCTGAGAAAATTTGAAAAAAAAAAATCGTCTGCTGAAAATAACCAGAAAGCCTATATCGTTATGCGAGACTGATGGCAGTCACAACAGTTGTAGTCTGCTGGTTACTTTAAGTAACCTGTGCCAACAACGAGTGTCCACAATTTATGTTTTTGAACAGAATGTATATCCCTATAAACCCCGGTGTTACTATACAAGTGGGCCAGGTAAAGTTGGCAGAACAGCAGAACCAGCAGAAGAAATGGTCAAGTTAGCAGAACAGCAGAACGAGCAGAACGAAATGGTCAAGTTAGCAGAACAGCAGAACGAGCAGAACGAAATGGTCAAGTTAGCAGAACAGCAGAACGAGCAGAACGGATTGGTCAAGCCAGCAGAACAGCAGAACGAGCAGAACGGATTGGTCAAGATAGCAGAACAACAGAACAGCAGAACGAGCAGAAAGAACTGGTCAAATAAGAGCAGAACCAGTAGAAAATGGTCATATTAGCAAAACAACTAAACCAACAGAAGAAATGGTCAAGTTAGCAGAACAACAGAACAAGAAAAAAAAAAAAAAAAAAAACAAGACTACATACAAAGTCTCTCCAAAAGATGATGTATGCGGTTTTTTGTCTCCGAATTTCGGATTTTTTCTCTCTATACTTAGTCGCTATAAAAATGATGAAGAACGCCGTTTACCGCGCCTTCCTATCGCATTTATTAGCTGAGATATTGAGAAAAACATCATTTTTGTATTCTGCTGGGAAGATAGAGAAAAATTTTTGTCTCCGAATTTCGGATTTTTTCTCTGTATACTTAGTCGCTATAAAAATGATGAAGAACGCCGTTTACCGCACCTTCCTATCGCATTTATTAGCTGAGATATTGAGAAAAACATCATTTTTTTCTTCTGCTGTGAAGACCGAGAAAAATTTTTGTCTCGGAATTTCGGACTTTTTCTCTCTATACTTAGTCGCTATAAAAATGATGAAGAACGCCGTTTACCGCGCCTTCCTATCGCATTTATTAGCCGAGATATTGAGAAAAATATCATTTTTTTCTTCTGCTGGGAAGACCGAGAAAAATTTTGTCTCACAATTTCGGATTTTTTCTCTCTATACTTAGTCGCTATAAAAATGATGAAGAACGCCGTTTACCGCGCCTTCCTATCGCATTTATTAGCTGAGATATTGAGAAAAACATCATTTTTTCTTCTGCTGGGAAGACCGAGAAAAATTTTTGTCTCCGAATTTCGGATTTTTTCTCTCTATACTTAGTCGCTATAAAAATGATGAAGAACGCCGTTTACCGCGCCTTCCTACCGCATTTATTAGCTGAGATATTGAGAAAAACATCATTTTTGTATTCTGCTGGGAAGATAGAGAAAAAATTTTGTCTCCGAATTTCGGATTTTTTCTCTCTATACTTAGTCGCTATAAAAATAATGAAGAACGCCGTTTACCGCACCTTCCTATCGCATTTATTAGCTGAGATATTGAGAAAAACATCATTTTTGTATTCTGCTGGGAAGATAGAGAAAAATTTTTGTCTCCGAATTTCGGATTTTTTCTCTCTATACTTAGTCGCTATAAAAATGATGAAGAACGCCGTTTACCGCGCCTTCCTATCGCATTTATTAGCTGAGATATTGAGAAAAACATCATTTTTGTATTCTGCTGGGAAGATAGAGAAAAATTTTTGTCTCCGAATTTCGGATTTTTTTCTCTCTATACTTAGTCGCTATAAAAATGATGAAGAACGCCGTTTACCGCACCTTCCTATCGCATTTATTAGCTGAGATATTGAGAAAGCGATGAAAGCTGTGTGCTAAGTAACTTTAGTTAGATTGGCAAACAATCGACCCGAAAAAGTGCTTTTGTGTGGGTCTAGGAGAGGTAGGAATTTACAGTGATTTCCCACAAAGCATTGAGAGTCTCATATTTTCATTCTTCATTTATGCTCGCTACATTTCGTTGGCTGACTTTTTGGACGACCTAATATCCTAATATCAATTCAGGCTGCTAGTAAATCTTCTACGAGTCCTTGCTGCCATGCATTACACTGTTAATTCGCTTGAACAGGCAACATTAACCCAAGGAAATTGTTCGACTACTTCTGAAGTGGTCGATAGCTGGCCCTTAAGATATTGTGCACAAACCACTGCAGTTCCTCGTATACATAATAGACCTGTATCCATTTGCCCACTCTTTAAAAGAGTAGGCAGGTCTTTTGCTCTTTTTGCTTATAGCCTTGGTTCCCTGAAGTGAGTGCTTGCTTGGACATATTATCTTCATAGTCTTCTAAACTACAATAGCCTACATGGATGAACATAAACTTTTGACATATAGACAACATGCATTTAGAAAAAAGGCATAGTTGTGAAACTCAATTGAGCAGGGTAAAAATCTTGGACAAAGGAGGGGGGGGGGGGGGGGGCAGGTTGACACATTCATTCTGGACTTCGATAAGGCTTTTGACACACACCCTCATGAACTACGGAAGTTCAAATGATCTGTATTCTGGGGAATAATCTCAAATGGATTGATTCCTTTCTTTGCTACAGAAAACAGCGAGTTGTTGTTAATGGGTGAATCTACGGAGTGGGCTCCAGTTTTGTCTGGGGTCCTACAAGGGGCTGTTCTTGGTCCACTGTTAGTCACCCAGCAGAAGAAAAAAATGATGTTTTTCTAAATAAACGGCAGACTTCACTTTTTTAATAGCTACTTCGTTTACAGGACAAAAATCCGAAATTCGAAGACAAAAACATTTTCTCGATCTTCCCAGCCGAAGAAAAAAATAATGTTTTTTTTTTTTTTTTTTCAATATCTCGGCTTATAATTGCGATAGAAAGGCGCGGTAAACGGCAGACTTCATCATTTTTAAAGCGACTAAGTAAACAGGAAAAAAATCCGAAATTCGAAGACAAAATTTTTTCTCGATCTTCCCAGCAGAAGAAAAAATGATGTTTTTTTTCTAAATATCTCGGCTAATAATTGCGATAGAAAGGCGCGGTAAACGGCACACTTCATCAATTTTATAGCGACTTAGTATTCAAGGAAAAAAAAAACCGAATTTCGAAGACAAAATTTTTTCTCGTTTTTCCCAGCAGAAGAAAAAAATAATGTTTTTCTCAATATCTCAGCTAATAAATGCGATAGGAAGGCGCGGTAAACGGCGTTCTTCATCATTTTTATAGCGACTAAGTATATAGAGAAAAAATCCGAAATTCAGAGACAAAAATTTTTCTCTATCTTCCCAGCAGAATACAAAAATGATGTTTTTCTCAATATCTCAGCTAATAAATGCGATAGGAAGGCGCGGTAAACGGCGTTCTTCAACATTTTTATAGCGACTAAGTATAGAGAGAAAAAATCCGAAATTCGGAGACAAAAATTTTTCTCTATCTTCCCAGCAGAAGAAAAAAATGATGTTTTTCTCAATATCTCAGCTAATAAATGCGATAGGAAGGCGCTGTAAACTGCGTTCTTCATTATTTCTATAGCGACTAAGTATAGAGAGAAAAAATCCGAAATTCCAAGACAAAAATTTTTCGCGGTCTTCCCAGCAGAAGAAAAAATGATGTTTTTCTCAATATCTCAGCTAATAAATGCGATAGGAAGGTGCGGTAAACGGCGTTCTTCATTATTTTTATAGCGACTAAGTATAGAGAGAAAAAATCCGAAATTCGGAGACAAAAATTTTTCTCTATCTTCCCAGCAGAATACAAAAATGATGTTTTTCTCAATATCTCAGCTAATAAATGCGATAGGAAGGCGCGGTAAACGGAATTCTTCATCATTTTTATAGCGACTAAGTATAGAGAGAAAAAATCCGAAATTCGGAGACAAAAATTTTTCTCTATCTTCCCAGCAGAAGAAAAAAATGATGTTTTTCTCAATATCTCAGCTGATAAATGCGATAGGAAGGCGCGGTAAACGGCGTTCTTCATCATTTTTATAGCGACTAAGTATAGGTAGAAAAAATCCGAAATTCCGAGACAAAAATTTTTCTCGGTCTTCCCAGCAGAAGAAAAAAATGATGTTTTTCTCAATATCTCAGCTAATAAATGCGATAGGAAGGTGCGGTAAACGGCGTCTTCATCATTTTTATAGCGACTAAGTATAGAGAGAAAAAATCCGAAATTCGGAGACAAAAATTTTTCTCTATCTTCCCAGCAGAATACAAAAATGTTTTTCTCAATATCTCAGCTAATAAATGCGATAGGAAGGCTCAGTAAACGGCGTTCTTCATCATTTTTATAGCGACTAAGTATAGAGAGAAAAAATCCGAAATTCGGAGACAAAAATTTTTCTCTATCTTCCCAGCAGAATACAAAAATGATGTTTTTCTCAATATCTCAGCTAATAAATGCGATAGGAAGGCGCGGTAAACGGCGTTCTTCATCATTTTTATAGCGACTAAGTATAGAGAGAAAAAATCTGAAATTCGGAGACAAAAATTTTTCTCTATCTTCCCAGCAGAAGAAAAAAATGATGTTTTTCTCAATATCTCAGCTACTAAATGCGATAGGAAAGCGCGGTAAACGGCGTTCTTCATTATTTTTATAGCGACTAAGTATAGAGAGAAAAAATCCGAAATTCCGAGACAAAAATTTTTCTCGGTCTTCCCAGCAGAAGAAAAAAATGATGTTTTTCTCAATATCTCAGCTAATAAATGCGATAGGAAGGCGCGGTAAACGGCGTTCTTCATCATTTTTATAGCGACTATGTATAGAGAGAAAAAATCCGAAATTCGGAGACAAAAATTTTTCTCTATCTTCCCAGCAGAATACAAAAATGATGTTTTTCTCAATATCTCAGCTAATAAATGCGATAGGAAGGCGCGGTAAACGGCGTTCTTCATCATTTTTATAGCGACTAAGTATAGCGAGAAAAAAATCCGAAATTCGGAGACAAAAAACCGCATACATCATCTTTTGGAGAGACTTTGTATGTAGTCTTGTTTTTTTTGTTTTTTTTCTTGTTCTGTTGTTCTGCTAACTTGACCATTTCTTCTGTTGGTTTAGTTGTTTTGCTAATATGACCATTTTCTACTGGTTCTGCTCTTATTTGACCAGTTCGTTCTGCTCGTTCTGCTGTTCTGTTGTTCTGCTATCTTGACAAATCCGTTCTGCTCGTTCTGCTGTTCTGCTAGCTTGACCAATCCGTTCTGCTCGTTCTGCTGTTCTGCTAACTTGACCATTTCGTTCTGCTCGTTCTGCTGTTCTGCTAACTTGACCATTTCGTTCTGCTCGTTCTGCTGTTCTGCTAACTTGACCTGGCTATACAAAAGTGGGGTTTAAGGAGGTCAAAATTATGTAGGCGAGTTTTAGTGATGTACTGGAAGATGCGTGCATTTAACTAGATGTTTCTTCAATTCATATGCACATTATTTTAATGAAACTTCAGGTAACGTACGCGTATGTATAGTCGTCAATTGTGTAAGGTCGTCAGATTTTTTGCAGCCGCTTTTTTCTCTGACCTCATTTAAAGTTTTGAAGGCGGGCGAATTTAAAGATTTGTTTGTTTTTTTGATTTGATGTTTAACGTCCCCGTCAACACTGTTTAGGTCAGTTAGTCATTTTGGAGACGTTGCTTCCAATTTTGTAGGACTTTTACCAGATATTTAAATAAAATGACACCCCAAGCCCTGTCGCCCAATGAAACCAATAGGGTTTATTAGAATGGACTCGCACCGCTTTCCTGGGGAGGCTTAGATCCTCTAAGCGGTTTACCAGTACTCGTGAGCGGTCTGTTTCAGCTCTGCGTGGAAGCATCATTCAGCCCATCTATTTCTTCAAGCCCCGATGGGCGGGGGCGATCGAAATTTAAAGAGGTGAATAAATCCTTCTTACTGTTTTTATCTTTATAAAACCTATAAAAAAGGCGTTCAGATACAGTGAAATTTCACTATTAAGACCAGCTAAAATTATGGGGAAAGGGAACACCTGGCAGATTTTTCCGCCATTTTTCAAAGGGACTTCCTGTTCGCTTTTCTATAAGCCCTGGCTCACTGAAAAAGGGACACTCTTAAAGGAAAGATTTTGCTCCTAAGGAGCAAATTCTTTCCTTTAAGAGTTGACCCCTATTGACATGGGAAACAAAAATACTTTTGCAGGAGTTACCTTCCCTGAAGGTGTTCCCATTCCCCTTCAGATTAATTCAACCTGAATTCTGCTTTTAAAAGCATATTTAGGTTTTTGTTATTCTTCTTTGTGATTTCGAGTAGGTCTTGAAGAAACAGTCCAAACGGTGGTCTTTTAATACGATTTTCTTTTGTATTTTAACAGCATTGCAATGTATCTCTGAAAGACTATTTGATAGTTGTTTCACTTCGGGCTCATGTTTTAAGATAAAATAAGCCGGACTGCAAGAAGGCCTCAGTCTGATCAGAGTTGTTGCTGTACGCGTTGGACTTAACAGGACGATAAGCAAAAGGTAGACTGAGTGCTGTGTTTGTTTTGATTGATGTTAGGTTTAACGTCCCCCCTCAACACTATATAGGCCATTTTGGAGACATTGCTTCCAATTTTGTGGGACTTTTACCCGACATTTAGATGAAATGACGTTTTAAGCCCTGCCGCCCAATAAAATCAATAGATTTTATGTGCATGGACCACCTTGGGGACCTCTGAGACCCTTTTAAAACACGTAAAACGGCTGTCTTTTAATAGGATTTTCTTTTGTATTTTGACAGCATTGCATATACAATGTAATTCTGAAAGACTACTTGATAGTTGTTTTACTTCTTTTAGAAGACTGGCACAACTTTGCCGGCACAGTCTCAGACCCTCTAAACGCTTTACCAATACTCATGTTCGGACGGTTTCAGTTCTGCGTGGAAGCACCATGGGCAATCTAATTCTCACAGCCCCGATGGGCGGGGGCCCAGTGAGTGTTATGTAGGCTTATATGAGTCGTTGTTGGTCCAAAGAGCCTTCTTGTAGGTTATGTTTCGGCTCAAATTTAGTCAGGTTTTAATAATCATTATTTTACACGGTCTACAACAATTTAACTCAGTTTTAGATTTAAATTTGTTCATCCAGAACTACTTCAACCTAACCAAGCCAGCACAAACGGCGGACCAACGTCAGGACGCGGCGGGCCAACGTGGGGCCGTTATCGATACGACGTAACGACGGCCCTGGGTCGAGCATGCTAAGGTAACACGAAATGCCATATTTACAGGAATGCGAGTGTCCAAAGCCAAGGCAGAAGAATCCACTGTCAGAAGCTTAGGTGTGAATGGGTTAAGACCTCCTTACTTTGTGTACAGTATTGTTAACCCTTATCCTGCTGAATATTCACCCATCTCTGACTTTGACCCAATCAAATAACTTGATGTAATTTATTCCTACAAATTCATAAACTGAATGTCAAACAGTGTAGATCCTGATCAGATGGCTTCTTCAGAAGCCATCTGATCTGGATCTACACTGTTTGCAAAGATAGGGGTTGCCGTGAACAGCAGGATAAGAGTTCAAGCATATATTTCGCGCCCTCGCCCATTGCGACTTTGATAAATGTATTGGACTGCATGGTGCTTTCGCGCATACCTGAAGACCGACCGAACCTGAGTACTGGTAATCCGCTTAGGTGTAAGCCTAACCAGGAAAATTGGTGCGAGTCGGACCTCTCAATAAACCATATTGGTTGTTTGGGCGGTAGGGCTTGAGATGTCATTTCATCTCAATGTCGGATAAAAGTCCGACAAAATCGGTAGCAGCGTCTCTCCAAAATGACCTGAATAGTGTTAACAGGGTCGTAAAACCTCAACACAAACAAAAAAAGAAGATATATTTCTGCTATTAAACTTGCACAAGGAAGTGAACTTTTTCTGCCTTTAATTTTGAAAATAAAATAGGTAAATTTTGAGCTGACTTCCTTCTCCGCCTCGAGACCGAGATATGTGGAAAATGAAAATAAACTGTCTGACAATTAAAGCACAAACAGGCGGCAACGAACTTCTATATAAATCTGCAAAGAAAATATAAATCGGAATTCAAAGAAGTTTTCTGAAACTTATTTTTCCCCTTACTCATAGTCAACCTAGGTCTGATAGTGTGGACACCGGAATTCTTTTCGGCAGTGCACAATGCATGTAGGCTATGCTATGCGTCCTTATTAGATGCCTCATTGAGACAATATTTATTGAAGATATCCCTATATTAATCACATTTACCGGCCCAGTAAACAGCGTCCGCTTCGGTATCGGAAGGTAGCGGGTTCGATTCCTGGCCCGCGCCATACCAAAGGCGTGGAAAATGGTACCAGGACGATCGCGTTATCACGGGTAGTCATAGGAAGATAAATGAAAGGCAGGTAAGCATTTGTTAAAGGATATAATCCTTTGCTTGTCACAATAAAAGCCCTATAGAGCTTATGTTTTTTTCCGATATGCGACGTTAAATAAAGCTTCTTTATCTTTGCACCCGCGACCAACCTTGGACCCGGCTAGGGTTTTTTTTTTTTTCGTTGTAGATTTTTTTTCATCAATTATCGGTCGATCAATCGGCCCAAAGTTATAAAGCTCAGGTAGCTCTCTAGTGCTAAAGTCCACGTGACTATCACTGATTTGGCGGAAATCCAGGTAACTTATCTGTAGAGAAAAGCAGCGTTAATTTGATAGCAGAGAGGTCATCGTGTTGCGTAAATAGAGTCTGGTTGGCCTTTCAAACATTGTAGACCCTGATCAGACGCCGTATTAAGCGGCGTTCGATCAGGGTCGACACTGTTTATTTACAGTACAGGAATTTATTGTTTAAAGGATATGTTAACAGTCTAAGTCACGCGTTCAGGATCATTTTCCCAGCCTGCCCTCAGAGACAATCGACTCGCCAGTACTCTCAGTGCTTTGATTCTTTCTGTCAGCCTGGTCAAACGCCACGCTCTGTTAGACATCAGGGTCTTCATTGTTTGCCAATGTCATGTATTCACCTTATTTGCATTATCTGCTGGTTCCTAGTCTCAGGGTTATCAGTTTTGGAAAAACAGGTAACCAGACCCCCTGACCTTTCAGGTCAGGGGGTCTGGTTATCTGTTTTTTCAACATCGGCAATGTGCAAGCTAGGAGCCAGCAAAAAAGCAAATATGGTGAATAAGCTCGCTTATATGTCTCATGAATTTGAGGGTCACCGAGTTGTGATTTTCGGATCAGCTTTGATCACAGTGTAGTTTGTATTTTCTTGACCTTTGGGATAATGGGATCATTGATTCCATTGTCGGCCCCCGCCCAATGGGGCTTGAAGAAATAGATGGGCTGCATGATGCTTCCACGCAGAGCTGAAACCGACCGCACACGAGGTTTGATAGACCGCTTTGAGGATCCAAGCCTGCCCAGGCAAAGCGGTGCGAGTCGGACCGCCCATGCTTGTTAACTCTATTGGTCTCAATGGGCGACAGGGCTTGAGATGTTCTTTCATCTCAATGTCGGGTAAAAGTCCCGCAAAATTAAAAGCAGCGTCTCCAAAATGACCTATACAGTGTTGACGGGGACGTTTAACCTTAAATCAAACAAACAAACAAATTGATTCCATCGTGGTGTTTTCAAAATATTTGATGCTGACTGATGAGGCCGAATTGGCTGTAACTAGCTAGTCTGTTCTAGAAATAACCCTTTTACAGAACATATTGGAAGTTCGGAAAAAATCATGTTATTAAAACCGCGTGTAACGTCTCCAAAATGACCTTTACAGTGTTGACGGGGACGTTAAACCTCAAATCAAACAAAAACAAAATTATTAAAACCGCAGACTAATTCATATATACTAGGATAGCTCATTTGTTGATTTTTCAAATATAGTCGCTGGATGAATAATATGTCAGTTGGGTGCATTTGTAGCACAAAGAAACTGGTACACGTACTTGCACTAAATGACATCAACACGACAGATCGATTTTTGGACATGTGTGCTCAGCGAACCCTCGTATGAGTCCGCGTACCGAGATTGGTGTGTGTGTGTGTGTGTGGGGGGGGGGGGGGGGGCATGGGGGGGGGGGGGCATGGGGGTGAGGGGGTCTACTCTTAAAGGAAAGAATTTGCTCTTTCCGTAAATAGTAAATTCTATCATATGCAAAGGAAAATATAGAGCACTTCCGCTACTGAGACGACCTATTGCTTCTAAGGTTTTAGTTCTTCTTCTTCTTCAGAAGCCTCCGTGGTGCAGTGGTTACGCTACTCGCCTTGTAAACCAGGGATCGCAGGGTCGACCCCGGGCTTCTCCAGACTTTCGGAGGAGTGTTTAAAACCGAGGTCCCGTCTCCGTATGACCTTAGCTGTTGGTGGGACGTAAAACTCAAACACTCACTCACTCACTCTTCTTCTTCTTCTTCTTCTTCTTCTTTTTCTTATTATTATTTTAAACACTGTGCTTTCTGATGAGAAAGCATCTGTTTGGGATTGTTGAAAAGTGGTCTTCAAGACCACTTTTTAACAGCCCCAAAGGTGGTCTTAATATAGGAATGTTACTTATTCTCTTTTATTGCAAATAGTTTTCATTACGAATATGCGTAACTGACGCTTCACCTATGTTCCATGACAGTATTAACCCTTTTTATACCAAATGGAATCTTCCTCCTTATATACAGCAGGATTTGTTTGATTTGAGGTTTAACGTCCCCGTGAACACTGTAAAGGTCATTTTGGAGACGTTGCTTCCAATTTTGTGGGACTTTTACCCGACATTGAGATGAAATGACATCTCAAGCCCTGTCGCCCAATGAACCCAATAGGGTTTATTAGCATAGACGGTCCGCCTTGCACGGCGGTATTCATTTTGAAAATGGCTTAACTTTTCGCAAACAGTGTAGGCCCTGATCAGACATCGCGTTCTGCGGCGTCTGATCTGGGCCTGCACTGTTTGCCAGGGTACCCGTTTTGGGGTTTCTGGTACTAAATGGGTTAAATCAAAGCCCATATAAAATAACGCGCCAGCGAAAAACTCTGATCAGACTGCGCGGATTTGCAGGAATAGCGCACAGCGAACTCATAACAGCCTCGCAGGATGATCTGAGTCTTCGCTGGGCACAAATGACCGA
This sequence comes from Lucinisca nassula, assembly GCA_963580285.1. NCBI lineage: Eukaryota > Metazoa > Mollusca > Bivalvia > Lucinida > Lucinidae > Lucinisca > Lucinisca nassula. Next base: position 189,193,007 of record OY757010.1, read on the forward strand.
AAACACTTTTATTTTGTCGCGGATCATCAGAGGTAATGTGCACTTGTCACTTTTTGCTTTCTTTCCATAGTTTGTTTGTATTGGACCTTAACGGCCCAGTCAACACTATTTAGGTCATTATTGAGACGGTCAGTTTACCTATTCAGACTTTCCTGAGCAGGCTTATAAGTAAGCGGTTAAACAGTACACTGCACATTCTTTCGCCAGAGACTGACAACTGCCCTTCTTGAATCAGCGGAAGGGAGAGAATGACAGTAGAAAAGATTTCATGATCAATCTCCACGAAAGAATGTTGCCGACCCGGCAGGAATCGAACCCGCGTCCATCTGATCACCACATCACGAAAACAAGCCTATATAATTTTGACCCCCTTGAACCCCAGTTTTATATAGTATAAATGGGGTTTACAGGGGTAAACCTTATTTTTCTTATTTCTGCTCCAAAATATAGACTGTGGGTACTCGTTAGAACCGCCTCGATGAGGCGGTTCTAACGAGTACCCACAATCTATATTTTGAGCAGAAATAAGAAAAATATCACATTTTTTCATCTGAAAATTTTCATTTTAACGGCGATAAAGGTTACAATGTATTGGTATAGGCGTGTTTTCGCAATAAGTTAGACGCGCATCCGACAGAGCTACAGATGAGTGATGTTATTAGTATTTCCGGGCGAGTTGAAAAACAGTTAACATTTTGTAAGAACTTTGATCATCTGATTAATATATACTTCTGCTGAAAAAAAGTGTGTGTAACTAAGCTACTCACATTTTACAGCAAAATACCACTGTATCACGTTAACAAGTCCGTATAATGAACACCCCTCTAAACCCCACTTTATATAGAGAAAAAATTGGGTTTGTGGGGTACACATTATTTTATGCTTATTGGTGTTCAAAACATAGATTGTGGGTACCCAAAACCTACGTTTTGAATAAAACTCAGGAAATTATCACAAATTTTCATCAGAAATATAACCATTTAGGGAGACATGAAAGACTGAACTATGTCACACCAATGTGTTATCGTAATGAGATATTGTACTTACAAAAACAGTTAACAGTTTGCGCCCCCGCCCATAGGGGCTTGAAGAAATAGATGGGCTGCAGGATGCTTCCACGCAGAACTGAAACCGACCGCACACTAGTACTGGTAAACCGCTTAGATGATCTAAGCCTGTCCAGGCAAAGCGGTGCGAGTCGGACCGTCCATGCTAATATACCCTATTGGTTTAATTGCGCGATAGGGCTTGAGGTGTCATTTTAACTCAATGCCGGGTAAAAGTCTCACAAAATTGGAAGCAACGTCTCCAAAATGGCCTATACAGTGTTGACGGGACGTTACATCTCAGTTTAAACAAACAAAGTTAACAGTTTGAGAAATGTATTGGGCTGCCATATAAATAGGGTCTGGATTGGAATCATGGGTTGGGCTTGGCAAACAGTGTAGGCCTAGATCAGACGCCGCTTAATTACAGTACAGGAACTTAAGGTTTAAAGGATATGTTAACAGTCAAACTCACCGTTCAGGATCATTTTTCCCCAGCTTACCCTCGGAGACAATCGACCCACAAGTACTCTCAGTGCTTTGATTTGTTCTTTTAGCATTGCTCGAATGTTAACAGAACAATACTTCGAACACCTGGGCCCTGACATCTCAACAGTTGTTTTTTTTTTTTTTCGCCAGCGAAAGTAAACTGGATGAAAATAGCACAGCAGGTACCCGCCCATCACGATATTGCCCTTTCTTAGTCTGAGATAAACTCGAGCCAAAGTTATTCCATTTGTGGACTGGTGGATTAGCTGACTCTTAAACATTAGGTCTCTCGCCGCTGTGACTTCGGGCCTCGTTCAGGTAACATGCGAGACGCCAAGTTCTGCAACAGAAGGTCAGTTGGTTTTCGACCATCTCTCGTTAAAAATAGGCTCGATATGTGAAATAATTTTGAGAGGGTCGTAAAACCTAAATATCAAAAGGTATATCACATATATAAACTAATGGTAGTGCTATCAGCGTTTCTCTTTTGTGCAATTTGACCTTACATCTGCGAATTTTATTGCCAGTATTGCGCAGTTTTCAACATTAGCTTGCGCAGGCAGTTTACTTTTATGGTCAATTAAAATGTGCTTATAAGTGTTACTTAGATATGTAAAATGGGCCTTTGGAGTGATTAAAGGGAATAAAATGTTACCTCTACCGTTACCCTGACTAAACTTGCTATGCACTAAGATAACCAACACTACCAAAGTGTATACAGTCGAACTTCAATGGCTCGAACACCTTTGGGACCATAAAAATCTGTTCGAGACAGGGGTAGTTCGAGCCACTGAGGGCTACTGCCAGGAGGCGTAACGAGATACTTTTGGACATCTTTTCGGTACTCTATAATGAAAATGTATGCTGTGTGTACTCATTAGAATCGCCTCAATGAGGCGATTCTAATGAGTATACACAGCATACATTTGCAAGATGAAAGACGAAAATCTCCTAAATTATCCCCCATTATTTCTTATGTAGAGAAATTCCCTAGGGACTCAAAAACGGGTTCGACTCAGCCATGGTAAACGAGCCATCGTTGTTCGAGCCATCGAAGTTCGACTGTACTTACATGTAAATAACTCTCAAGCCCACGGCTCACCACGGTCGAAGAAGGTTTGCGCAGGATATTATTATTTTTATTTATTTATTTATTTTGTGTGTGTGTGTGGGGGGGGGGGGGGGGGGGGGGTTGGGGGAAGGGGTACAATAGGTGGTAAAGGATATGTACATGGTCATAAAATATACTGTACATTGTACTGTATCGTTCCATTTATAGTAAGTTCCATACATATCTGAACCGTGTGTGGACACCATAATATTTCACCATGTGTTCGCAACTTTATGTGAGTCTGTTTGTTGGGCTGCATAGAACTTCCACCATTACGAAAACATGCCTATACAAATACGTTGTAAATTTTACCGCCGAAAAAGGCAAATTTTGAGAAATAAAAATGTGATATTTTTCTTATTTCGCTGAAATAGGAAAAATATTGTTTACCACCACAAACCCCAGTTCTACCATATAAAAGTGGGGTTCAAGGGGGTCAGAATTATATAGGCATGTTTTTGTGATGACGCAGAGGTGAAACCCACAGCACATGAGTACAAGTAAACCGCTTAGATATATTGGTTTCATTAGGCGGCAAGGCTTGAGATGTCATTTCGTCTCAATGTCGGGTAAAAGTAGCAACGTCTCCAAAATGACCTAAATAGTGTTGACGAGGACGTTAAGCCTCAATTCAAACACAATATGCGTGTGTATGTACTTTACAATCATTTTAACTTTAATCGGTAGCATTATAATAGAGACATTAATGAGATGAAAAATGGAGCCTTCTGGTTTCTTTGGGCGGCAGGGCTCAGCGAGATGTCATTTCACCTCAATGTCGGGTAAAAGTCCCACAAAACTGGAAGCAACGTCTCCAAAATTACCGTAATATCGTGACGGGGATGTTAAACCTCAATTCAAACAAACAAAAACAAACAAATCAACTTGACCCAACCCGTAAAGCACTAACAACGCCTGAAAAAAAAAACACACAAAAAACAAAACAAAAAAACAACAACAGTTTTTTCTTATTTCTGTCTGTATTGGAGTTTAATGGCCCAGTCTACACTATTTAGGTCATTATTGAGCCGGTCAGTTTACGTATCCACACTTTTACTGGGCAGGCTCATACGCGAGCGGTTAATTAGTACAGTGCACATTATTTCGCCAGAAACTGACAATTGCCCTTCTTGAATCAGCAAAAGGGAGAGAATGACCGTAGAAAAGATTTCATGATCAATCTCCACGAAAGAATGTTGCCGATCCCGGAGGTATCGAATCTACGTCCTCCTGATCACAACCGACTGAGCTACAGAGGCCAGCTTTTCTTATTTTCTCGCGGGATTCTTAGTTTTCACGAAATAAGACTTGTCATTACATGAAATGTCAAACCTTATTTTATCTGAAAAGTACAACACGGATTGTCGTCTGCCCCACAATTCTGCTTAGCGCTTGCAGAGCTAATGAATGTAGGAGTGTTAAAGGGAAATGTTGCTTCCTGTAGGATCAGAGGAAGGGAAAAATCACGAAATCCGATTTCTTCCGCATCATGTTGGTTTAATTGTCGAGTTATTGTATATTTTATTACAAATGGATTATGATGCATATTTAACAGCAAAACCCATGAGCTATATATATATGATATAATGAACAACTCCATGTTGAATGCAACATGTGACTGAGTTCTATAATTAGTTATTGACAAATTATATGAAAACAATCTGATAAGGTCAGTATTTTTCTTTGAATAATCGTGTAACTCTACCTTGACCGGATTAAATTTCCGAGTAATATTGTCACAAATAAATATAGACGGATACGGACATAGCAAAGGGTGCAGGTTTAGATTCAGATCAGTCTGAACATCTACGTCACACTACATGGTGCGCACGTCAGTCTGAATCTTTGCTAGACGCATATGCCAGCTTGTATCGTGCACAGAAACCAAGGTGCAGGTATCTGAAACTGGTTCAGGTATCTGAAATGTCATTTATCCTGCCCATAAATTTTAAAATGCCAACATTTGTTTGTTGGCATTTTAAAATTTATGAGCAGAAAATGTTGACATTTTAAAAATTATGAGCAGGATAAACTTCAAGTGAGTTGAGTATGAGAAAAGGTTTTATAACCTCGGGGCCAGGTTGGTTTGTATCTTACCTGGTGGAAAACTCTGGAAGACGGGTTTTCTCTTAACCCTTGTCCTGCTGAATATTTAAATATGTCACACCCACTACTGATTATCAGCCAATCAGATTACTTGATGAAAATAACTGCACAAATTCATAAACTGGATGGCAAACAATGAAGATCCTGATCAGATGGCTTCTTCAGAAGCCATCTGATCTGGATCTACATTGTTTCAAAGATAAGGCATATCCGGGCTCAGCAGGACAAGGGTTAATAGCAAGCTAATTGTTATCCGTGTGACATATTGCATTCTTACCCACCTCCAAAAAGGTCATTTGTCTGATGAAAATTTGCAATATTTTTCTTATTTCTACTCTAAACTTAGGTTGTGGATGCTCGTTAGAACCGCCTCATTGAGGCGGTTCTAACGAGTACCCACAACCTATATATCTGAGCAGATATAAGAAACACCCCCGTAAATCCCAGTTTTCTCTATTTTAGGCGGAGTTTAGTGGGGTGTTGGTAACATGATGATACGAGTCCCGGGGTTTATCTGAGTCTTTGCTGGTTCCAGTTTTATCACACTTCTAATGCAGTTAAAGTGGCGCTATTTTCAGTTCACGACATACGTTACCAAAACGTGCAGGAGTGCACCTTTCCATTATCATATCTAAATGTCAAAAGATTATATTTCGGTTCTTTTGAGAGTTATTTATCATCATTAACCCATTTAGTACCAGAAACCCCAAAACGGGTAGCCTGGCAAATAGTACAGGCCCAGATCAGACGCCGCAAAAGCAAAAAGTTCAGCCATTTTCCAAATAAATTTTGAAGAAAACACAACCTGGCACCCCTAAATTTTGAAATGGTAATGTGCTATATATAAGGAGGAAGATTCCATTTGGAACAAAGAGGGTTAAGAAACACAACAAATAACCAGCAGAAATCCATTTTATATTTTTCTTTGTTTTGATGTAACTTCAAGGTGAAAGAATGAAAATATGCAATTAAATATGCTAAAATATTCAGAAATAATGTATCAACCATCTCTGGTAAAGAAGTTTTACATGCACTTTCTTTTTTCCTCCCAGCAGAGCTGGTGGACTCTTCCATTTTCCTGTTGGACATGACCAATTGTACAATTATCCCTATTCTAATGTATTTATTCACTTGTTTTGTTTAAAATATGTTCTTTCCCCCCCCCCCCCCCCCCCAAAACGGCAAGCACAGTGAACTGCGTAAAACCAAATGCCAACTAATGAAAAGCGACGTTACATGATGACGTCGGATTTTCAACAGTATATTCTGGAATATACTGGCGTATTTTTTTTTTTTTTTTTTTTTTTTTGCGTTATCCAATCAGACGTCGCTTTACACAGGCCTACGCAAGAACATAAGAATGTTTTTTTTTTCTCATGACTTAGCTCATGCGTAAAATATAGCATTGTATTGTTTTTGTTTGAGGATACCTACTAACAGTTCCTGTTCTTTCATTGGCTTGAAGTAGCTGTGTTCTTTGCTATCCTGAATAATTGTTACTTACTCCCTTAGACATCAGAGTATAAGAGCCACAGACTGCATGTACGCCCTCTAGTGTGCATTTGTGCAAGACTCCGTTTTTGATGCAAAAGAAAAGTCCTGTACATTTTCCCCATACCCTCGCTGTCCAACATGTGGTCGTGTTGGTGGTAGAGAGGACTGTTTGCCAAACATATTGGGCCATTACTGATTCAGATTAGTCTCAGAATGTTAGCCCTTATCTTGCTGTTCACAACAACCCCTATCTTTGCAAACAGTGTAGATCCAGATCAGATGGCTTCTGAATCTGATCTACATCTACACTGTTTGGCATTCAGTTTATGAATTTGTAGCAATAAATAACATCAAGTAATTTGATTGGTTGATAGACAGAAATGGGTGTGGCTTAGATGAATATTCAGCAAGGTAAGGGTTAAAGACGTTGCATCACCACCACATAGAATGGGCTGCATTTTATAAACACGGGGAAACAACTCTGAAGCAATGAAGCAGTATGTTTGTACTGGTTATCTGCCGAAGTCTAACTAAAGGCGTGGACCAAAGTTGCCCAGGCGTTTATATTTAAATAAGGGTATTTTTCCATTATTTTAAACAGTCCATCAAAGGAATCGATTCGTATTCACGGGGGTATCTCTTTCAAAAATATTTTGTCATGTCATTTGGGGTACTTTTAACGGAAACTATTTAACAGTTGAACCCTTTTTCATCAGGGTCCAAATCAGGGGTCGCAGGATCGATCCCGGGCTTCTCCAGACTCTCGGATGAGTCTTTAAACCGAGGTCCCGTCACCTTATGACCTTAGCTGTTGGTGGGACGTAAAACTCAAACACTCACTCACTCATCAGGGTCCACTTGTTCAACACTAACGAAGTTGTTAGTTAACATAAAACCAAATATACTACTATTTTTCCTAAAAATGTGAGTAGCTTTTGCAAATGCGACAACTACTCACTGTTTCTAGCAAACATATCCCTGTCTTGGATACTGTACTTGCTAGAACAGTTGAGCCCCGCCAAGCGAATTTGTGTCTTCGAGCATTCCGTCATGACAAATTTTAACTGCGCATACCAAGCCATTCAGAGGGGCCAGGGGTATGGCTTTCTATCTGAAGGTTCCTCTTGATTAACTGCTGTATGAGCGAGCAGCGAAGGTTCTGGTGAGACTGCGTGGATGCGCAGGCTCGCCTGAACCTTCGCTGCTCGCATAGGCGATAAGTACCAAAATCGCTTGACGGGGCCCAGTTAGCGTTGTTACTGCTAACGAGCTCGTTAAGCTAACAAGGCTCTGAACGACTGGACCGCAGAATTCCGGACAGTTTTGGCTCATTTACAAAATGGCGGAAACTATGCTACGTTTATATATTCCCCTTATGTTTTCTCATTCTTCGACAAACCAATCTGGATAACATGTCCGTGTTATGAACATCCCTCTACACCCCACTTTATGTTGAGAAAACTAGGGTTTAAAGGGTATACATTATTTTTCTTATTTCTGTTCCGCAACATAGGTTATTTCTGCTCCAAAACATAGGTTGTCGTAAGAACCGCCTCAATTTATGAGGCGGTCCTTACGAGTACCCACAACCTATGTTTTACATACAAATAAGTAAGGCTGACACGATTAATCGTTTAATCGATTACTCGATCGATAAATTCACAAAAAATATTATCATTTCTGATTTGATTATAGTCGATTACTTGTTAGGTACACTTTACTTCCCAAAGTACTGCCTAAAATAGCTTGATGAGTGGCAAACCGTGCAGACCCTGATGAGACGCCGCATTCTGCGGCGTCTCATCTGGGTCTGCACTGTTTGCTCAAGCATGTCTGTTGAAATATACATATGATAAAGTGCAACATATGGTAAGAGTCATGCTCAGATAGAAAGCCAGACAGGTAAAATTATGACAAAAACCTTAGCGATTACTAATCGATTATCGATCGCAATGACAGGACTGATACTCGATTATCTTTTCACCACGATTAGCCAGCCCTACAAATAAGAAAAAATAATTCATATTGTCTTAAGAAAAGTAACCATTTTGGAGATATAGAAGAATGCACTATCAAGACTACTATGAGTATGTCACACGGAAGCGTTATCGCAATGCCAGCTATGAAGGCATTTATGAATTAACTGAAGACTGCAACCTCCGAGTTTTATCAATCGACCCAAAGTTATAAAGCGCAATATCAATTCAATGTTGTAGATAACATGTGACTCTCACTGACTTGTCGGAAATCCAAACGGTTAATATTATAAAAAAATAGCCACATTATCCTTATCACTGTGAGAACGCGACGTCTGATTAGGGTCTACCCTCTTTGCTTACAGTACAGTTCTGAAAAAGAAGCAAGAACTACAACCCAGATCTGAAAACTATTGATTGTACGAGATTTTTCTGCGCCAGACTAGCTAGTTTTGGGTATTTAGGCCTCATCAGTAACCCCGGAATATTTCCTTAATTTCGCAGCGAAATCAAAAGTCCCAAAGGACTAGAAAATATGACCCACACTATGATGAAGAGCAAAGAGACTTTTTACGGCCGTCACACATTTCCTTAATACCAGCTGTGGTGAAAAAGGGGGCAATGCTTTAGAAGCAAGGACTGCAGCTCAGAACTGAAAACTATTGGGTATACAAGAAGTTTATGGGCCAGACTTGCTAGTTTCGGCGATTGAGGCATCATCAGTGACCTTCAAATATTTTCTAAATTCCGCAATGAAATCAATCACCCCAAAGGACTAGAAAATATAACCCATACTTTTATGAAGGGATTGAAGGGTTAAACGAAACAGTGTAAGTAACCGTTCAAGACCATTTTTCCAGCCTACATTCAGAGACAATCGACCCACCGGTGCCTCGATTTTATCTTCAGCCAGACTTCGTAAAGTGTACCCAGTAGCAAATAACAAACACTGCAAAGAGGGTAGGATAAACGGCTCGCATAACAGTGTCAATTTTCCCCGGATTGGTTCGCAGTTTTGTCGCCATCCTCCTCAGCCTGGACACTGCTGAAAGTGAAGATCCTTTATCTGACTTCTGTGGCTCCTCTGATCCACCAAAAGATTCTTCACTGACATTTTTAAGTGCTCTGTATCCTTTCTTTGTTTCAGGTTTGTTCTTGCAATCATCGCCGTTTTCCTTCAAGAAAATAAACACATGTATGCACAAATCAGCTATGAAACACAGCATTTACAAATAGCGAATAATCCGCAACAAAACTATGCATTATAAATCCTTCGAAACTGCCATACTTTAATATATTACAGTCATAGCCTTCCAATTAGTAAGGTCTTCTTCGGTTGCAATGTTTTAAAACTAATTTATAGGCAAAAATGCAAAGCTGTCTTTGTTTCTAGTTATACTGCCACACGCCCCCGTTGGCATTGGTAGAAAGATAAAGTATCTGCAATGTAGCTCAAAGGCACAACTGTAATTGCTCGGGGGATCGAATCCACTATAACTCAACCTCGAGTCCGATGCTTTATTACTGCACCACAGCGCCCCGGGTTCTAACATTATGCAAATCGCGAAACTATTTGGTTTGAATGGAGAACTCTAAACATCACAGGTAACATACATACCAAAAGACTGTGTAATAATACTTTAAATGGAGCCGAGTTTAAAGACTCCAGTCTTGTTAAGTACTGCGCTGACTTATATAAAAGTGGTAGGCAAGCATAGTGCACATTATTTCATAGTCGTTCAGGGTGGCTGTTATGCATCGGGGATTTTTCATGATGAGTGCAGTTTTGTTACTTGTCGTTATTTTCATCTGTCCAGCTAACACTATTGTCATTTTTGACCGTTTTATCGCTGTCTTCAGTGTTTAATTTTGTATTTTGTGCATAGCTGCATTTTTGCTCTCCAATTCTTTTGGCTCTTTGGCTGTGTTGTTATGGTTTGCATCTTATCAGACAGTGGTATCATGTATTATCATATGCATGTACCAATGGTAGGGGAAAATATTTTACCCGCATGCAAGGGTGCAGTTTACCATCTGGTTTATTTAGTGCCCCCATGAAGTTTCCGCCTATGGTTTTGCATTTAGTTGCAATAAGTTTGAAAGATCTAGAAAAAAAACACTGAAAGATACTGTGTAACAAGCTGTGTGTATCATACTAACTTCAACAAATATTTCTGAGTTAAGAATACATGTACCTCTTCATTTCATGGCAATTTGAATATATTTGTGAGGTATTGTGTCTCTATTACAAATCAAAAAGAAAAATACGTTTCGGAAGCATTACTTTCAAAGATTACAAACCACCTATGACACTATAAGAATAGAAAAAAGACGAAGTTCTATATAACGCGCATAAAACAAAACTTACGCATTTTTGTGTATACGTGATCAGAAATCTTTAGTCAAAACAGCGAAACTTGGCCCGATGAGCCAAAAGGAAATAAAATTAGAAATTGCAATATAATACATGGAGATGTTCTACCGCCGCCTCACGGACATACAGACAACAGTGAAGAGTAATAGAATTTGTCTTTGGAAACAAAAATACATAACATACTGAAAACGGGATAATAAACGATATAGATCCTGATCTACAACGCATTTGTAACGGTCTATATGACAGGTGACACCGTTTTAGACACCAACCAAGGCCATTAGAGCTGAGAAGCATTTGCAGGGTATTTTCTCTATGCTTTTCAAATCAAAGTGTATGTACCTTGATCGTAGCTGGTCTATCTGTTTTGTCAGAACTGGAGGTTGCCTGTTTGTTAATCCTTCTAGATAGCGAGTGAACTATCCCATACTCCACGAGCGCAGAGATAACGAAAATGATACACGCGTGTAGCCAGATATTCACAGAATGCCACTCGATATTGTGACGTAATCCTAGGACAAGCCCGACACTGTGGGTGATTGACGCAATCAGACAAAGACCACCAAGCGATGTTCTGGCCGAGACAATGGCCTTGTCTATCCAGAATGTCAACCAAGCAGCCATAACTATCAAAGAACTGGGAACAAAAATCTCCGTCACGAACGGTTGGTATTCCTGATAAACCATTAGGTGGAACTCGATACAGTCATACAATCCTGAAAAGACAAATAAAGTAAAATTCCAATATTAAGACCACCTAAAATTAAGACTAAATCTGCTGTTGAAAGCTTATTGAGAAAGTTTTCCACACCCAGTATCTCCCAATAAGAGACCACCTTTGGGACTGTTCAAAAGTGGTCTTAAAGACCCAATTTGAACAGTCCCAAAGGTGATCTTAATACAGGAATTTTACTGTAATTCAACTTTACTCTATATTAAGTTTTACAGCACCGATAATTTTATGATGTCTGTTTTTAGACTCACTGCTTTCCATTTAGAATTTTAATTGCCTCTCGTAATGTTAAACCACAAGCTACTGTTAATAAAGGGATTGGATCTAACGTTCTTCCGCTTTTTGGGTCCGCGATTGTTTATAAATCGACTCGCAGTAACTAGCTACCCGCCTGCTATTGTCCACGTGACTATCGCCTGCTATTGTCCACGTGACTATCGTTGACCAAGTATGAAATCAAGGTCCGGTTATTTATAACAGCGCTAGTCTTCTCCTTTAGGCGTCAGAGCCTTGTGTAAAATGTAAAATCTGGACTGGGCTCGTAAACTGGGGAAATAGGCAAAGGATGTAGTCCAAAATCAGAATGCGGCGTCGAATCTGGATCTATACCTTTGGTTTAAAGTACGGGAATTAGCAGGTTAAAGAAAACGGTCTAAGTCCCCAATTCAGTCTAATTTTTCCAAAATCTACAATTGAAGACAATCGACGTATCAGTGCCATCAGTGCTTTGATTTCTAGAGAGATAACGTTGGAGACTTACTGATTGCTCTCCGATGAAGTGAGTAAGCATGTGAATTCTTCATGTAATTTGTTTAACCAATGTTCCGTTTCAACCACGCCACGCCATGCCACCCTCCCTCCCCACCCCCTCCCACCCAAAATTAATAATAATAATAATAATAATAATAATAATAATAATAATCGTCTCCCTTGTGGATAAGCCTTATTTGTTTAAGAGTATACACCTTTTCTAGAGGGGATTTTTTAATACGAAGAACCCGAACAGCCACTCCCGAAAGTTGTTCCTGATGAGGCGGAAAATATGCAAAGTGTATCGATCTATTCTTCTGCTAGTCTAGTTGAATTGAACACGATCACCCTTAAATTGCATGCATTTGTTTCAGCGATGCAGCTCAAATAATTTCATTGTACCACCCCGGAAGAAATTTTAATCCTGGTTAATCTGCAGTGGAGATTCTTGAACTCTGCAGCTTAATTCTTAATGTCATCAAAGAAGGGCAGTCATCACCAAGAGTTTTCTTCATGACTTCATTAATTTCCTTTGCCTTTCATGTGCTATCATTTTTATGTGCAGATAGTTTATCATCGGTCTCTTTTGTCCTCTACCTTAAAAGCCCACTAAAAGACGCCTCTCCGTAATCTTAGCGTTTGCACGCGTTATCACATCACGAAAACACGCAAATATATATATAATTTTGACCCCCTTGAACCCCACTTTTATAAAGTAAAACTGGGGTTTAGAGGGGTTAATCTTAATTTTCTTATTTCTGCTCCAAAACAGAAAAATATCACAATTTTTCATCGGTTAACTTTACGGGGTATTTGAATAGGCGTGTTTCGTAATCAGCTCATCAAAACTGTTAACCCATACCCTGCTGTTCACAATAACCCCTACCATAACAAACAGTGTAGTTCCAGATCAGATGGCTTCTAATCAGGATTTACACTGTTTGTCATGCAGTTTGTAATTAAACACATATATTAAATCAAGTAATTTAATTGCGGGATAAGGGTTAGCTTACCAGCCTCGTAAATGCGTTGAGAAAAGAAACAAAAGGTCAGGGAAGAAACCTTTTGATCCCGAACAATAAGAATATAATTCGATTCCTCTGGGCTATTTGATTTGTGTTTATTTTAATTTTTAATGAGAAGTATATGGGGGGGGGGGGGGCGTGCTGGAAAGTGTGAGGTTCTCGTACACTTTGAAATTTTTCATGGGTTTTGCCTACTTAAATGGTGCAGCCATATTTGATTTAGGTTGTGAACTGCTTTCTTTCTTTTTTCTTTGTCTTTTCGATGATTATTCATTGGAAACTGGGTATTCATCATAACTAGGGTAAAAAAACTTCCGTCAGCCCATGTTTTGCGAAACTTCAACTTCAGAGACATTGTTTGGCCTGACAGGCTCAGCAAAGAAGACACAATGCAGAGTCAAAGTTGACATTAGAACGATTATAGCTTGGGACCAACTGTTAACCTACTCGTGATAAGAACACTGTGTAACTGATTCTTACGTCTATTCCTTGACAATTTTAAGATATTCACTCTCCGGACAAACTAAGTGATCGTCATGTTGTTTCCGGATTTTTTTTCTTTTTAATCTTCATTCCGCCTATAAAGAAACCTCGGAGGAAGGTGTACTCATATCAGAAAGGTGACTAAGGATGCGCTAAGGTTTGCAAAGGAGAAACGCAGCAACGTCGCTAGGGCAATTATTGAAAATATATCACAACAGTTTTCTATTTGCAGAGTAGATACACGATTATCAGAGACACCGTTGTTTTCAATGCTCAAAGAGCCATAACTAAAAAAAAATAGTTAAGCCAGCCAGAACTTATGGTACTTTTGTTCTACATGTTATTTTATGTTGTGCTGCGCTTTACTTTTGTCAAGCTTCAAGAAAATCTCTAGAACCGTGTAAGTTATAGAAAGCGCACAAGTGTATTGCTAGGATCACGGTTTTCAATGTTCAAAGGGCAATAACTACAAAAGCGGGTAATTCAGAGTCATGGTTCTTGTGTTCTGCATATTATATCACAGTGACGTACATTCGCAAAAATTTTCAAGAAAGTATCTCAAACAGAGCAGACACAAATATATTACAGAAATCCTTTTTTTTTCAATGTCCACCAGAAGTAGGTTAGCCAGAGTTACGGTTCTCACGTTCAGCAACTCGTCTCATGATGCTTTATATTTGTGTGAAATTTCAATAAAATATCTGGAATGGTTTCCAACTTACAGAGCGGACACATTTACGAGGGCTGATTGATATGTAGTGAGCCTCATATTGAAGGAGGTACGCAAGGATGTTCTTTTTAAGTTCTACTATTCTCTGACTATATAGGGCCGTGTACCCAAGGACTGGTCTCATTTGGTCAGTTTATATCGACGAGGTAGCACTCTAAAGTAAACCAGCCAAGCAGCTTTTGCAAAATGGACAAAACGGTGAAAGAGCAGTGATCCAATATTTGCATAAAACGGTTTAACACCTAAGGATATCCATTATACTATGGTAGCAACACTAGAGAAAGATGTCTCTTCATATGCTGCAGTGAAAAGGTGGGTGGTGGAATATAAGCGCGGCAGACAGAGCCTTGAAGATGATCCCGGTCCTGGAAGGCCAGTCAATGTTGCAACCCCAGAAATTGCCAATAAAGTTCATGATATTGTTTTTTTTTTGACAGACGAGTCACAGAAGATATATAACCAGTAGAGTTAGCATTTCCCTGGAAAGAGTAAATTCCATTCTGACAGAAGATCTTGCAGTGAGAAAACTTTCGGCCCGATGGGTACCAAGACTTCTAACTGTTGATCAGAAGCACATCAGGCGCGCATTATCGCGTGCTAATCTTAATCTTTTTGAGGAAGATACTGCTAACTTTCTTCAGAGAGTTGTCACATTGGCCCATCATTTTACCAAAGAGGCCATACAACAATCGAAACAACGGAAGCGTCCTGGCTCACCCCCACCAAAGAAGGCAAAGACTGTTCAATCAGCTTGGAAGGTTATGACCTCGGTTTTCTGGAATACAGATTGTATTCTGCAGATAGATTATCTCCAAAAATGGACAAACAATCAATGGCATATTCTATGCTTCACTTCTGACGCAGTTACGGTAAGGTAGGAAACTTAAGCGCCGCGGAAAGCTCACTAAAAGTGTGTTTTTCCATTAGGACAATGCTCCTGTTCACAAGTCTGTCATTGCTATGGCTGCCATTCATTATTGTGGCTTTAAATTGATTGAGCATCCGCCTTATTCACCTGATCTAGCTCCATCAGACTTTCATCTTTTACCAAAACTGAAAACGGCTATTTCAGGCACCCACTTTCCGTCCGATGATGACGTCATATATGCAGTGGATGACTTTCTGAACAGCCAAGAAAATGAGTTCTGTAAATGTCGCATTGAAGCCCTTAAACACCGCTGATAAAAGTGTATAGATAATGAAGGGGACTAGGTTGAAAAATAGTACAATATGTCCGACAAAACTCAAATCCTTCAATATGAGGGTCGCAACATATCAATAGGCCTCGTATTACAATTAGTCGAAATGGCTATATGTTTAAACAGCAAGTAAGTTACCAAGAGCTACGATTTTTGTGTTTTGCATGCTTCACATTTGTGAGAAATTTCAAGAAATATATCTGGAGTGGTTTTCAACTTACAGAGCGGACACAAGTTCAAGGTAGAAACGGCTATGTTCAATGCTCAAATGGCAATACCTCAACGTGGGCAAACCAGGGTTATGGTTCATCTGTTCTGCACGTCGTCTCATGGTGTTTTACAATTGTAGAAAGTTTTATGAACATACCTCTAATAGTGTCAGAGTTACGGAACGGACACGAGTACTTGGTAGAAATGGCTATGTCACATGTTAAAAAAGCAATAAATCCAAGAGTAGAACAATCAGAGTTACGGTTCATATGTTCTGCATGTCGTCTCATAGGGCTTTACATATTTGTGAAGTTTCGTGAAAATATCTTAAACGGTATCTGAGTTATGGAGAGGACACGAAATTATGAGGCGCTGGCGGACGGACGTACACTCCAAATTTCTGAGTGTATAACATAATACCCCGCATTTTAGTGGCGGGACATAATCAAAGCGCCAAAGGCACTGAAATGACAGATTCTATGAGAAAATCAAAACACTGTGAAAACTTACAGACAACCTTTCTAAAAAGATCTTAAAATTTAGAAAAGTAGTTCTGCAAATTCCATTGTATGATAGGTTTGCAGATGTCTATACACCGGTGGTATCATGAAATGCTATTCGATGTTTAAAATTTTGGAAAGAAACTATTTACGTTTTCAAAACCAAATATTAAAATTCAAGTTTCAACAATACTACTGGCAATTAGTAACATTTTTGACTGGTCGGATGTGGATACCTCCCCCCAAAAGATACTCTATTTTTTACAAAGAGATCGGAGGAGAAAGGCTGGTCAGTCCAGTACATGAATTCCATTGGCTTGAAGACATTTTTGAGTAAGAACAGCACTATAAACACGTGCGTAATCCTGCTGGATTAGATATCCCGGATTCTGGGCGTAAACAAATAAATGGAACCACGTGAGACCGACGCACTTGATTGATGTAACGTCTCGCTGTTCAGTTAACGTCTCAGCCATGATCTTGAATGTTCTTAATGTCGCTAGCTACAATAGCTCGACATACCATTTCGCTTATTCCATCCGATATGTCATGCTCTATTACGTACGCGTCGCCTCGGCATACCTTACACCTATGTGTCGAAACATCCCGAAACGACAATCGGCGTGATTCACGCTGAAGTGCGATGTGTCACTGAAACGCATATCACGCGAGTCGCTTGGACGCCAATATACATATACGTATTTCATGCACCAGCGTAAGTGTTCCGTACTGTGTCGACGTCTTAATTTTGGTCACGACAGGGACGTCTAGCTCTCAAAAGTGCATCGCATAAGTGCGACGAACAGTGTCAGAGCTTATTAGTCGGTAGATGAAACCCTTTGTTTATCTACAGGTACAGTGTAGCTGATGCCGGCGGAAATCTGCTTCGCATATGCGTCTGTCGGATGAATCGATCTTGACGTACTGACGTCGGTCTTCCACTACGCCGACGTTCACTAGCGTCATCTGTTGATAGTAAGATGTCGCTCCAACAGACAAATAGATCACACACATGTGGCACCCAAAATCAGAGTCAACGCCATCCGCTTTCCGACCAGCTTCTAACTGTCCATTAGAAGCCTCCATGGTGTAGTGGTTATGCTACTCGCCTTGTAAACCAGGGATCGCAGGATCGATCCCAGACTTCTCCAGACTTTCGGATGTGTCTTTAAACCGAAATATCGTCTCCGTATGACCTTATCTGTTGGTGGGACGTAAAACTCAAACACTCACTCACTCACTCTAACTGTCCAGGGTTTAATGAAAAATGTTGCAATACGTTCTCACTTGATGCTTTTTGAGAACAAAATACAATTTCTTCTTTTCTAGGCACGACCTTACATCACACATCAAAAGTTTGATCCTGAACATGTGGTTTCTATCAGTGCTGGTGTGAAGGTGGTACACAGGATCGTTGGCCCCCGCCCATCGGGGCTTAAAGAAATAGATGGGCTGCATGATGCTTCCACGCAGAGCTGAAACCGACCCGCACACGAGTACTGGTAATCTGCTTAGAGGATCTAAGCCTGCCCAGGCAAAGAGGTCCATGCATATAAACCCTATTGGTTTTGATTTGGCGGCAGGGCTTTGGATGTCCTTTCATCTCAGTGTCGGTTTAAAGTCCCACAAAATTGGAAGCAACGTCTCCAAAATGACCTATACAGTGTTGACAGGGACGTTAAACCTCAAATCAAACAACACAAAACAGAGGATCGTGGCCGGACTGGTAACCATACGTCACGGTTGATTGATTTAACCCTTTTAGCTTAAGGGCATGGTGCCTAAGCGTGTTGTAATCATGCAATCGTTTGGTTTCAAAATCAATGCACCGAAAGTGTTGGTGGGATGTAGGTTGGGGTAAAAGTCCTGGGATGAGATTAAACTGTTTAATTTAACTCTGAAATTCTAAACAAATAGTGAAGATTTTGATAAGAAGCGCGTTCTGCAGCGTCTGAACTTGGTCTACACTGTTTGCCAAGCTCACCCTATGATTCCAGGATGACCCTCTTCAGTCTTATTGAATACCCTGATCTCACTGCGGCTATTTTCTGCAAGAAAAAGGTTATTCTAAGAAGTCAGTGATAGTCACGTAGACGTCAGCTCTGAATCGCTTTTTTATTAGTAACTTCGGGTCGAATGCCAAACAATCAACCCAAACATAGCCGCGTCGTTTGTCAGTCTTGGTTACATGTAAGTGTTATCTGTAAAATCTGCACTTGAAAAAATGTTCGATCTGGCAAACTATGTAGACTAAGATCAAACGCCACAGAACACGGTGCTGATCTTGTTCTACATTTTTTTTTGCATCAGTTACTAAACTTCCGTTATGTTTAAACGGATCAGTCCAAGTCCTCGTTCATGACCAGCCTGAATTTAGAGACAATCGGCATGAGTGTTGTCAGTGCTTTGATTTATTCACTGCCTTGAGTTTCTGGAGTGCACTCTTCCATCACTGAAGTTGGGCTCGTCCATTCTGCTAAATATGGCACCTAGAATTATATCACAGGACCTACACTGTTTGCATAGGTATCTGTACCATATTCCAGGGTTGAAAGGGACAGCCTTTCTCGCAAAGTCTGATATACACCTAGTTGTAACTGACCTAGACTTGACCTCGAATGTCGGAAAACCCATTAATATTCTGGTCTGCAGCTGACCGGCTGGTCTTTAAGGATTAAATATTGATAGCACTGTTAGAAAACAGTGTAAAACCTGAGCAGACGTCTAAGCAGATGCCGCATTGATCTAGGTATACAGTCTCGCATGATGCAGCTGATTCATATGAAGTGCTGAATATATTCTCCGAAAGGTAAGATAAAAATCGTCAAGTCGTCTGCTTCAAAAGTTTGTATTGCGATTATAGGATGTACAATTTTGATAATTGCGCCTAACCGAACTACATTTTTGTGCGGACTCATATTTCTTTGGTGGTCAAAGCCGGAAGAAAGTCGTCAGAAAGCCGGAACTACTTTACAACACGCAGGATAGCTAGAGATGACAGATAGAATCTGTCATTAAAAAAGGAGACATGGCTCTTGCCCGTTACTATCGCCCTATGTCCCTGACTTGTTTGTTCCATGTAAATTGCTTGAACATAAAGTCTGCTTAAACATCATATAACATAAAACTGTTGTCAGACAGACGGCATACTCAGTAAATCTGCACTTGGGGAAAAGCATAGCTGTGAAACTCAGCTGAGCACTGGGTAAAAATCTTGGACAAAGGGGAACAATTGGATACATTTATTCAGGACTTTGAGAAAGATTTTGAAACACCCCATGAAATACTTAAAACCAAATTATTTGGCTATGGGATTGGGAGTGGGTAAACTCTCTAATGGATAGATTCCTTTCTTTATTATAGATAACCGCTGGTGAAACCTCGGAGTGTGCTCCAGTTTTGTCTGGGGTCCTACAAGGAACTGTTCTTGGTCCATTGTTTTTCTTCCTGTACATAAATGATATTTCCACCGACGCTGACTCAGAAATAACGTTTGTGTTTGCTACAGGGAAAGATGAATCACCGAAACCTCGGAAGGATATAGATAGATTAGGTTGTACATGAAGGGCAAGAAAATCGGGTATACGATATTTGCCAGTTAAATGCAGATAAGTAGGAAAAACACACAATAAAATTGAAGTTTTTATACCTTAGAGGGTACGGTCCTCGAGAATCTGGTTTCCATTAAATACCTTTGTGTGACGATCACACATGACTTGAGATGGAATACACATTAGCAACATGTGTACTAATTAAAGGCAAATGGAACAGGTTTCCTGAGGCGAAACTGTATCAGTGTCCTCAGGATGTAAAAGACGCAGCATATAAAGGACTTGTTCGCCCAATCTTGGAATATTGTAGTTGTATCGGGGACCCCCTGAGAGTTGCCCTTCGAGATGAAATTGAAAACAGTTCAGAACAGAGCTGTCAGATTTGTAACTAGTAATTTCTGCTTTGAAACTTAGAGTATGACTGGAATACTATAAGAGTTAAGACGAGAGTCTCTCAAGGAAAGGAGAAGAGACAGTAGGCTTATGCTTTTGTACAACTGTCTAAAGGGCGCAGCCGGCATCCAACAGATGACCTTGTCCCCCAGCTAGGCGCTGCAGAAATCATCACTCACTAGCATTTCAGGCCCCAACTGCAAGAACTGACTTTTACAAAGGTTCCTTCTTCCCTCGGACCATTAGAGATTGGAATACCGTTCCAAATTCGATCATTTCCTCAGCTGAAGTTGAAGAGGATAAGATTGCTATGCTCTTTGGTGAGAGCAAGGCACTAACTTCCCATATCACAGGGGCTGGTGAATTAATAATGTCATAATCTCATTTGAAGTATCAACAGTAACAATTCTCTCTCTCTCTCTCTCTCTCTCTCTCTCTCTCTCTCTCTCTCTCTCTCTCTCTCTCTCTCTCTCTCTCTCTCTGTTGAAAACATTTTAATAATTCCTAGAAGCGTAAATACCTATATTTCTTCTATCTTCACAAGTCTCCTTCAGGCTGATATGCTTTATCTGGAAAGTGGGCGATGAGAATAAGTCTATACGGCTTTGTGGCTGTTTTGCCTTCCAGTCTAAGGTCATTTCATTCCGTGTGTATCCGTCTGAAATAAATAAATATAAATACCGGATAAATAAATAGATAAATAAATAAATAAATCATAAACTAGAGGCCGAAGTGGACCAGAAATCGCTCACCTAGATGCAGGCTCATCGTGATATATATTTTATTGTGCCTTGGTGGTGATCTTACTAGCAGATGACATTGCCTTTAGCAATTCTGAACCTGCATGTTGCTCTGATGCCTCTGATTAAGTTTCTGAACAGCTTAATCTGATTTAGGATTCAGGATGTGATGAGTGGGGTGTATAGTTTGGCATTGCAGAGCTATCGTTTGCACCTGCTTGTGGAATACTCTGTAAACAAAAAGGTTAACCAAGTCACCCGATCATGTGACTATCAACAACATCACAAACAAAGCTATGGTGTATATGGACGCTTGTAAAAAACATGCAAAAGGCACTCTACAGAATCTTCATGTGGACTCAGCGAATTTGACATATACTGACAACACCTGAGCTGTCTCTCCCTGCAAATCTCATGTGCTTTGAAGAATTTCAAGATTGCCGCCATATTGGATATTGGAATGCACCAAGTTTTCCATATCACCAAAATGCCTCCCATCAAATTTCAACTCAATGTGACTGATCATTGGGAGGCAGATGTGATTTGAAGATTTTCAAGATGGCCACCGTGGGAGCCATCTGGTATACAGAACAGAATGGTTCTTACAAGTCTGAATATCCCTGTCGACTTAATATGGTTAGAAGATTTTCAAGATGGCCATCAGGACAGTCATCTTGGATAGCGGAACAGAATACTTATAGCAATTTTGAATCTCCATATCGTCCCGATGCCTCCAATCAAGTTTCAGCTCAATCTAACAGTTGGTTCCGGAGGTGATGTTGTTTAAAGAATTTCAAGATAACTGCAAAGGCAAACTTCTTGGATATCGGAACGGAACGATTTTAGCAAATCTGAATCTCCGTGTCGCCGCCATGGCGGCCATTTTAGACATAGGAATGAAACGATTTAACAAATCTAAACCCCCATATCACCCCGACCCTGCAAGTTTCTGCTCGATCGGACCTTTGGTTCGGGAGGAGATGTCGTTTGAAGAATTTCAAGATGGCCACCATGGCAGCCATCTTAGATATAATAACGTAAAGATTTTTAACAAATCTGAATCTCCATGTCACCTGGATGCCTCCCATCAAGTTTCAGCTCGATCTGACCTTTGGTTCGGGAGGAGGTGTTATTTCAAAATTTGCAAGATGGTTGTCATGGCAGTCATCTTGTATATCGGAACGGAACAATTTTAGCAAATCTGAATCTCCATGTTGTCCAAATGTCTCAGCTGGATCCAGCCTTTTGTTCCGGAGGAGATGTGCTTCTAAGAATTTCAAGATGACCGCCATGGCGGCCATCTTGGATATCGGAGCGGAATGATTTTAGCAAATCTGAATCTCTTTGCTACCCCTATGCCTCATATCAAGTTCCTTTGGTTCTGGAGAAGATGCCGTTTAAAGATTTCACGATGGCAGCCATGGCGACCATCTTGGATATCGGAATAGAGCGATTTTAGCAAATCTGAATCTCCATTTCATCCCGATGCCTTTCATCGAGTTTCAGCTCGATAGGACTCTTGTTTCGGGAGATGTGGTTGATGCCTGCCATGGCGGCCACCTTGGATTTCGGAATGGAACGATTTATACTATACATTTCTGAACCACAATCGCTCTCATCAACTATCAGCTCAATCCAACCTGTCCTTCTGAAGGAGACCTCGAAAATGTAGATTACCGAAAGACGAACGGGCGGACGATGGACTAGACTGACCCGGAGGTGAGCTAATAAATAAATAAACCGAATGATTTAGCTGTCAAGTCCGTGAGTTGAGAACCCTTGAAAATAGGGGAATAATGAGGTTTACACATGGTTACACATTACAGTTCTAATTTCTTGTCCCCGCCCATCGGGGCTTCAATAAAAAGGTTGGGCCGCATGATGTTTCCACGCAGAGCTGAAACCAACCGCAACTTGATTACTGGAAAACCGCTTAGGGGGTCTAAGCCTGTCCAGGGAAAGTGATGCGAGACAGAGCCTTCCTACATATAAACCTTTTTATTTGTTTTGCCAGCAGGGCTTGAGATGTCATTTCATCTCTATGTCGGGTAAAAGTCCCACAAAATTGGAAGCAGCGTCTCCAAAATGACCTTAAATATTGTTAACGGGGACGTTGACAAAACAAGTTCTAATTTCTGTTTTAAAACATAATTTGTGGGCACTGGTTTGTTCTAACGAGTGTCCACTATCTATGTTTACAGCAGAAATAAGAGGGTCATGATGGTCATATATCGCTCGCCTGAGCTAAATGATTCGAAGTTTCACACATTTACAGTTTAACTTACACTAACGATCACTTCCGATGAGGGGGCACCCCCTCCCCTGCCCCCAAGGTATTTTCCGGTATATTTCAGTTACCTCTGATGACTGGTCACCTCCCTCCTCCAGTCAGGGGCCGTAATAGTTTATGATTTTGTGGCCAAATTCCCTCTGTTAAACAGTCAAAATGACAAAGGATCTGAAATTCAAACGACAAAGAAATCGAAAGTAGGAAAGCAAAAATTCATGGAAATGGCGTCTCGCATAAAAAGAGGCTCATGGGCCACTATACTCACCAGAAATCTGGTAGACTCAGCCCACTGGCAGCCATGTATTACAACAAACCATGGCGGCTTGAAATATCTAAGTAAAGGCCGAAGTAGTATATCAAGGCTAAGGCTTCAAACTCTCACAGTTTCTGAGAAATCTTTGACATTTTATATTGGGACAGCTATGGAGAGAAAGAAAAATGGAACAGAAATAAATACACAACCTATATAGCAAGGGCATGTATTCTGTACTGTTACAATTTTGTTACTCATATATTGTCCAGATAAAGATTTTCAATTCATCAAGCGGGTCCGAATAATAACTAGAGCTATCACTTAAGGTGATGAATACCCCCACAAAAACTGCCTTGATAGTACAACAGCGGCATTTTGCAATTTTTTCACTTGAAAGGGGCCATAACTATGTCGAAAATTGACGAATTGTAGTGGAAATCGAACTTGACCTGTATTTTATGATGTTACATCAGTGTACCAAAAATTATAAAAATCGGTGAAGCGCTTTTTGAGTTATCGTCTGGAAACCAAGTCAACAGACCGACCGACCGACCGACAGACCGACAAGCTCACTCCTATATACCCCCCCCCCCCCCCAAATTTCATTTGTGGGGGTATAATAAACAAAGGATAACAATAAAAGTATAACATGTTTTGTAAAATGTGATAATGGGCGATATCTTGAATGATGTGGGATTTGGAAAAAATACGAACGTGGATGCACATGCAGTATGAAATACATTCTACTAAATAAATGTTTATAAAATGTGAAATATAACGGTTTCTTGTGACAAAGGTCATGCAGGAAAACAATTATTGCGACCTTAAAAGATGAAGATTTGTTTGTTTACAAGTTTGATTTGAGGTTCAATGACCCCTTCAACACTGTAAATGTCATTTTGAAGACGTTGCTTTCAATTCTGTGGGACTTTTACCCGACTTTGAGATGACCGACATCTCAAGCCCTGTCGCCCAATGAAACCAATAGGGCTTATAAGCATGGATTGACAGACTCGCACCACTTTGCCTGGGCAGGCTTAGATCCTCTCAGCGGTTTACCAGTACTCGTGTGCGGTCGGTTTCAGCTCTGCGTGGAAGCATCATGCAGCCCATCTGTTTCTTCAAAACATGAAGAGACAATTAATAGATGAAGAAACGAACAATTAATAGATGAAGAAACGATTGATATACATTAACTTTTATTTGAATAGTTGAAAAATTAATTGTTTGCGATGAATTTAAAATCGCCATGAAAAGGTGACAACTTGCAATATTTTGTTCTGTATAGACGTTGCATCATTGTTCGTATACAATTAAAGAGCACTGTCGAGAGAAATCCTATCTTCGCATTTTGTTATCAAGTCCGTGTAATGAACACCCCTCTAAACCCAACTTTATATAGAGAAAACTGGGGTTTACAGGGGTATACATTATTTTTCTTTTTACTGCCCCGATACACAGGATAGCCCCTACCCGGCTTGAAAAAATAGATGGACTGCATGATGCTTCCACGCAGAGCTGAAACCGACTCGCACACGAGTAATGGTAAACCGCTTAGAGGATATAAGCCTATTCAGGTAATGCGGTGCGAGTCGGCCCGTCCATGCTTATAAACCCTATTGGTTTCATTGGGCGGCAGGGCTTGAGATGTCATTTCATCTCAGTGTCGGGTAAAAGTCCAACAAAATTGGAAGCAACGTCTCCAAAATGACCTTTACAGTGTTGACGGGGGCGTTAAACCTCAAAACAAACAAACAAAAACCAAGACACAGGTTGTGTGTACTCGTTAGAACCACCGCCTCAATATACTATTGAAAATCTATGGGGACTAGTAAGCAGGGCAGGCAAACGAAATGGCTAGAAAATTGGAAATTTCTGAGGGTATCGTTTTTACATTTTACATCAACGGCTATGGATGAGAAAGCTTTCAGTGCGTTTGTTGCCAAAATGCATTAATAAAGAAACGAGCTGTCCGAGTGTTCATGTCTGAGTCACTTTTGGAAAAATGTGATTCTGATCCGAAAAACTTTCTTGATAGAATTGTTAACAGGGACGAAACTTGGATCTATCACTATGATCCTGAGACAAACAGCAGGGTAAACAATGGACTGTTCACGGTTCACCGCGTCCAAAGAAGTTCAAGACTCAACCTTCAGGTGGCACGACCAGGGATGAGGCGGTTCTAACGAGTACCCAAAATCTATGTTTTGAGCAGAAATAAGAAAAATATCACAATTTTTTGTCTTAAAATTCTCGTGTTTTGTGCGGTAAAGTTTACAATGTATTTGTATAGGCGTGTTTTCGTAATGTGTGGCCAACGCCTCGGTGACTTGAACCGGTTCTTGAGTCTCAGAGAAATTCTTTCGTAAGTTTCAGGTAACATATGTGTAGGGATGATTTAAGGCTTTTCTTCTTATTTTGTCTTGAAAATATTTGTTAGCCTACTCATTAGAATCGCCTCGTCGAGGCGATTCTAATGAATATGCACAACATACCATATACCATCTTTATGTAGATCGAAAAGATATCCCTAAAGTATCTCCATTATGCCTCCTTTCATTGCGTTTAAATTAACCCTCACTTGGTTCGGAAAAATGGTGTCTCGAATAAATTTTACCCCAACAGTTTCCTTGCCAATATTTTTTTTCTTCAAAATTTCAATATAAACTTGTTTTATCATACGTTCTTTTCACCTTGTGTTTTAGTAACTGTATATACGTTTTCACTCATATCTCAATATTAATCCCTTTGTTGTTACATGTTTTAAGTTTTAGCTGCGACTTTTGTTCTCCAGAATCAGAATCTTCCTCAAGGTGCCTGGTAAACCGCTTAGAGGATCTAAGCCTGCCCAGGTAAAGCAGTGCGAGTCGGACCGTCCATGTTTATAAATCCTATTGGTTTCATTGGGAGACAGGGCTTGAGATGTCATTTCATCTCAATGTCAGGTAAAAGTCCACAAAATTGGAAGCAACGTCTCCAAAATGACCTATACTTTGTTGACGGGGACGCTAAACCTCAAATCAAACAAACAAACCTCAGGGTGTTTTTCTACAAACAGATGAGTACACTTAACATATATTTTCAAGCTAACCCCTAAACAATTCACAAATCTATTTATATCTGGGGTTGTGGAACACGCTCCAGGGCCACAAAAACGAGTTCAGCCATAGTAGTCGAGCATCAGCGTTCGAATCAGCGAAGGTTCGACAAATAGGCATCGCCACAAATACAGAAAAATACACACATGCAATGTAACTTACAACTTTCAAACCGCATGACACAGTCGAATTCTATTTTCGGGTATGTTGGAGACTTTTTGCATATAAGTGTTGAGGAAATCCTATAAGGAAGAGAAACATAAATAAATCACAGACAAAGACAATAATAGCATTACGATAACTCACCCGTGCGACATAATGCATTTTCTCACATCTCCAAAATGGCTACTTTTCTGATGAAAATCAGTGATAGTTTTCTTATAAATGCTCAAAACATAGGCTGAGGGTGCTCGTTAGAACCGCCTCAGTGAGGCGGTTCAAACGAGTACACACAACCTATGTCTTGGAGCAGAAATAAGAAAAATAATGTATACCCCAGTAACCCGAGTCTTCTCTGTATAAAGTGGGGTTTAGTGGGGTCTTCATTTCATGGACTTGTTCACGTGATGGCATTCACGTCACTGGTGGGTCGACTGTCCATGGGTGTAGGCTGGAAAAATTGTTCTGTCCTTGGTTTTTTTATTATTATTATTTGAGATTGAACGTCCCTTTCAAACCTATTTAGGTCATTTTGGAGACGTTGCTTCCAATTTTGTTGGTCTTTCACCCGACATTAAGATGAAATGACATCTCAAGCCCTGCGTCCCAATCAAACCAATGCGGTTTATAAGCATAGCTTTGGCCCTCTAAGCGGTTTACCAGTACTCGTGCGCTGTCGGTTTCATCTCTGTGTGGAAGCATCATGTAGCCCAATCTATTCTTTTCAAGCCCGATGGGCGGGGGCGGACCTGTCCTTGGTATGTGACTGTTTCGTCTAACCAGTTCAATATTGAAGCACATTTTCCCGTACTTGCAAGTCCTTTAACATCATTGCCCTGCTTATCAACCAATAATTTTATATGCCTAGCATGACAAAAATGGAGTATTGGCAAACACTGCAGACCCTGATCAGACGCCGCACACACCGCACAACGCGGCGTCTGAACTGGGTCTTCACTGGTTGCTCTGTGTACAGAACGTAATGCAGACCTCACAACGTCGGTCTCCGTGGCCTAATAGTTAAGAGCGCTGACTCTCTCACCGCTGTACATATGAGACCCCAAGTTCTGCAACGGTAGGTCAGGGTTTTTTTTTTCTCATCGTACTCCGATTTGCACCCACCTCTGGTTAACGATCGACTCAAAATATCAAAATAAGTGAAATAATCTTGAAAAGGCCGTAAAGCCAAAAAGAAAAAAAAATATAAAGACCTCACAACGAAATAACATACACGCCAAACCCATCAAATTTATTGCGAAGATTCTGTTCATCTGTAATGCTAACCTTTAGCTTGTTTATTGGTCAGTAATAACCACATGAACAATTGCAGAGAAGGTCCGACATCCCTTGCTGGCTGGTTCGCTGATTTTATTATCTGATGCTCGTGTACCCCCGCCCATCGGGGCCTAAGAAATAGATTAAGCTGCATAGTGTTTCAACTGACCGAAATTTTGAGTAATGGTGGACAGCTTAGAAGGTCTAAGCCATCTCAGAAAAGCCGTGCGAGTCAGATCTACCCTTACACCCTAGCGGTTTATTTGGCAGTAGGACATGAGATGTCGTTTCATCTCAATGTCGGGAAAAAGTCCCACAAAATTGGAGGCAACGTCTCCGAATTGGCCTTAATAGTGTTGAAGGGGATGTAAAAACCTTAATACAAACAAACGAATTCTATTTATTAGGTTACCTTTCATATTCAAAGCGACGTTAACCCCGAATTCACACACACACACACACACACACACACACACACACACACACACACACACACACACACACACACACACACACACACACACACACACACACACACACACACACACACCTTTCATATTCAGCTTTTGTTAACTGGCAGAGGATACAACGAAATATGAAATAAAAAAACAGGGCTCCACGGGGAATGGAATTAAAGATGGCATCCTTTATTACGAAAACACCCCTATACAAACACATAGCAACCTTTATCGCCGAAAAAAAAAATGAAAATTTTAAGATGAAAAATTGTGATATTTTTCTTATTTCCGCTCAAAATATTGATTGTTGGTACTCTTTACAACCGCCTTATCGAGGCGGTTTTATCTATATTTTAGGCCAGTGGGGTCAAAACTGTATAGGCGTGTGTACACAATTAGTATCGATGAAGTATTCACCTTATGTGTATGATAACTTACAAGAGGCTCTCCCATATCGTTCCATTCGGAGTCAGTCTGTATACCATATCGGGCTCTGGGGAATGGTACCATGAATTGGCAGCATTAGTCACGTGAACGTCTGGCGTCCATACGTGTCTTTTAAACGTTGGCTCCCATGGAATGTACGACAAATTCATCATAGTTAGATTACTATCGTACTGTAGACGCTCGTCCGTCCATCTCAAATGTCGAAAGTAACCAAGTTCAATCTCCTGGCAGAAACAAAATAGATCTATCTCACTGTTATTTTAACTTTTAAGAGCAATGGCTACACCTTCAGGGGAGGCAGCTCTTGCAAATACTTTTTTGTTCCCATGCCAATAGGGGTCAACTCTTAAAGGATAGAATTTGCTCCTGAGGAGCAAATTCTTTCCTTTAAGAGCAGACCCCTTCTTCTGAGGCACAGAGTTTATTTATAGAAAGCTAATACGCAGTCCCGAAAGTTGTCTCCCTTTGAAAAAGGCAGAAAAATCTGCCAGGTGCATCTATTCCCCTTAACCCGTGTTCACTTTTTTTTTTCTTTTTTTGAAGTGAACTCCAAATTTGTTCATTCTTGAAAACGGGATGTTGTCAAAATCATCCGGAAAACTGGCTGGCAAAGAGTGTTGGTCTTGATATGACGGAGCAGTATGAGCTGTGCCATCCGGATCTGCACTGTTTGCATGGGAGACCGAACCCCGCTTTAGCGTTGGGAGGGTAAACCCTTAAGATGCCAAGAAAAAATACATCTGAAAATGTCGTCTGTTTACGTTGTCTGCTACGTTTTCTTAAAATTATCTTTGCATATAGGCAAACAGTATGGTCTCAGATGCAGTCTGATCTGAGTCCACACTGTTTGCAACAATAACTTTTAAAGTAACCGGCAGACGACACTGAAAGCAGACGATAATAGTTGTGATTTACATTTTACAGGTTAAAGAGTCAACCACAAACACCATTTTATGTTTCAGAGGAAATAATGCCGGCTGGATGATTTTCTAGTAAGCGTTATGTTGCTTCAACCGCTTTTAGCCAAGTGTACACACAACGCGTTTTAAGGTCGTATCAACTTCAATTTAGCGTCGTGGCGTCACATCGACGTTGATAAGACGTTGCTGGAAGGCAATGACTTTGTACTGACGTTGATGAAACGACATGTGTCCAGTGGGAAGTAATAGTCTGTGAAAGTGAATTGTTTCCGCCCATTGGGACTTGAAGAATTAAATGGGCTGCATGATGCTTCCGCCCAGAGCTGAATCTGACCGCACATGAGTACTGGTTACCCACTTAGAGTGTGTGTGTGAATTCGGGTTTAACGTCGCTTTCAACAATTTTTCAGTCATATCACGACGGTGTCTGCTTGCGACAGGGAGCTCAATGCTCACTTTTATAGTGCTGCCTCACTGAAGTATCATGTCCCAGACACATTACATGATACCACACCCAGTCACATTATCCTGACACTGGGTCGACCAGTCCTAGCTCTACCCCGTAAATCTGAGTGCCAAGCGAGGAGCAGCTAGTACCATTTTATAACGACTTTGGTATGTCGCGGCCCGGGATCGAACCCGTGACCTCCCGTTCCCCGGAGTGAACACTCTACCAACTGAGCTATCTGGGCCGGTCGTTGCCCACTTAGAGGATCTAAGCCTGCCCAGGGAAAGCGGTGCGAGTCGGACCGTCCATGCTTATAAGTCCTATTGGTTGTATTGGGCGACAGGGCTTGAGATGTCTTTTCATCTCAATGTCGGGTAAAAGTCCCACAAAATTGGAAGCAACGCCTGCAGAATGACCTATATAGTGTTGACGGGGACGTTAAACATCAAATCAAATTATGGTTAATTATGGTCAGGCAGCATAATGGGGGTGTTTTTTCTCTATCTTCTATGGAATAAAGATATGTTGTGTGTACTCATTATAATCGTCCTCAATGATGCGATTTTAATGAGTACACACAGCAGACCTGGTATGTTGTGTGTACTCATTATAATCGCCCCAATGAGGCGATTATTGGGGCGATTATTATGAGTACACAGTCAACCTTTTCAAGATTAAATAAGAAGCCCTTAAGAACGGACCTTCAGGGGAGGCAAATCCTTCAAAAGTATTTTTGTCTCCCATGTCAAAAACAGCATTACTGTGGGGCAGAGCTTACAGAAAGGCGAACAGGAAGTCCCGAATGTTGTATCCCTTTGAAAAATGGCGGAAAATCTGCCAGGCGTTGACATTCCGATTAGATGAACGTAAAATATATGGATATGTGGAAGACTTCTCTAGGCGAGTTCGAATTAGCCGGAGTAAACGAGCTAAAGGTGATATTAAGGGTCAATAGAATTCATATCAGTTAAGGGGAATAGGAATACCTGGCAAATTTTTCCCCCACTTTTCAAAAAGAAACAACTTTCGGAACTTCCTGTTCGCTTTTCTATAAGCCCTGTCCCACGGAAAAGGGGTCTTCTCTTAAAGGAAAGAACTTGCTCCTCAGGGGCAAATTCTTTCCTTTAAGAGTTGACTCCTTTTCACATGGGAGACAAAAATACTTTTGCAGGAGTTGACTCCCCTGAAGGTGTTCCCATTACCCTTAAACAACTGTGTTATACCCAAACAAAATGCTATAGATCATATTGAAAAATGATCATTTACTGGCATATTCTATTTAATACAGATATACATTTTTGAGATCCATCTTCTAACCGTGTTATAGCCAACACTGTGTTATAACGAACAGTGTTATAAAGAAGCTGTGGTGAATTACATAGACCTACCAAGCGTTCAGGATTGACATCTCTCAGCTCTGATAGATGTATGTCCAATATCACCGTGATTGGTTTTCCTGCAAATGACAGAACAAGTTGGCTGCTTTCAAAAAGCATCCAATAGGTTTGGTCTTGTCAGTCTACATTCTGATTTGAGCCAGCTGATATTATTATCCCGCTTAATGCATTTTTTGAATAAAAATAATAAACTTAAATACAAAACGTGTACATAAAATTTCGAAGTCTGTGACCTTGGTATCAGGAGGGGTAGGTAGTGATGAGTATTCTGTGGTAAATTGTTTAACGCCATGGTAAGTATAAACTAAATGTAACTTACATATGGTTTACACATGTATAGCACAAAACTTAACCAAACAAAAATGTAAACCGAATTTTTCAAAGGGTCATAACTGTTAGTATTTGGTGGCATATCTTCACATCTTAGCCTTACTACATACACATTTTAGGCTTGATCGGATGAAAACTGTATAGTAGGAGTTATACGGAAACGAAAAAAAAGTTTACGAAGGGACGGACGGACACCAACCCCATAACTTAATACGACGTTTTTTTTTTTTGTTTTTTTTTTTTGTATTTTTTGTTGTTGTTGTTGTTTTTCAAACGGGTATATAAAAAGATTTTTCCTAAGTCATCAGGCCTTCTATAGGGCCTTGGTTATCTATTTCTTTTGTTGTTATCGTCGCTGTTATCACTATATGAGTCTTTTTTGAGACATTGCTTCCAATTTTGTTTGGGACTTTTACTCAGTACTGAGATAAAACGGGCAGATAAAACTCCTTCTCAAGCCCTGTCGCCCAATGAAACTAAATGGTTGAAATGCATGAACAGTCCGACTCGAGCCACTTTTCCTGAGCAGGCTTAGACTTTCTAGGCGATTTAACACTACTCATGTGCGGCCGGTATCAGCTCTGTGTGGAAGCATCATGCAGCCCAATCTATTTCTTCAATCCCCGATGGACTGGGGCCGATCAGACCTTGGGGCAATATATTGGACTGCTGTATTGCTGAACCGCCTAGGAAGATCTAAGCCTGCCCAGACAAAGTGCTGCGAATCAGACTGTATCTTAAACCTCGGCCGTTTCTTTGAGCGGTACCTCCGCAAAAACCTGAAATTTGCAATCCTTTTGTATATCTTTCTGGATCACAATTTAATTGTAAAAGAAACTGATTAGTAAAACGTCAAGTATTGAGTGGAAATAAAGAACACCATTCTCGGCTTATCAGATACAATAGCTCCCATCGAATGCGCCAAAAAGTCGTTTAACAACTAAGTCTGTAACTTGTGGTAGGTCACTTAGTAGTCATGAAGTTTTTGAACAGAAACTATTGCTATCTGTGCTGGGCTCAAGAACAATAAACAACGACCCATCAACGTTATGACTTTGTTTCGCTCCCTAAATATTTTATATATTTGGAAGAGTTAGAACCTTCGACCTTGGCACTGCCGTTTATTCTAGTAGCTAAGATAGGTAAATGTTTTTACACACTCAGCGATCTTTTTTATGTTTGGTTTTACGATACTTTCAAGATTATTTCACTCACATCAAGCCGATCGTTAATCGGAGGTGAGCGAAAACTAGAGTACCCGATGAAAAACCTCCTGACCTTCCATTGCAGAACTTCTCATTATGTGACCTGGGCCATGCTCAAACCTACACCGTTGAGAGATCTAATGATTAAGAGTCAGCACTCTTATCCACTAGGCCACACGGAGGCCCGTTACACCCAGCGATCTTTATAAATGAGGAAAAAATAACGTTCTCTGTCTTTCCAACATTTACGTATTATTACGTACCGAAAGATGTCCAGAATATATAAATATGTTCCTATCTGTGTGAAGTAAACTTTGCAAGTTTTAATTATTCGTATTTAACGGCCCAGTCAACACTGATTTGGGTCATGTTTGGGCCTGTCAGTGTACCTATCCACGCTTTTCCTGAGCAGGCTTATCCGTAAGCGGTTTACCAGTTCAGTGCACATTCTGTCGCCAAAAACTGACCCCTGCCCTTCCTGAATCAGCGGAAGGGAGAGAATGACCATAGAAAAGATTTCATAATCAATCCCCACGAAAGAATGTTGCCGACCCCCGTAGGTATCGAAACCGAGCCTTCCTTATCGCCAGTCAGACTGCATCCGACTGAGCTATCGCAGCCAGCCACACTTTGTGAGTAGTAGTAGTTATGTTCTGTTGTTTTTCGTTTCCATGGCCCAATGGACTTACTCCATAATGGCATTGCAAAACGTAAAATTTGCGAAAATGACTGCTACTCCTGCAAAAGTAATTTCTCTTTTGATATGTCTAAGGGGTATACTCTTAAAGGAAAGAATTTGCTCCAGGGAAGTAAATTCTTCCCTTTTAGAGTAGACCCCATTGAGGAGCAAATACTTACCCTTTCAGAGTAGACCCCTTTTTCAGTTGGACAGAGTCAACAGAGTAGCAGCCATAAGGTCCTTAAAGTTGTATTCACATCACGAAATCATGCCTATAGAATTGTAATCCCCTTTAATATGTTCTATAAAAGGGTTACTCTTTGGAAGCAAGGAATACACCACAGAACTGAAAAATATGGTGTGCACATGTTTTCCGGGCCAGACTAGCTAGTTTCGGCCAATTAGGCCTCATCAGTGACCCTAAGATATTTTCAAAATTCCACAATGGAATCAATGATCCCAAAGGACAAGCAAATATAATCTACACTATGATGTAGGACAGGGAGACGTTTTACAGCCGCCACACATTCCCACACACCAGTTGCAGTGAAGTTAAATATGTTCTATAAAAGGGCTATCCTTTGGAAGCAAGGAATACACCAAGAACTGAAAAATATGGAGTGTACATGTTTTCTGGGCCAGACTAGCTAGTTTCGGCCAATTAGGCCTCATCAGTGACCCTCAGATATTTTCAAAATTCCACAATGGAATCAATGATCCCAAGGGACAAGAAAATATAATCTACACTTTTATATAGTAAAGCTCGGGTTTGCAGGGGTATACATTAATTTCCGTATTCATGCTCTGAGACAGCAGATTGTGGGTACTCGATAGAATCGCCTCGTTTCTATCGACTCCCCGCAATCTATGTTTTGAGCAAAAAAGGCAACTTGAATATTCCATTTTTTCTTTTTAAAATTTCTTTTTTCTTTTTGGCCAAAAAATGACAATGTATTTGAATAGGTGTGTTTCGAAATACGGTAAAAATGGTAGACTACGGTAGGTGACCAATTAGTTCGAACACCCTAGCAGTTCGAACACCCAAAATTATTTCGAATCTGTGGCTGAAAACTTTCTCATTTAATTCGAACTCCCAAATTTTTCAGAAATCAGAATTTTTAATACTTTGAACACACACAAAAATGCCGAAAAATGCATCCAGAACAAGCATTTCGGACCGTTCCAGGGTTTATCATTACAACATCGTACTGGTCGTATATGAGCTAGCGCACGAAAAAAAGAAAACTTAGCATGAAATATGTGCGACTTCCAAAGACTCGGATTAACATGCACTCTGTGAGGCAAATGGTTTTCGCTTCTCTCACTTGGATAGCCCTGTGGTAATGGAAGGTTCATACCCTCACCGAGTACTGATCAGACTGTGAGAAACGCAGGCAGCAAGTGCTTAGATCAACCTTGATGAGCCACAGGAGTTTCGCTTATTTATGTTGTGAAATTCCATCGTCTGCATCAGGCTCATGCGATCAGCGAAGACTCTAATCGGTTTGCATGAGTACGCTAAGATGTGTCTTCGCTGGTTTCTCAACGACCTGCAAACACTGAACATGCGCACCCACTACCGGTATGTAAGGCAAAGGGTTTCACTTAGCCTTGTGACTTCGTAAGATTTAAGGGTTCAGTAAAGACTGATCACATTGCATCAATGTGCAGGCTGATCCTAGTCGTTGATGTAGCATTGTGGCCTACAAAGGTTTGGATCACCATGCATATGTAAGTGTTTTCGCTTTGCTCTCAGACTCTTTGGAGCGTAGCTTCC
Source organism: Lucinisca nassula (assembly GCA_963580285.1). Classification (NCBI taxonomy): domain Eukaryota; kingdom Metazoa; phylum Mollusca; class Bivalvia; order Lucinida; family Lucinidae; genus Lucinisca; species Lucinisca nassula. The sequence continues at coordinate 189,228,653 of OY757010.1, forward strand.
ACTTTCATTATTATTTGTGTGACAGTGTTACCCTTTTTCCTTGTGCTGTGGCATTTGATTCAATGCCTCTTTGATAGCAGAAGCGCCCCTTTAAATATTAATTGAGAGTTTCCCGCCTTTTTCCACAGAACGTCTTTTAGCACGTGCGAGTGAAATTTCATGGTTGTTGCATGCAAAAAGGTAGTTTTATTAAGTCACCTGTTGGGTTACCCTGGTTTTCTGAGGAGCAAGTGACGATGCCCATTTATTTCACGGTGACAAGGTTTTATTGGAAGAAATTTCGGGGAACATGATTAAGAAAATAAGTCATATGCGATGGGCGAAGACTCAGGTCAGCCTGCACATGCATGCAGTTTGAACAGTCTTCGTTGTTCGTATGTGCCTACCATGGCCTCTGTGCTAATCAAAGAACAACAGGTGAAAACTATGGCCACATTGGCTAGATGCGCAGGCTGATCTGGTCCTTTGTTTGAAACGTTTTTTTTTTTTCGCCGTGCGCCGGCTTAAAACGACTGTGTACATTTAACCGGCCAAATCTGCTTGCGACATTACAAACACATTCTAAGCTACCAAGTGCAAGGATCAGTCTGTTCAGATCTCCTATCTCGAGTAAAATACTGTACTTATTGCGCATGTGCGTACAGAAAAGAATGATAAGTCTGCGCAGTTGTGCAATCGGGATTGTGTCTTCAATGTTCAAGAGGTTTGAAACGTTTCATCGCGCACAAAGTGAAGATCGCACATGCACATGTTAAAATTGTGTATGATGTCCGCATTTTCATTTTCTTGTTACTTGCCTATCTAAATAACATGATGGTTTTGCATCCGCAGTCTAATCAGTCTTCAGCGGACTTCTTCGATGGGCATTGGATTGCTACATGTCCCCGGCTTACGCTGATTTGAGACAGCTTATGAGTAAGGAGAAAACACACAAACAAGGCTGCGCAGTCTCGCCTGAGGCTTCACTATGCGCTTAAACAATATAGGTGTGTGAGTGTGTGGGGGTGGAGTATCTATGCGCCTAGCTCCACTGGGTAGCTGCACGTGCGGGTTTCAACATCACATCCCATATATACATGTAGCGGAACTTTGTCTGCTGCGGTGTAGCCGGAACAAAAAAAAATATTACATACTATCTGGAAATTCTTTGAAAAATATATGGGCTTCTCTTAAGAAAAGAATTTGCTCCAAACAAATCAATTTCTGTTATTCCTGAGATCACAAATTGACTCGCCCATTTTAAAGGGAATAGTGATAGTTCAATAGGTGTAAATATCATTAATGATAATGTGTAACCTTATACTTGTAACTACATGATAAGCTCGCATTCAAAGACCCCCTGCACACACTAACTTATTTATAGATCAAACGGTTCTGCACTGCATAAGTGATATTTATAACTTCTAATCACTTGCGGATTGACAGGGCGGCGCGGGAAAAAACGTAGTCGTTTAAAATATTGAACCCAGCCTGGTCCAATGCATGGAATTCTTTCAGATCAAACAGTTCGAACACTGATAAATTTCCAATCTGATATTTTCTAATAATTCGAACACCCGGATCAGTTGTTGGAGTTGAAACGCTTGCTTTTCGGTCTGTTTCGCTATTCAGACAGGCTGTTTCCTGTAAATGCAGTATAGTATTGCATCATCGTTAAAGCTGATTGGTTGATCACGTCACGTGCCCCTCCATGGAACAGTTACAATCTGGTCATTATACCCGGTTTGCCCGCCTCATGGCGACCAAACCAAAAAGGGCATAAATTAGCCCTTACGTGCACACGGTGTTGCCTCCCTGCAAGTTAACCCTTATCTTGCTGAATATTCATTTAAGCCACACCCATTTCTGTCTATCAGCCAATCAAATTACTTGATGTAATTTATTGCTACAAATTCATAAACTGAATGCCAAACAGTGTAGATCCTGATCAGATGGCTTCTTCAGAAGCCATCTGATCTGGATCTATACTGTTTGCAAAGATAGGGGTTGTCGTGAACAGCAAGATATGGGTTAAGACACTAAAAGCCAATCATGTTGATTCTACGCTGAGTCAACGCTGTATGCATGAAGAGCTTTCTCATAACGGAAACGAAACAAGTCCGTGAAATAAACAACCCCTAAACCCCACTTTATATAGAGAAAACTGGGGTTGATGGGGGTATACATTATTTCTCTTATTTCTGCTCCAATACATAGGTTGTGGATGCTCGTTTTAGAACCGCCACAACGAGGCGGTTCTAACGAGCACCCACAACCTTTGTTTGAAGTATAAGAAAAATATCGCGGATTTTCATCAGAAAAGTAGCCATTTTGGAGATGTGAAAAACAAATGCACTATGCCGCAGGAATTTGTTCAAAATCAGAATCAGAAGCATGTACCTAGGCAAATACATGGTGTGTAGATTCAGTTCAGACGGATCATACGAACCGTCTAATCAGGCCCTCCGTATGTTAATGATTTTAACTAAACACCTATTGACAACTACAGTGAAATTCCTATATTAAGACCACATTTGGGACTGTTCAAAGGGGGTCTTTAAGACCACTTTTGAACAGTCAAAAAGATGGACTCTTGTTAGCAGACACTAGGTGAAGAAAAGACAAAGAAAGAATATCTGAAACCTTCTCAATAAGCTCTTGTCTGAATTTTACGTGGTCTTAATAGCGGAATTGCACGACCTGCAGAAAAAGCGACCGACTGAAGTCGGTTGATTTTCTAAGTGCCCTAAAATCACCGTGTCATTCGGTCATTCTGTCAGTCTGTCCGTCCGTCCGTAACCCGTTTGTGAAAATTGGTGATAGTGACTTAACCGCTTGGAATATTTAAACGATTTTTGGCATACTGATAGATATCAATGAGATCTAACCAATGAACATGCGCAATATTACATTCCATTTAGTATAGCCTCGCCGAGGCGAAAAATGTGAAAATTTTTGAACTGCTTCTCCTCCGGAACCGTTGGGCCGATTGAAGTCAAATTTCCTATGGAGCCTCTATGGGATGGGGGAAACCAAAATTTGCTCATGGGGTCCAGGTCACATGACCAAAATGGCCGCCAAGCCATATATGGTCTGTCTGTCTGTCAGTCCGTAACCCGTTTGTGAAAATTGGTGATAGTGACTTAACCGCTTGGAATATCTAAACAATTTTTGGCATACTGATAGATATCAATGAGATCTAACCAATGAACTTGCGAAATATTACATTTCATTTAGTATAGCCTCACCGAGGCAAAAAATGTGAACATTTTTGAACTGCTTCTCCTCGGAAACCGTTGGGCCGATTGAAGTCAAATTTCATACGGAGGCTCTATGGGATGGGGGAAACCAAAATTTGCTCATGGGGTCCAGGTCACATGACAAAAATGGCCGCCAAGCCATATATGGTAAACCCCTTCAAAAATAGTCTTCTCCAGAACCACTGGGCAGATTTCCACGAAACTTGATAAATAGCATCTGAGACGAAGGCCCATCATAAATTGCTAAAATGGTGACCCTGGGTTGACCTTGACCTTCTTTGTGCCTAGGTCAAACTTTGACACATATGCTTTTGTATTGGAAAGTGAGAATGCATTTTATCCTGCAAACGATTCAGAATACAGTGCTAAATTATCAGATAAGTTTTTGCTCCTTACGATAAGGCGCATTTATTGGGGGAACCGTTTTAGGTCCAGGTCACATGACCAAAATGGCCGCCATACCCATATATGGTAACACTCATAAAGCTAAAAGCATCCGGCGGGTCGTGCACTTCAGCTGAAGCACTGGGTTTTTTACTGTATTCACATGTCCAAGTTCAAAGATCCCTTTTCCTCAACGAGTTTAATAGATTCAATAATACATGAAAGCCGAGCATTTTATCCCTTTTCCTCAACGAGTTTAATAAATTAAATAATACATGAACACTCTATGAATCTTATACGAGCGTAATTCTAGGCGTTTGTCCATCTTACCTGTATCAAACCAAGGTGGGTGTGACAGATTTCCCGACTTGATCAGTGAATCTAGTTTGGCAAATCTGAAATATGTGCGGAGTTAATTAAAATAATAAAAGTACTGTTTATTTTATACTTGACAATGAAATCAGTACATATCTGAAACAAATAAAAATGATATTAAATATATGTGATATTTTCACTGAAGCAGCCCGAACTACTTTTTGGTTTGTTAAAAGAAAATTTACCTTTTTTTTCGACAAATATCATATATATTTCATTGAGTGTACCTAAAACACCGCCTCGCACCGCGGTTCCTGGATCCTCTAAACGGTTTACCGCACACTGGTACTGGTAAACCCTTTAGAGGATCTAAACCTGTCCAGGAACCGCGGTGCGAGGCGGACCGTCCATGCTAATAAACCCTATTGGTTTCATTGGGCGACAGGGCTTGTCATTTCATCTCAATGTCGGGTAAAAGTCCCACAAAATTGGAAGCAACGTCTCCAAAATGACCTTTACAGTGTTGACGGGGACGTTAAACATCAAATCAAACAAACAAACAAACAAACAAAACCTTAAACACCAGGAATTTTCACGAATGCGGGGCATGTTACGAACAGCTGTTCAACGTACAAGTACATAGTCACGTATTAAATAAAAAGAACATTTACTATTTTTCCGCTGAATACGAAAAATATTTCATCTCGCACTCATGAAACTTCTAATGTTTTCAACACCCTCGATGAAATATTTTTCGTAATTTACCTCAAAAAAGTAAATAGCCTATATATCTGATAAGATTTAACATTCATGGGCACGGCCCCCGCCCATCGGGGATTGGAGAAATGGATAGGACTGTGTCGATAGGGCTTCCACGCAGAGCTGAAACCGACCGCACTTGAGTACTGGTAAATCGCTTAGAAGGTCTATATAAACGCTATGGTTTCATTGGGCTGCAGGGATTAAGATATCGTTTCATCATGTCGGGTAAAAATCCCACAAAATAGGAAGCAACGCCCCCAAAATGACCTAAATAGTGTTGACGGGGACAAAAACCCTCAATTCAAACAAGCGGTGCCCATAATCTAGGTTTAGATAATGAGCTGCCATGTGAGGAAGACGCACTTAACTCTTCTCTTGCTGAATATTCAATTTAGCCACACCCATTTCTGATTTTGAACCAATCAGATTACTTGATGTAATTTATTCCTACAAATTCATAAACTGAATGTCAAACAGTGTAGATCCTGATCAGATGGCTTCTTCAGAAGCCATCTGATCTGGATCTACACTGTTTCCAAAGATAGGGGTTGTCGTGAACAGCAAGATAAGGGTTAACTCTCAATATGCCAATCACAACAAATGTCGCCTATTTTGTCGTCTGCTGTGTACTTTAAAAGTAATTATTACAAACAGTGTGGATCTTGATCAAACGGCTCCTTCAGGAGCAGTCGGAACAGGGTCCACACGGTTTTCTTATATGCAAAACTAGTTTTTTAAAAGGATGCAAGAAGACGAAGCAGGCGACAAAAACAGGCGACATTTTCAGATACATTTGTCTTGGCATCTTTAGTGTTTAACTTTTCCAAAATAGTCAATTCTAAGAGGCCAAAAATCACATTACGCTCGTAAGTTGGAAAATCCATCTTAAAAATAAGGTATTTTCCTTCTTAATCATGTCAAGGTTTTTCCCATATTAGGAAGCAAATAACATGAAATCGTTGGATAGAAAACCTATCTGGTGTTCATAGCATACTTTGACTTTTGTGTGTGTGTGTGTGTGGGGGGGGGGGGTGGGGGTGGGGGGTGGGGGGTTTAGGGGGTATCGGGAGGGGGTGGGTAGGAGAGGGCATACTACCTTGAAAACATCTGAAATTCGGGTACTTTTCGTACCACTCTTTTCTTCACCGTGCCGTGTTTGTACGCAGTCTGGTCAAGCCTCCAAAACAGATAAATGCATGAGCGTGAAATTAAGATCATTCATTATAGCAAAAAATGATGAGTACACAGAGAATCGGTAAATGAATAATTCTGGAATGAAATGGGTTGACTGCTTTATACATTATAAGATGCATGTTTTCCGTCAATTAGCTCTCTAGTAGTTATTGAAAATGCGATGTGTTCTTTCTTTTTCTTTATCGTTTTTGGTTTTACGGTCCTTTCAAGATTATTTCACTTATTTCGAGGTGATAGTTAAGCAGAGGTGTTCGAAAACCGGAGTACCCGGAGAAAAACCACCTGACCTTGACCTTCCATTGCAGAGTCTTTGAGGTGTCACTGGGATGTTTGTCATATTTTATCTTTAAAATTGTGTTGCGTATACTCATTATAATCGCCTCAAAGAGGCGGTTCTAATAGGTACACACAACCTACCTCTATTCTATGGAAGACAGAAAAATTATTTCCATATTACCTCCTGATCGTATTCCATATATGTCTAGTGGCCCCCTTTTGTGACATTGGCAAACAGTGTAGACCAAGATCAGACGCCGCGAAACGCGGCGTCTGATCTGGGTCTATACTATTTGCTGAAAGTACATATAATTTTTTAAAAACTTACCGCTAACAAGACAAACCTGGTACTCCTATAATTGGAAATGGACCAGTCCAAACTTATTATGTCGGAGATTCCATCGCCACATATGGGTTAACCCTCAGTAGCTAGAACTACCTCTATCTGGAACAATTTTTCATTGTCCCAAAAGTGTTCGAACTATTGAGGTTTGACTGCAAAAAAAGACTCTAAAAATTCGGACACCTTGAGGACTTGCTGTAATTCTCCTAAAATTTTAACAATGTTTCATGATCCAGCAAGGAGTCCATAAGGTGCAGGCGGAGTGGCAAACAGTGTAGACCCACATCAGACTGCTCCTGCTACACCGTTTGCTTACGCCTATCTGATCATTACGGTATGTACAAATGTGTAGCAATTTTAAGCGCTCACCTATCGATATTCGCTGCTGGAGTTTCAAAAACAATCGAGGCAAATAAATAACAGAACAGAATTTCAACAAATAACTCCATTTTTATCCATTCAATTTATTTCCGTGTCAAGCTAAGTTAACAAACAATTCGAACAACATGTTTCTTTTTTAACTTTCTCAATAGAGCACGGAAATGAATAAAGTGTCAGTTGGAAAATATATCTTCCTGGTACATACGTATACGTTCCATGAAGATTCATTTATTACAGGATAATCGTATAAGAACCCCGCCCCACCCACACACACAAACGCGCGCACACAAACACACACACATGCACACACCTCACTGAGGCGGTTCTAACGAGCCTCTGCAGTCTATATCTGCAATCCATTTTTTTCCACGGGACACAAGACTGAGTTCGAAACGTGGTAAACGTGTCATCGGTGAGCCTGGAGCCAATGGAAGTTTCTTTGTATGGCACACGTCTGTTTGATTCTAATGAAGTTTGTTTGAGGTGTTCATCATGTGAGCCTTCCCAGCGGACACATGTTGTCTATGCAACGTCGCATCAACGTCGATGCGTTGCATCGACGTTGATACGACTTTGCATATACGTTGTGTGCCTAATGGGACTTGTCAAGGGTAAAAAGGATAATCATATAAGACGCTCAGCGAAGACTCGGATCAACCTGTTTATCCACACATGGCATAGTACATTACTCCTGGTCCTTGGGTCTATATGCATCCATAGAGCGCACAGTGGGACGGGACCATTTTTGAGCCCGTGACTACAATTTGAACAAACAAGCTTCATAAAGGTTTACTAGATGGAGCTTCTTTCCAAATTTCAAGGCCTGGGCCGTTTAGTTTTCATGCATTTTGTAAAACAAATCCCCATATGAGTCTATGATATCCCCGCGGTGCGTCTGTTTGCATTGACCCCACAGCTGTATATAATTTGAACAATCTTGGTGGCAGATCAGAAAATGAATCTATATATACATAGTAATGCTAAGTTTAAAAGACGTCTGGTTTCACTTAATCATACTAAGTTTAAAAGACCTGGTTTCAGACAAGAAAATTTTACAGGTTTTTGCTATTTTTCCCTCTTGTTGCCTTGGCAACAATGGAATTCTTTGAACAACTTCGAAAGAAGACCACCCAAAGATAATTTCTGTTAAGTTTGGTTACAATCGGAGGGGATGTGAAATTTTGCAGGGACGGATGACGACAGACGGCGAAAGAAGGAATCTTGGGGCCATATTCACCCACAACTTGACATTGTTTGTTTGATTTGAGGTTTAATGTCCCCGTCAACACTGTAAAGGTCATTTTGGAGGCACTGCTTCCAATTTTGTGGGACTCAGTTTACCCGACATTGAGATGAAATGGCATCTCAAGCCCTGCCGCTCAGTGAAACCAATAGGGATTATAAGCATGGACGGTCCGACACGACACTCGCACCGCTTTGCCTGGGCAGGCATAGATCTTCTAAGCGGTTTACCAGTACTCGTGTGCGGGTCGGTTTCAGCTCTGCGTGGAAGCATTATGCAGCCCATCTATTTCTTCAAGCCCCGATGGGCGGGGGCCTCAACTTGACATTGAATGGCACGTGGATGCTGTCTCAAAAAAGCAAACGACACCCATGCTTACTTGCGGAGCCTGGAATTTGTTGACATGCCCAAGCGATGCGAATGCACAGTGCTAAAATTGTGTGGTCCGACGTCATATACGGATAGATTATGTAGCTATATTAACCCTGCTAGCATTCTACATAAATCTACAGCGGGCCGTTAGCGGCCCGTCAGCTACCCTGACGGGCCGCTAACGGCCCGCTGTAGATTTATGTAGAATGCTTACTGGGATATACTGCCTGGGTCCCACACACTTTCAGAATTTTTCAGCCAGCGTCAGTGGTGACGATTGCCAGTCTCGGTTGGGAATCATCTTAACACAGACGTCGATTGACGCCAGGTTAGTGAAGGTGCACTATCGCATCAACCACAGTCTTGTTGATACATACATGTATTATCTCCATCCAACCACAGTCCTGTTCAAACCAACTATCATGCTACCATTCTACCAGGCTATGTGTAGCCTGCCGTCACTTTGTTATGGGAAACTGCCTTTGGCACCTACCGTCCAGCATCTTGCACATCGCCCTGCAGTGCACATCACTACACACCCCAGCCAGCACAAAACAGAGGACCAACGTCACGTCGCATTTTTAACGAGTAGGGTGTAATGCCGGCACTCCATCCTGGGCGCTTATCCTGGGCACCTCCACGCAGGGAACGTTTTGCTCCACCGTGGAGACGCTCGAAAATTGCAGTTTCAGTTATACTAGACTGGTTCAATTTGTTTTACATTACCGGGGCGAATCGCAATTGTCACTTTTTATTACTAACAGTTTTGTTTTTAGGCCCTTTCACTATCGTTAATAAGAATTGTTTGAAAAACCTGAGTATCCGCAGAAAAAAACCTGGCCTTTCATTGCAAAACAGTTTTAAATGTATATCAGGTTCTGTCCGTTCGCTCCACGCTGGGAACTTTCCAATTATGCCGGTGCTCCATGCTGGGCACCTCCACGCCCAGAACGGCCACTCCTTTGTGTCCAATAGAACGGTTGATTTATTAATTTCATATTAACCCACCCGTATCGAGACCATTAAACTACAGGACCTTAATAATCCTGAGCTGTTGGGCACGTTAGCAGTCGTACCAGAGTTCTAGCGTTCGCTTAAACTGTGCTAGGCGAGGAGCAACTATAACACTTGTTCCTGTCATTGCTCCACGCTGGGCACGTAGCAGCCGTACTGGGTCGTTTGCTTGAAATATGCTGGATTGTAGCGACTGTTAGACCTATTAGGCTGTCCTTTCTCCACGATGGGCAAGTAAGTAGTCGTACTGAAGCAATCTCTTGAACTCTGCTCAACATAAAATGACTTTAGTAAGACCTATTTCTCCCTATTTCTACCCTTATCAAACTGGAGGGTTTGCTTAAACGGTGCTATTGATGGAGCGACTATAAGACCCTTTTCAGCCCTTGCTCAATGCTGGGTGTGTTAGCAATCGAACTGGAGCGTTTGCGTTAACAGTTCTGGACATGGAGCGAATTGAGACCCGTGAGGGTCTGAGAGCAAAATATGAGCTTTTTTATATTTAAAGCTTTTACTTGTAGCAACGTTACTTATTTGAGTTTTTTCCCTTGTTTTATTGGTGGACTTAACGTGTTATTCTATGGAAATTCGTAAACGATCTGCTGATTTATATTTGATTATCCTGAATTTGTTTGCATCATATATTGGTTTGTATGCCTATTGCTCAATGTTTAGATTGACTTTGGCAGACAAATGTTACTCAAAGTATTGCAAACGGATGCAAGGTTACCACAGCATGCATAAAAGATTCATTTAATATATATAGTTTGCGTCAAGCGGGGTTGGAAATTGGCTACACACTATATATAACATGCGGCTATTCCTGCCGTTTCTTTACGAGTCGTATTGTTTTTAGTGTGTGATTTGAGGTTTAACGTCCCCGTGAAAAGTGTAAAGGTCGTTTTAGAACCTTGCTTCCAATTTTGTGGGGTTTTTTTACCCGACATTGAGATGGAATGACATCTCAAGTTATGTCGCCCAATGTTTATTAACATGGACGGTCCGCCTCGCACCGCGGTTCCTGGACAGGCTTAAAATCATATTTCCAGAGTGCTCGCATGCTCTGTGGTGAGAAAAGAAAAACTATCTGACCATTGCCGGCCTCGCTCCACGCTGGGCACACTATATATATTTCCAGTGCTCGTATGCTCTGTGCTGGAAACAGAACAACTATTAAACCATCGCCGACCTCGCTCCCCGCTGGGCATACTATATATATTTCCAGAGTGCTCACATGCTCTGTGCTGGGAACACAACAACTATAAAACCATTTCCAGCCTCGCTCCGTGCCAGGCACACACTATATATAGTGTGCTTGCATGCTCTGTGCGGGGAACAGAACAACGTAAAGACCATTGCCGGCCTCGCTCCACGCTGGGCACACTATATATATTTCCAGAGTGCTCGCATGCTCTTTGCTGGGAACAGAACAACTATAAGACCATTGTTGGCCTCGCTCCACGCTGGGCACACTATATATATTTCCAGAGTGCTCGCATGCTCTGTACTGGGAACAAAAACAGCTATAAACAATTGTTGGCCTCTTTCCACACTGGGCACACTATCTATATTTCCAGAATGCCCGCCTCCTCTGTGCTTGGAACAGAACAACTATAAGACCATTTCCGGCCTTGCTCCACGCTGGGCACACTATATATATTTCCAGAGTGCTCGCATGCTCTTTGCTGGGAACAGAACAACTATAAGACCATTGTTGGCCTCGCTCCACGCTGGGCACACTATATATATTTCCAGAGTGCCCGCCTCCTCTGTGCTTGGAACAGAACAACTATAAGACCATTTCCGGTCTTGCTCCACGCTGGGCACACTATATATATTTCCAGAGTGCTCGCATGCTCTTTGCTGGGAACAGAACAACTATAAGACCATTTCCGGCCTTGCTCCACGCTGGGCACACTATAAATATTTCCAGAGTGCTCGCATGCTCTTTGCTGGGAACAGAACAACTATAAGACCATTGTTGGCCTCGCTCCACACAGGGCACACTATCTATATTTCCAGAGTGCTCGCATTGTCTGTGCTGGGAAAAGAGCAACTATAAGACAATTGCCGGCCCCGCTCCACGCTGGGCACACTACATATATTTCCAGATTGTTGGCATGCTCTGTGCTAGGAACAGAACGACTATAAAACTATTCCCGGCCTCGCTCCACGCCGGGCACACTATATATATTTCCAGAGTGCTCGCATGCTCTGTGCTGGGAACAGAACAACTATAATACCATTGCCGGCCTCGCTCCACGCTGGGCACACTATATATATTTCCAAAGTGCACGAATGATCCGTGCTTGGAACAGAACAATTATAAGCCATTGCCGGCCTCGCTCCAAGCTGGGCACAGTATATATATTTCCAGAGTGCTCGCATGCTCTGTGCTGGGAACAGAACAACTATAATACCATTGCCGGCCTCGCTCCACGCTGGGCACACTATATATATTTCCAAAGTGCACGAATGATCCGTGCTTGGAACAGAACAATTATAAGCCATTGCCGGCCTCGCTCCACGCTGGGCACAATATATATATATTTCCAGAGTGCTCGCATGCTCTGTGCTGGGAAGAGAACAAATATAAGATCATTGTTGGCCTCGCTCCGCGCTGGGCACAATATATATATTTTCAGAGTGCTCGCATGCTCTGTACTGGGAACAGAACAGCTATAAGACAATTGTTGGCCTCGCTCCACACAGGGCACACTGTCTATATTTCCAGAGTGCTCGCATTGTCTGTGCTGGGAACAGAACAACTATAAGACAATTGCCCGCCCCGCTCCACGCTGGGCACACTACATATATTTCCAGATTGCTGGCTTGCTCTGTGCGGGGAACAGAACGACTATAAAACTATTCCCGGCCTCGCTCAACGCCGGGCACACTATATATATTTCCAGAGTGCTCGCATGCTCTGTGCTGGCAACAGAACAACTATAATACCATTGCCGGCCTCGCTCCACGCTGGGCACACAATATATCTTTCCAAAGTGCACGAATAATCCGTGCTTGGAACAGAACAATTATAAGCCATTGCCGGCCTCGCTCCACGCTGGGCACAGTATATATATTTCCAGAGTGCTCGCATGCTCTGTGCTGGGAAGAGAACAAATATAAGGTCATTGTTGGCCTCGCTCCGCGATGGGCACAATATACATATTTCCGGAGCGCTCGCATGCTCTGTGCTGGGAAAAGAACAATTATAAGACCATTGTTGGCCGCGCTCCACGCTGGACACACTATATATATCAACAGGGCGCTCGCTTGCTCTGTGATGGGAACAGAACAACTACAAGACCATTGTTGGCCTCCCTCCATGCTGGGCACACTACATATGTTTCCAGAGTGCTCGCATGCTCTGTGCTGGGAACACAACACTATAAGACAATTGTTGGACTCGCTTCACGCTGGGCACACTATCTATATTTCCAGAGTGCTTGCATTGTCTGTGCTGGGAACAGAACAACTATAAGACCATTACCGGCCCCGCTCCACGCTGGGCACACTATTTATATTTCCAGAGTGCTGACATGATCTGTGCAGGGAAGAGAACAACTCTAAAACCATTCCCGGCCTCGCTCCACGCCGGGCATACTATATATATTTCAAGAGTGCTCACATGCTCTGTGCTGGGAACAGAACAACAATAAGACCATTGCCGGCCTCGCTTCACGCTGGGCACATTTTATATATTTCCAGAGTGCTGGCATGCTCTGTGCTGGGAACAGAACAACTATAAAACCATTGCCGGCCTCGCTCCACGCCGGGCACATTATATATATTTCCAGAGTGCTCGCATGCTCTGTGTTGGGAACAGAACAAATATAAGACCATTGTTGGCCTCGCTCCACGCTGGACACACTATATATATTTCTAGAGTGCTCGCATGCTCTTTGCTGGGAACAGAACAACTATTATAAGACCATTGTTGGCCTCGCTCCACGCTGGGCACATTATATATAATTCCAGAGCGCTCGTATGCTCTGTGCTTGGAACTGAACAACTATAAGACAATTGTTGGCCTCACTCCACGCTGGGTACACTATATATATTTCCAGACTGCTCGCATGCTCTGTGCTGGGAACAGAACAGCTTTAAGACCATTGTTGGCCTCTCTCCATGCTGGGTACACTATATATATTTTCCAGAATGCTCACATGCTCTGTGTTGGAAACTGAACAAATATAAGACCATTGTTGGCCTCGCTCCACGCTGGGCACACTATATTTATTTCCAGAATGCTAGCATGCTCTGTGCTGGGAAAAGAAAAACTATCTGACCATTGCCGTACTCGCTCCTCGCTGGGCACACTATGTATATTTCCAGAGTGTTCGCATGCATTGTGCTTGGAACAGAACAACTATAAGACCATTGACGGCCTCGTTCTACGCTTGGCACACTATATATATTTCCAGAGTGCCCGCATCCTCTGTGCTGGGAAAAGAACAACTTTATGACCATTGCCGGCCTCGCTCCACGCTGGGCACACTATATATATTTCCAGAGTGTTCGCATGCTCTGTGCTGGGAACAGAACAACTATAAAAGCAATGCCGGCCTCGCTCCACGCTGGGCACACTATATATCTTTCCAGTATGCTCGTATGCTCTGTGCTGGAAACAGAACGACTATTAAACCATCGCCGACCTCGCTCCCCGCTGGGAACACTATATATATTTCCAGAGTGCTCACATGCTCTGTGCTGGGAACACAACAACTATAAAACCATTGCCAGCCTCGCTCCACGCTGGGCACACTATATATATTTCTAGTGTGCTTGCATGCTCTGTGCGGGGAACAGAACAACTTAAAGATCATTGCGGCCTCGCTCCACGCTGGGCACACTATATATATTTCCAGAGTGCCCGCATCCTCTTTGCTGGGAACAGAACAACTATAAGACCATTGCCGGCCTCGCTCCACGCTGGGCACACTATATATATTTCCAGAGTGCTCGCATGCTCGTATGCTGTGTACTGGGAACAGAACAGCTATAAGACTATTGTTGACCTCCCCCAATGCTGGGCACACCATATATATTTCCAGACTGCTCGCATGATCTACGCTGGGAACACAACACTATAAGACAATTGTTTGCCTCGCTCCACACTGGGTACACTATCTATATTACCAGAGTGCTCGCATTGTCGGCGCTGGGAACAGAACAACTATAAGACCATTGCCGGCCCCGCTCCACGCTGGGCACACTACATATATTTCCAGAGTGCTGGCATGCTCTGTGCTGGGAACAGAACGACTATAAAACTATTCCCGGCCTCACTCCACGCCGGGCACACTATATATATTTCCAGAGTGCTCGCATGCTCTGTGCTGGCCAGGTCGCTTGAATTGTGCCGGAGGTGGAGCGACTGTTATGCCTACTCTTGCCACTGCTCCACGCTGGGCACTTTCACAATCTTAATGGCGTTGTCGCACAGAGCGTGCGACAGATCCAGTAGAATATGTACCGCTCCCAGCGTGGAGCATAAGCAGGAAAAGGTATTATACTTGCTCTGTACCTAGCAAAAGAGCTAGCGACCGATCCAGTTGGACACGTAACGTTCCCAGCGTGGAGCAAGTGCAGAAAAAGAGATTATAGCCGCTATGTTTCCGGCAAAGAGGAAGCGACTGCTCAGGTAGTACTGTCAAAGTGTCCAGTAGAATGCGAAACGTTCCCCGCGTGGAGCAAGGGAGGAATCAGTTTTAGAGCTGCTCCGCTCACAACACAGAGAAGCGACTGCTCCAATACAATATGCAACGTCCCCAGCGTGGAGCAAGGACAGGCCGGCGATCCATGCTGGGCACCTCATTTGCTCCAACGTGGTCACACTCTTTTCCTGTAGTTGCAGCTATACTTTGAAGCAATAGTTATATTAATCATTGTCAATTTATTAGCTCCCGTTGAGTAGAAGTCAAATTATGACGATTTAATGTAACGATGTAGATGTAGCCTATTATACTTTATAGAAATACGATTGGAGAGCATGCATCTTGTCACTTTCAAGTTATCATTAGCAAAAGTTGATGCTTGAACCTGGCAAGGGAGACAACAATAGAATCGGAACCACAAGAAAAGGTTATTTCATGTTAAACAGCTAATGTCTGCGTTTGACTTTCAACAATGTGAAAAATAAATTCCAAAAAAAAAAAAAAAAACAATATTTTTTTCAAGAGTGTTGTTTTAATCGTGGTAGTTTTGTTTTTCGTATTTTATCGAATACTTATCGGCCATGAGGCACCAGCCTTACTTAAAAATACATATATAGTGACTAATATATATATATATATTGTTTTGTGAGCATAAAAATGTCATATCATATCGTCAATAAATAAGTCTTGATTATACACCAAATCGTTTTTCAAGTCAAGAAAAATCTATTTTAACTCGGTATAGTTTTTACAAGTTAAAGCTTTTTCTACCGACTATATAGGGCCTTACATGTTGGAAACATTTCAGCTTAGAAATACTACTTCAAAGTGAACACAAATTAAGATGAAGTGTGGCTGTGCTTGCATGGGAGCGGTCGCTTGGTCTGTGCTGGGCACGGAATAACTATTATACATTCCTGCCCTTTCTCCATGCTGGAATCGTTCAGTATATATTATACTGAAGCATTCAGGAGCACGGAGCACGGAGCAACTTAAGACCTAAACCTGCACTTGCTCCAAGCTGAGCACGTTACGTACTATAGTGAAACGGTCACTTGCTCTGTGCTGGGCACGGATCAACAATAAGAAAGACCTATTTCTTGCCTTGCTCCACGCTGGGGACGTCACGTGTTCTACTGGATGTTTCGCTGGATATAAGATCTATTCTTGTCCCTGCTCCACGCTGGGAACGTTGCATATTGTATTGGAGCAGTCACTTGCTCTGTGCTGTGAGCGGAGAACTTTAAGACATATTCCTGCCCTTACTCCACTCTGCGTTCGTTATTATACTGAATTTGTTTCTTGCTCTGCGCTGAATACGGAACAACCTGCCCTTGCTCCACACTGGGCACGTTACGCATTCTACTGGAGCGGGAGCTGTGCTAGACACGAAGAAATATAAGACCTATACCCCGAGAATTGGCGCACCGGAAGTATATAGGGCCTATAGCGTACTTCGTTGCACCGTGCCAGCAGAGAGCAATCCAGCGTCCCGGAAGAAAACATAGCGTGCCCAGCACAGAGCAAGCTAGAGCTCCGGAAGAAAATAAAACGTGCCCAGTGTGGAGCGAGGCCTATGTCTGTGCGGGGAACAGAACAACTAAAAATCCATTGCCGGCCTCGCTCCACGCTGGGCACACTATATATATTTCCAGAGCGCTCGCATGCTCTGTGCTGGGAACAGAACAACTATAAGGCCATTGTTGGCCTCGCTCCACGCTGGATACACTACATATATTTCCAGAATGCTCGCATGCTCTGTGCTGGGAACAGAACAACTATAAGACCATTGTTGGCCTCGCTCCACGCTGGGCACACTATCAATATTTCCAGAGTGCTCGCAAACAGAACAACTATAAGACCATTGCCGGCCCCGCTCCACGCTGGGCACACTATATATATTTCCAGAGTGCTGGCATGCTCTGTGCTGGGAACAGAACAACTATAAAACCATTGCCGGCCTCGCTCCACGCCGGGCACACTATATATATTTTCAGAGTGCTCTCATGCTCTCTGCTGGGAACAAAACAATTATAAGACCATTATCAGCCTCGCTCTACGCTGGGCACACTATATATATATTTCCAAAATGCTCGAATGCTATGTGCTTGGAATAGAATAACTATAAACCATTGCCGCACTAGCTCCACGCTGGGCACAGTATATATATATTTCCAGAGTGCTCGTATGCTCTGTGCTGGGAACAGAACAAATATAAGACCATTGTTGGCCTCGCTTCACGCTGGGCACACAGTATATATTTCCGGTGTGCTCGCATGCTCTGTGCTGGGAACACAGCAGCTATAAGACCATTGTTGGCCTCGCCCCATGCTGGGCACAACATATATATTTCCAGAGTGCTCACATGCTCTTTGCAGTGAACAGAACACTATAAGACAATTGTTGGCCTCGCTCCACGCTACGCACACTATCTATATTTCCAGAGTGCTCGCATCGCCTGTACTGGGAACAGACCAACTAAAAGACCATTGCCGGCCCCGCTCCACGCTGGGCACACTATACATGTACATATTTCCAGAGTGCTGGCATGGCCTGTGCTGGGAACAGAACAACTATACAACCATTCCCGACCTCGCACCAAACCGGGCACACTATATATATTTCCAGCGTGCTCGCTTGCTCTTGTGCTGGGAACAGAACAACTATAAGACCATTGCCGGCCTCGATCCACGCTGGGCACACTATATATATTTCCAAAGTGCTCGAATGATCCGTGCATGGAACAGAACAACTATAAACCATTGCCGGCCTCGCTCCACGCTGGGCACAGTATATAGATTTCCAGAGTGTTCGCATGCTCTGTGCAGGGAACAGAACAAATATGAGACCTTTGTTGGACTCGCTCCGCACTGGGCACACTATATATATTTCCGGAGCGCTCGCATGCTCTGTGCTGTGAACAGAACAACTATAAGACCATTGTTGGCCTCGATACACGCTAGGCACACTATATTTATTTCAAGAGCGCTCGCATGCTCGGTGCTGGGAACTGAACAACTATAAGACCATTGTTGGCCTCGCTCCACGCTGGAGAAACTATATATATTTCCAGAGTGCCCGCATGCTTTGTGGTGGGAACAGAACAACTATAAGACCATTGCCGACCTCGCTCCACGCTAGGCACACTATATATATTTCCAGAGTGCTCGCATGCTCTGTGCTGGGAACAGAACAACTATAAGACCATTGTTGGCCTCGCTCCACGCTGGGCACACTTTTTATATGTCCAGATAGCTAGCATGCTCTCTGCTGGAAACAGAAAAACTGTAAAACCATTGTTGGCCTCGCTCCACGCTGGACACACTTTATATATTTCCAGAGTGCTTTCATGCTCTGTGCTGGGAACAGAACAACTATAAGACCAGTGTTGGCCTCGCGCCACGCTGGGCGCACTATATATATTTCAAGAGTGCTCGCATGCTCTGTGCTCTTAACAGAACAACTATAAGACCATTGTTGGCCTCTCTCCATGCCGGGCACACTATATATGCTTCCAGAGTGCTCGCACGCACTGTGCTGGGAACAGAACATCTATAAGACCACTGTTGGCCTCGCTCCACGCTGGGCACACTATATATTTTCCCAGAGTGCTCGTATGCTCTGCAGAGCAATAGCAGGAATAGGCTTCATATTTTCAAGTTCTGTGGTGTATTCCTTGCCAAAAGTTGCACCGGGGCGGGGCCCAATTTCTTTTTATAGACTTTTATAGGAAAAACCCTTAAAAATCTTCTTGTCTGAAACCAGCTGCAGAAGGCACACTCCAATATTTCTTCTATATTTGGTATGAAGCTTCATCTTGTGCACCTCTAACAAGATTGTTCAAAGTATAGCCCTGGGTCCAAAATGGCCCCGGCGCGGGGCCCACTGTTTACATAGACTTATGTATAGGAAGAGCCTTTAAAAATCTTATTGTCTGAAACCAGAAGCCCAAGTGTTTGATATTTGGAATAAAGCTTCTTCCAGTGGACCTCTACCAAGATGGTTCAAATCATAGCCCTGGGGTCGATTATAGCCCCGTGGCGGGACCCACTGGGTTTACACAGATGTATATAGGAAAAAAACTTTACAAAATCTTCTTGTCTGAGGTCAGAAGGCCCAGATCTTTGATATTTGGTTTGAAACTTCATCTAGTAGATCTCTACCAAAATTGTTCAAATTAAAGCCCTGGGGTCAGAAATGGCCCAGGGACAGGGCCCAGTGGGTTTACATAGACATACATAGGGAAAACATTTTAAAATCTTCATGTCTGAAACTAGAAGGCTCTAGTCTTTGATTGATATTTGGTATGAAGCTCTTTCTAGTGGACTTCTACCAAAATTGTTCAAATCATAACCCTCAGGCAAAAATGGCCCCTTGGCGGGGCCCACTGGGTTTACATAGACATACATAGGGAAACCAGTTTAAAATCTTCATGTCTGAAACCAAAAGGCCCAGGTCTTCAGTATTTGTTATGAAGCTACTTCTAGATGGCATCTACCAAGATTGTTCAAATAATAGCCCTGGGGCCAAAAATGGCCCTGGGGCTAGGCCCACTGGGTTCACATAGACATACATAGGGAAACCCTTTAAAAAGCTTCTTGTCTTAAGACTTATATAGGGAAGCCTTTAAAAATATTGTCTGAAACAGAAGTCCCAGTTCTTTGATATTTTGTATGAAGCTTCAACTAATGGACCTCTACCAAAGTTATTCATATTATCGCTCTGGGATCACAGTTGTCCCCGCCTTAGGGGTCACATGTTTTACGTAGACCCATATAGGGAAAACCCTTTAAAATCTTCTTGTCTGAAACCAGAAATTCCAGGTCTTTGATATTTGGCATGTAGCTTTTTTTTTGTAGTGGACCTCTACAAAGATTGCTCAAATTATAGCCTTGTGGCCAAAAATGGCCCCGCCCTTGGCCCACTAGTTTTACATAGACTTATATAGGGAACTCCTTTAAGAATCCTCTTGTCCGAAACGAGAAGGCCCAGGCCTTTGATATTTGATATGTAGCTTCATCTAGTGGACCTCTACCAAGATTATTCAATTTATTGTCCCGGAGCAAAAAAATGGCCCCGCACTGCATCCCACATGTTTTCCGTAGAGATACGAAGGGAAAACCTTTAAAAAACTTGTCTGAAACCAGAAGGCCCAGGTCTTTGATATTTGGTATGTAGCTTGATCTAGTGGACTTCTACCGAGATTGTTCAAATACTCGGGGCCCACTTGTTTGTTGGTGAATGATGGGAGGTATGGGTTAATTGTACTGATTCCTGAACATTGCCTCCCTTGTCCTCGGTAGCGATAGCGGGGACATACTCTTTTTGTCCTGTCTGTTTGTTTATTTATTTATCTATTTGTTGGTTGTTCAACTTTATCATTGGTCATAACTGTTGAACGGTTTGAGATAGAGCCTTCATTTTTGGCATGTAAGTTCCTCGGGAAAAGGGCTTCCGACTCATATCAAACATGTTTTACCTATGACCTTGACCTTGACCTGTTACCTACTTTATAAAAAACAAAACAAAAAAACATTGGTCATAACTTCTGAACCGTTTGAGTTATAGCCTTCATATCTGGCTTATAAGTTCCTTAAGACCAGGGCTTTCGATTCATAAAAAAAAATGATCAGAATCAGAATCAGAATTGTTACTGGTGACACGTCAAATGACATTCATACACCAGGACCTGTGATGACCTGTGTCCTTGACTTTGACCTGTGATCTACTTTAAAGAAAAACTTTTGTCATAACTTCTTAACCGTTTGAGATATAGCCTTCATATTTGGCTTATAAGTTCCTTGGGACAAGGGCTTTCAATTCAAACAAAAAATTTGACCTATGACCTTGATCTTGGTCTGTGACTTACTTTAAAAAAATACATTGACGATAACTTCAGAACTGTTTGAGATAGAGCCTTCATTTTTGACAGGCATGTTCCTTATGAAAAGGGCTTCCCACTTATATAAAAATTTTAACCTTTGACCTTGACCTGGACATGTGACCTACTTTAAAGAAAAACTAACATTTGTCATATCTTTTGAACCGTTTGAGGTAGGGTCTTCTTAATTAGCACATAAGTTTCTTGTGGCAAGAGATTCCCACTGCTACAAAATTGTTTGACCTTGATCATGACCTTTTTTCTACTTTAAAGACAAATAAGCCTTTGTGGTGTTGTGGTTATACTACTCGCCTGATAAACCAGGGACCGCAGGATTGATCCTCCTTGGCTTCTCCAGACTTTCGGATGTCTTTAAACCGAGGTCCCGTTTCCGTATGACCTTATTTGTTGGTGGGACGTAAATCTAAAACACACACACTTTAAAAAAAAAATATTGGTCATAACTTTTGAACCGTTTGAGATAGAGCCCTCATATTTGGCATGTAGGTTCCCTGTGAAATGGCCTTCTCACTCATACATTTTGACCTGTGCCCTTGACCCTGACCTACATTATTACAACTTTTGAACCGTTTGAGATAGAGCCTTAATTTTTGGCATGTAGGTGACTTTTGACAAGGGCTTCCAACTCGTAATATAAATTTTGACCTGTGACCTTGACCTTGTCCAGTGATCTACTTCAAAGGAAAAATGAACCTACCCGGGGACATGTTAGTGTTTCACAAACACACCTTGTCTATATAGAGAAACCTTTAAAATCTTCTTGTCTGAACCCAGAAGGCCCGGATATAAATAACCAGAAGGCCCTGGCCTTTGATCTTTGGCTTTTAGCTTCCAAAAGTGGACCTCTACCAAGATTGTTCAGATAATACCCCTGGGGTCAAACGATTTATACCAAGTCTTAGAGCAATCTACCATGTGAAACTTCAGTTTATAGTATGTAAATCTCTTAGCTCAGGTGAGCGATATAGGACCATTATGATCCTCTTGTTTCTTTTCTGTGCTTAGGGCCCCCGCCAATCGGGACTAGGAGAAATAGACTGGGCTGCATGCTGCTTCCGCGTCAATGGCGTACAGATAAACCGCTAGAACATTCCACGCCTGCATGGCAAAAGTGTTGCAAATCGGAGCCACTACACTTGAACATCCGCGGTTTCATAGGGCAGTGGGGCTTTAGGTGTCATTTTATCTCACATACCACAAAATCGGAAGGATGTGTAAAACTTCTTCAAACAGAAATTATGTATGCTTAAATCATACTAAATAGGATAAATAGCTCGATACATTTTCAGAGACCTGTAAATCCCTGAAAACTCCACAATATTTAGCAAATAAAGACACACCTCAGTCAGGCCGGCTACATATATTTATTACATAACGCCGCTGTTAAACAGTGGATAACGTCATGTAATAAAAATCACACGACCACACTTGTAATAACACATGGCTACTGACGCGTAACCTCACGACGCCATCCATGACAACTCTATTTTTCTCTTTAACGTTTTCAGCAATATAACCCGATTTAACACCGTTATGTGATAAACCATAAAATCCCATATGAAATGATCACTCGTGTAAGAGTTTACAACACTACGTGTCAACATACTATAGGGTCAGAATTATGTCAAAGAAAAACAATAAAAAATGCTTCTGCTCTTTAAAGGAAAGGTTTATCATTTTAATAAATATATTAGTGTTCTAGACGGCCAGACTTCAAGAAGGCTGAAAGTCTGCCAGCTCAGGCTTAACAACAAATATACCCATCGTCCGTATGCCCTACGGGATTCGAACAAACTTGTCGAAACATTCATAATAACTAGTTACCAGTGCTACCATTGCCCCAACAACCAACCAAAATGACGAGCTGAACAAACAGACGGACGGTCAATTAGAGACCTTCCAAGACGGATGCATGAACAGCAGACATATGTGCAAACCAATGCTTTATAAGACCTATTTTTACGAAGTGTATCATTTATCAGTATATCACTGAAATTATTTATAAAATATTACTAAAACTTTATATCAAAGAGGTAACATCATATCATTCATAACCCTTGGGAAAACAAAATTAAAATATTATCACTATTTCATCAATATTGCCACAAGAACATCAGAAAATATTCTCAAAATATTCTCTCTGTAAAAAAAAAAAGAATAATTTGAACACTAATAACTATTTTCCACACTTAATTTAATTTAATAAAATTAGACTTTTACAAGGGAGGAAATCCGACTATTTCAAGCTTTAACTTTTACAAAACAGTCAACATAGTTTTTCAGAGGCCACCTGAAAATATCACTTCAGTTTCTTATATAAAAAAGCCTAGTGTATGAATGCCATTTGACGTGACACCAGTAGCATTTCAGATTCTGAAGGTAGCTCTAAGGAGCGTTAGAATCGCTGTGCCCCGTCTCAGCCTACAGCTGTCCTCGCTCCATGCGGGACACGTTGACAGTACTACCCGCTGAGCAGTCGCTTCCTCTGCCGGAAACACAGCAAGCGAGACCTACAGCTTGCCTCGCTCCACATTGGACACGTTGACAGTACTAATGTGTAGGAAACACAACAACTGTAAGACCTACAGCTGGCCTCGCTACACGCTATAAGACCTATTTATGTCCTTGCTCCACGTTGGAAACGTTACATTTTACTGAAGCGGCCGCTTGCTCCTCGCTGGGAACGTTACGTATTGAGACATATTCCTGACCTTGCTCCGTGCTGGAAACGTTACATATTGTATAGGAGCGGTCGCTGGGTCTGTGCTGGGCACGGAATAACTATTATACCATTCCTACCATTGCTCCATGCTGGGAACTTTAAGTATACAGTATATTATACTGAAGCATTCGCCTATACCTGCACTTGCCCTAAGCAAGCCGGGCACGTTAAGTTCTATACTGAAGAGGTCACTTGCTCTGTGCTGGGCACGGATCAACAATAAGGAAGACCTATTTCTTGCCTTGCTCTACGCTGGGGACGTCACGTGTTCTACTGGATCTTTTGCTGGATATAAGATCTATTTCTGTCCCTGCTCCACGCTGGGAACGTTGCATATTGTATTGGAGCGGTCACTTGCTCTGTGCTGTGAGCGAAGAACTTTAAGACATATTCCTGCCCTTTGTCCACTCTGCTTTCGTTATGTATTACACTGAATCAGTTGCTTGCTCTGTGCTGGATACGGGAGCAGGGATACGGAGCAACCTGCCCTTGCTCCACGCTGGGAACATTACGCATTCTACGTTGCTTGATCTGTGCTAGACACGAAGTAATATAAGACCTATACCCCGAGAATGAACGCACCGGAAGTATATAGGGCCTATAACGTACCCAGTTGCTCCGTGCCAGCAGAGAGCAAGCGTGCGTCCCGGAAGAAAACATAGCGTGCCCAGCACAGAGCAAGCAAGAGCTCCGGAAGAAAATAAAACGTGCCCAGCGTGGAGCGAGGCCTACAATGGGACTTATAGTTGTTCTGTTCCGAGCATAGAGCATACGAGCGCTCCGAAAATATATACAGTATGCCCAGCGTGATGCAAGGCCGGCAATGGTCTTATAGGTGTTCTGTTCCCAGCACAGAGCATGCGAGCACTCTGAAAATATATATAGTGTGCCCAGCGTGGAGCGAGGCCAATAATGGTCTTATAGTTGTTCTTTTCCCAGCACAGGGCATGCGAGCGCTCTGTCAGTATATATAGTGTGCCCAGCGTGGAGCGAGGCCAACAATGGACGTATAACTGTTCTGTTCCCAGCACAGAGCATGCGTGCACACTGGAAATATACATATTGTGTGCCCAGCGTGGAGCGAGGCCAACAATGGTCTTATAGCTGTCCTGATCACATCACAGAGCATGCGAGCACTGTGGAAATATATAAAGTGTGCCCAGCGTAGTGCGAGGCTAGAAATGGTCTTATAGTCGTTCTGTTTCCAGCTCAGAGCATGCTAGCACTCTGGAAATATATATATATAGTGTGCTCAGCGTTGAGTGAGGCCGGCAATGGTTTATAGTTGTTCTGTTCCCAGCACAGAGCATGCGAGCACTCTAGAAATATACAGAGTGTGCCTAGCATGGAGCGAGGCCGGCAATGATCTTATATATGTTCCGTTCCCAGCACAGAGCATGCGAGTACTCTGGAAATATATACTCGGTAAAAAAAGTTTTGTCCCTAGGCAGAGAATGGGCTGTAAAATATCACAGGAACGATCGATTTTCATATAGTATATACCAGCCTCTTCAGCAGCCACAGCCCGTCAATACTGATTAGGTTTGAGTCTTATGAACCTGTCAGAAAATGCTACAGAGGCTGCCAAATGTTGTAAGGGTCAGCTTTCAAAACGTGCAAATCGTAATTTAAGCGTTAATGACTATTGTAAACAACGGGGTCTAACTCAGTAATTGCTGGGCAGATTTTTGTGAAATTTTCATTGTTGATATTGCAAGACTATGCCAAAAAGGGATCAGAAAGGTGTTTTGTCTTTTGGACCTTAACTCCTGATACAGAGGCTGCAGACCCCCAGAAGACGTTGTCAAAAAGGTGAAAAAAATGGCTGTAATTGGGTATAACTCAATAGCTAATGATCAGATTTTTGTGTAATTTGTATCATTTTGATGCACAGTCTGTACTTGAAAAGGGCACGAAACCATTAGCCCCTTTTAGACCTTAACGGCTGGTACAGATGCTGCAAAATGCCGGAGGGGGTTAAAAACGCCGGCAAAAATGACAATCGTTTTGAGAGGCGGCTTGATATTGTTTACCGCATTCATTCATGCGGTATTCGTTCGTTCGTTCGCTCGCTCGCTCGTTCGTTCATTCGTTCGTTCGTTCGTTCGTTTGTTTGTTTGTTCTTTCGTTCGTCTATTCGTTCGTCCGTTCGTTTGTTCGTTTATTTATTCATTCATTTCTCAAAAAGGTCAGTTTTACCGACAAACTCATTAAAATTTCACTTGCATGCTTTTTGTGATTTTTCAAAATGTTGAGTTCATCAATGTTTTTTTTAATCGTGCACTTTTGTGAGCATCGCTTTAAAACAGATTTGATAAACTTGTTACCGTAGAAACACCATAGACTTTGATCACGATGCCACCTCGTTACCGAAAACTGTCAAACTTAGACCGGGCTAGGGCACTTGGGCAGCTCCAGGCAGGGCAATCTAGTCGACGTGTTGCCATAGCGTTTAACACAAATCGCAAGACTATCGACAGGATAAGGCAACGCTATGCAGCTTCTGGGGATGTCAAGGACCTCCCGCGCTCAGGAAGACCCAGGGCAACAACCCATGCCGAGGATCGACTGATCACCAACAGCACTCTAAGAAGCCGCTTTACCAATGCCAAAATGACGACTATGCGGATTCGACGACTACGAGGTGCTGGGGGCATAGCCGTCTCTGTTCAAACCATTCGGAACAGAATCCATGCTGCTGGGCTGAAATCACGTGTTCCTGCGAAGAAGCCCATTCTTTTACCGAGGCACAGAGCAGCTCGTCTTCAGTTTGCTCGGAATCATGTGCGATGGAATAGACAGCAGTGGCGAACTGTCGTGTTCTCAGATGAGAGTCGGTTTTGCCTACATCATATTGACGGACGTCTACGTGTCTGGCGTCGGAATGGGGAGCGTCACGCGGAAGCCAACGTGCAGCCACGCCATGCTTACAATGGAGGAAGTGTCATGGTCTGGGCTGGTGTGACGGCAGATAGGCGTACCAACCTCGTTGTGGTTCCAGGAATTCTTACCGGTCAACGCTACATCGACGAGATCCTACGTCCCCATGTTGTGCCTTTCCTTCAGCAAATTGGAAACAACGCCATCTTTCAAGATGATAATGCCAGACCACATCGGGCAAGAATTGTAGACGCCTATCTGCAAGCCAACAACGTCAGACGGTTAGACTGGCCAGCAATGTCGCCTGACTTAAGCTGCATTGAACATGTCTGGGATGTCCTCGGCAGAGCCGTCCAAACGAGGATAACAGAGCACAGCACTATGGCAGATCTTCGGCGCTTCCTTGGAGAGGAATGGCATCCAATCCCTCAAGCCACCATCCGGAAGATGGTCTTCTCTACCAGAAAACGACTGATTGAGTGCAGAGACAATCGCGGAGGTTATACCCACTACTAAAGAAAGACAAAGTTCAAACTTATTGAATAGTGTTTCACATGTCAAATGAATTTCAAATGTCAGAATAGTGAAATAAAGTTGCTGATCGTCTTGCTTTGTTTAAGACCAGTGCCACGTATCAGTATATGCATAAAATGGAATAATGTCGTATCAACGTTGATTCGATATGACAATGTTTCAATCAAAGGATGCGGTGGTCTCGATGAGTCGATATTTCATGTTTGTCGTATGCCGATACGTGGCTAGTCCTTTGTTACGATTTGCACGTTTTGAAAGTTGACCCCAGTCGCACTCCGCAGCCTCTGGAGCATTTACGATCGCGTCCTTCTTACCTAAACCTAATCAGTATTGACGAGCAGTGGCTGCTGAAGAGTTTGGTATATGCCATATGAGAATCGACCGACCCTGTGATATTTTACAGCCGATTGTATACATAGGGACAAAACTTTTTTTACCGAGTATATATAGTGTGCCCAGCGTGGAGCGAGGCCGGCAATGGTTTAATAGTTTTTCTGTTCCCAGCACAGAGCATGCGAGCACTCTGGAAATACATATATAGTGTGTCCAGCGTTGAGCGAGGCCGGCAATGGTTTTATAGCTGTTCTGTGCCCAGCACAGAGCATGCGAGCAATCTGGAAATATATATAGTGTGCCCAGCGTGGAGCGAGTTCGGTAATGGACATATAGCTGTTCTGTTTCAAGCACAGAGCATGGTAGCACTCTGGAAAAATATATAGTGTGCCCAGCGTGGAGCAAGGCCGGCAATGGTCTTATAGTTTATCTATTCCAAGCACAGAGCATGCGAGCACTCTGAAAATATATATATTGTGTGTCCAGCACAGAGCATGCGAGCACTCTGGAAATATATATAGTGTGCCCAGGCTGGAGCGAGGCTGGCAATGTTCTTACAGTTGTTCTGTTCCAAGCACAGAGCATGCGAGCACTCTAGAAATATAAAGGGTGTGCCTAGCGTGGAGCGAGGCCTGCAATGGTATTATATTTGTTCCGTTCCCAGCACAGAGCATGCGAGTACTCTGGAAATATATATAGTGTGCCCAGCATGGAGCGAGGCCGGCAATGGCTTTATAGTCGTTTTGTTCCCAGCACAGAGCAGGCGAGCACTCTGGAAATATATATAGTGTGCCCAGTGTGGGTCGAGGCCAATAATGGTTTATAGTTGTTCTGTTCACAGCATAGAGCATGCGAGCACTCTGGAAATATATATAGTGTGCCCAGCGTGGAGCGACGTCAACAATGGTCTTATAGTTGTTCAGTTCCAACACAGAGCATGCGAGCGATCTGGAAATATATATAGTGGGACCAGCGTAGAGCGAGTTTGGCAATGGACGTATAGCTGTTCTGTTTCCAGCACAGAGCATGGTAGCACTCTGGAAAAATATATAGTGTGCCCAGCGTGGAGCAAGGCCGGCAATGGTCTTATAGCTGTTCTATTCCAGGCACTGAGCAAGCGAGCACTCTGGAAATATATATATTGTGTGCCCAGCGTGGAGCGAGGCCGGCAATGGTCTTCTAGTTGTTCTGTTCCCAGCACAGAGCATGCGAGCACTCTGGATATATATATATAATGTGCCCACCGTGGAGCGAGGCCAACAATGGTCTTATAGCTGTTCTGATCCCAGCACAGAGCATGCGAGCACTCTGAAAATATATATAGTGTGCCCAGCGAAGTGCGAGGCTAGAGATGGTCTTATAGTCGTTCTGTTTCCAGCTCAGAGCATGCGAGCACTGTGGAAATATATATATAGTGTGCCCAGCGTGGAAAGAGGCCGGCAATGGTTTTATTCGTTTTTCTATTCCAAGCACAGAGCATGCGAGCACCCTAGAAATATAAAGGGTGTGCCTAGCGTGGAGCGAGGCCTGCAATGGTATTATATTTGTTCCTCCCAGCACAGAGCATGCGAGTACTCTGGAAATATAGATAGTGTGCCCAGCATGGAGCGAGGCCGGCAATGGCTTTATAGTCGTTCTGTTCCCATAACAGAGCAGGCGAACACTCTGGAAATATATATATAGTGTGCCCAGTGTGAAGCGAGGCCAACAATGGTCTTATAGTTGTTCTGTTCCCAGCACAGAGAATGCGAGCACTCTGGAAATATATATAGTGTACCCAGCGTGGAGCGCAGCCGGCAATGGTCTTATAGCTGTTCTGTTCCCAGCACAGAGCATGCGAGCAATCTGGAAATATACATGGTGTGCCCAGCGTGGAGCGAGGCCAACAATGGTCTTAAAGCTTTTCTGTTCCCAGCACAGAGCATGCGAGCACTCTGGAAATATATATAGTGTGCCCAGCGTGGAGCGAGGCCAATAATGGTCTTATAGTTGTTCTGTTCCCAGCACAGAGCATGCGAGCACTCTGGAAATATACATGGTGTGCCCAGCGTGGAGCGACGTCAACAATGGTCTTATAGCTTTTCTGTTCCCAGCACAGAGCATGCGAGCACTCTGGAAATATATATAGTGTGTCAATCCCGGAGCGAGGCCGAGAATGGTCTTATAGTTGTTCTGTTCCCAGCACAGAGGATGCGGGCATTTGGATATATATATATAGTGTGTCAAGCATGGGGCGAGGCCGGCAATGGCCTTTTAGTTGCTCTGTTCCCCGCACAGAGCATGCAAGCACTCTGGAAATATATATAGTGTTCCCAGCGTGGAGCGAGTCCGGCAATTGTTTTATAGTTGTTCTCTTCCCAGCACAGAGCATGCCAGCACTCTGGAAATATATATAGTGTGCCCAGCGTGGAGCAAAGCCGCCAATTGTCTTATATTTGTTCTGTTCCCAGCACAGAGCATGTGAGAGCTGTGGAAGAAATATATAAAGGGGGCCCAGCGAGGCCGGCCTGTTCCCAGCACAGAGCATTCGAGCGCTCTGGAAATATATATAGTGTGCCCAGCGTGGAGCGAGACCAACAATGGTCATATAGCTGTTCTGTTCCCAGCACAGAGCATGCGAGCGCTCCGGAAATATATATAGTGTACCCAGCGTGGAGCGAGGCCAACAATGGTCTTATATTTGTTCTGTTTCCAGCACAGAGCATGCGAGCACTCTGGAAATATATATACTGTGCACAGCGTGGAGCGAGGCCGGCAATGGTTTATAGGTGTTCTGTTCCAAGCACAAAGCATTCGAGCACTTTGGAAATATATATAGTGTGCTCTGCGTGGAGCGAGGCCGGCAATGGTCTTATAATTTTTCTGTTCTCAGCACAGAGCATGCGAGCACTCTGGAAATATATATACTGTGCCCTGCGTGGAACGAGCCCGGCAAAGGCTTATAGTTGTTCTGCTCCAAGCACGGATCATCCGTACACTTTGGAAATATATATATATAGTGTGCCCAGCGTGGAACGAGGCCGGCAATGGTCTTATGAAGTTCTGTTCCCAGCAGAGAGCATGCGAGCACTCTGGAAATATATATAGTGTGCCCTGCGTGGAGCGAGGCCGGGAATAGTTTTATAGTCGTTCTGTTCCCAGCACAGAGCATGCCAGCACTCTGGAAATATATGTAGTGTGCCCAGCGTGGAGCGGGGCCGGCAATGGTCTTATATGTATTCTGTTCCCAGCACAGACAATGCGAGCACTCTGGAAATATAGATAGTGTGCCCAGTGTGGAACGAATCCAACAATTGTCTTATAGTGTTGTGTTCCCAGCACAGATCATGCAAGCAGTCTGGAAATATATATGGTGTGCCCAGCATAGGGGGAGGTCAACAATGATCTTATAGCTGTTCTGTTCCCAGTACAGAGCATGCGAGCACTCTGGAAATATATATAGTGTGCCCAGCGTGGAGCGAGGCCGACAATGGTCTTATAGTTGTTCTGTTCTCATCACAGAGCATGCGAGCACTCTGCAAAATATATATAGTGGCCCAGCGTGGAGCGAGGCCGGCAATGGTCTTATAGTTGTTCTGTTCCCAGCACAGAGGATGCGGGCACTCTGGAAATATATATAGTGTGCCAAGCGTGGAGCGAGGCCGGCAATGGTCTTTAAGTTGTTCTGTTCCCCGCACAGAGCATGCAAGCACACTAGAAATATATATAGTGTGCCCAGCGTGGAGCGAGGCTGGCAATGGTTTTATAGCTGTTGTGTTCCCAGCACAGAGCATGTGAGCACTCTGGAAATATATATAGTGTGCCCAGCGGGGAGCGAGGTCGGCGATGGTTTAATAGTTGTTCTGTTTCCAGCAAAGAGCATACGAGCACTATGGAAAGATATATAGTGTGCCCAGTGTGGAGCGAGGCCGGCAATGCTTTTACAGTTGTTCTGTTCCCAGCACAGAGCATGCGAACACTATGGAAATATATATAGTGTGCCCAGCGTGGAGCGAGGCCGGCAATGGTCTTATAGTTGTTCTGTTCCCAGCACAGAGTATGCGGGAACTCTGGAAATATATATAGTGTGCCAAGCGTAGAGCGAGGCCGTCAATGGTCTTATAGTTGTTCTGTTCCCAGCACAGAGCATGCGAACACTCTAGAAATAAACATAGTGTGCCCAGCGAGGAGCGAGGCCGGCAATGGTGAGATAGTTTTTCTTTCCCAGCACAGAGCATGCTAGCATTCTGGAAATAAATATAGTGTGCCCAGCATGGAGCGAGGCCAACAATGGTCTTATATTTATTCAGTTTCCAGCACAGAGCATACGAGCATTCTGGAAATAAATATAGTGTGCCCAGCGCGGAGAGAGGCCAACAATGGTCTTAAAGCTGTTCTGTTCCCAGCATAGAGCATGCGAGCAGTCTGGAAATATATATAGTGTGCCCAGCGTGGAGTGAGGCCAACAATGGTCTTATAGTTGTTCAGTTCCAAGCACAGAGCATGCGATCACTCTGGAAATATATATAGTGTGTCCAGCGTGGAGCGAGGCCAACAATGGTCTTATATTTGTTCTGTTCCCAGCACAGAGCATGCGGTCACTCTAGAAATATATATAGTGTGTCCAGCGTGGAGCGAGGCCAACAATGGTCTTATATTTGTTCTGTTCCCAGCACAGAGCATGCGAGCACTCTGGAAATATATATAATGTGCCCAGCGTGGAGAGAGGCCGGCAGTGGTTTATAGTTGTTCTATTCCAAGCACGAATCATTCGAGCACTTTGGAAATATATATACTGTGCCCAGCGTGGAGCGAGGCCGGCAATGGATTATAGTTGTTCTGCTCCAAGCACGGATCATTCGTACACTTTTGAAATATATATAGTGTGCCCAGCGTGGAGCGAGGCCGGCAATGGTCTTATGAAGTTCTGTTCCCAGCACAGAGCATGCGAGCACTCTGGAAATATATATAGTGTGCCCTGCGTGGAGCGAGGCCGGGAATAGTTTTATAGTCGTTCTGTTCCCAGCACAGAGCATGCCAGCACTCTGGAAATATATGTAGTGTGCCCAGCATGGAGCGGGGCCGGCAATTGTCTTATAGTTATTCTGTTCCCAGCACAGACAATGCGAGCACTCTGGAACTATATATAGTGTGCCCAGTGTGGAGCGAATCCAACAATTGTCTTATAGTGTTGTGTTCCCAGCACAGATCATGCGAGCAGTCTGGAAATATATATAGTGTTCCCAGCATAGGGGGAGGTCAACAATGGTCTTATAGCTGTTCTGTTCCCAGATCTGAGCATGCGAGCACTCTGGAAATATATATAGTGTGCCCAGCGTGGAGCGAGGCCGACAATGGTCTTTTAGTTGTTCTGTTCCCATCACAGAGCAAGCGAGCACTCTGCAAAATATATATAGTGTACCCAGCGTGGAGCGAGGCCGGCAATGGTCTTATAGTTGTTCTGTTCCCAGCACAGAGGATGCGGGCACTCTGGAAATATATATAGTGTGCCAAGCGTGGAGCGAGGCCGGCAATGGTCTTTAAGTTGTTCTGTTCCCCGCACAGAGCATGCAAGCACACTAGAAATATATATAGTGTGCCCAGCGTGGAGCGAGGCTGGCAATGGTTTTATAGTTGTTGTGTTCCCAGCACAGAGCATGTGAGCACCCTGGAAATATATATAGTGTGCCCAGCGGGGAACGAGGTCGGCGATGGTTTAATAGTTGTTCTGTTTCCAGCACAGAGCAAACGAGCACTCTGGAAAGATATATAGTGTGCCCTGCGTGGAGCGAGGCCGGCAATGCTTTTATAGTTGTTCTGTTCCCAGCACACAGCATGTGAACACTCTGGAAATATATATAGTGTGCCCAGCGTGGAGCGAGACCGGCAATGGTCTTATAGTTGTTCTGTTCCCAGCACGGAGGATGCGGGCAATCTGGAAATATATATATTGTGCCAAGCGTAGAGCGAGGCCGTCAAAGGTCTTATAGTTGTTCTGTTCCCAGCACAGAGCATGCGAACACTCTGGAAATATACATAGTATGCCCAGCGAGGAGCGAGGCCGGCAATGGTCAGATAGTTTTTCTTTTCCCAGCACAGAGCATGCTAGCATTCTGGAAATAAATATAGTGTGCCCAGCGTGGAGCGAGGCCAACAATGGTCTTATAT
The DNA here is from genome assembly GCA_963580285.1 of Lucinisca nassula. NCBI lineage: Eukaryota > Metazoa > Mollusca > Bivalvia > Lucinida > Lucinidae > Lucinisca > Lucinisca nassula. The sequence goes on from OY757010.1 coordinate 189,262,354, forward strand.
TTGTTCAGTTTCCAGCACAGAGCATGCGAGCATTCTGGAAATATATATAGTGTGCCCAGCGTGGAGAGAGGCCAACAATGGTCTTAAAGCTGTTTTGTTCCCAGCACAGAGCAAGCGAGCAGTCTGGAAATATATACAGTGTGCCCAGCGTGGAGTGAGGCCAACAATGGTCTTATAGTTGTTCAGTTCCAAGCACAGAACATGCGAGCGCTCTGGAATTATATATGTGCCCAGCGTGGAGCGAGGCCAACAATGGTCTTATAGTTGTTCTGTTCCCAGCACAGAGCATGCGAGCACTCTAGAAATATATATAGTGTGGCCTGCGTGGAGCGAGGCCAACAATGGTCTTATATTTGTTCTGTTCCCAGCACAGAGCATGCGAGCACTCTGGAAATATATATAAGGTGCCCAGCGTGGAGCAAGGCCGGCAATGGTTTATATTTGTTCTATTCCAAGCACGAATCATTCGAGCACTTTGGAAATATATATAGTGTGCCCAGCGTGAAGCGAGGCCGGCAATGGTGTTATTGTTGTTCTGTTCCCAGCACAGAGCATGTGAACACTCTGGAAATATATATAGAGTGCCCGGCTTGGAGAGAGGCCGGGAATGGTTTTATAGTTGTTCTGTTCCCAGCACAGAGCATGCCAGCACTCTGGAAATATATATAGTGTGCCCAGCTTGGAGTGGGGCCGGCAATAGTCTTATAGTTGTTCTGTTCCCAGCACAGACAATGCGAGCACTCTGGAAATATAGATATTGTGCCCAGCGTGGAGCGAGGCCAACAATTGTCTTATAGTGTTGTGTTTCCAGCACAGAGCATGCGAGCACTCTGGAAACATATGTAGTGTGCGTAGCATGGAGGGAGGCAAACAATGGTCTTGTAGTTGTTCTGTTCCCATCACAGAGCAAGCGAGCGCCCTTGAGATGTATATAGTGTGTCCAGCGTGGAGCGCGGCCAACATTGGTTTTATAGTTGTTCTGTTCCCAGCACAGGAGCAGCAGCACAGAGCATGCGAGCGCTCCGGAAATATATATATTGTGCCCAGCGCGGAGCGAGGCCAACAATGGTCTTATATTTGTTCTCTTCCCAGCACAGAGCATGCGAGCACTCTGGAAATATATATACTGTGCCCAGCGTGGAGCGAGGCCGGCAATGGCTTATAGTTGTTCTGCTCCAAGCACGGATCATTCATGCACTTTGGAAATATATATAGTGCGTCCAGCGTGTAGCGAGGCCGGCAATGGTCTAATGAAGTTCTGTTCCCAGCACAGAGCATGCGAGCACTCTGGAAATATATATAGTGTGCCCGGCGTGGAGCGAGGCCGGGAATAGTTTTATAGTCGTTCTGTTCCCAGCACAGAGCATGCCAGCACTCTGGAAATATATGTAGTGTGCCCAGCGTGGAGCGGGGCCGACACTGGTCTTATAGTTGTTCTGTTCCCAGCACAGACAATGCGAGCACTCTGGAAATATAGATAGTGTACCCAGTGTGGAGCGAGGCCAACAATTGTCTTATAGTGTTGTGTTCCCAGCATAGATCATGCGAGCAGTCTGGAAATATATATGGTGTGCCCTGCATTTGGAGAGGTCAACAATGGTCTTATAGCTGTTCTGTTCCCAGTACAGAGCATGCGAGCACTCTGGAAATATATATAGTGTGCCCAGCGTGGAGCGAGGCCAACAATGGTCTTATAGTTGTTCTGTTCCCAGCAAAGAGCATGCGAGCACTCTGGAAATAAATATAGTGTGCCCAGCGTGGAGCGAGGCCGGCAATGACCTTATAGTTGTTCAGTTCCCAGCACAGACCAATCGAGCGCTCTGGAAATATATATTGTGTGCCCAGCGTGGAGCGAGGACAACAATGGTCTTATAGTTGTTCAGTTCCCAGCAGAGAGCATGCGAGCACTCTGGAAATATATATAGTGTGCCCAGCGTGGAGCGAGGCCAACAATGGTCTTATAGTTGTTCTGTTACCAGCACAGACCAAGCGAGCGCTCTGGAAATATATATATTGTGTGCCCAGCGTGGAGCGAGGCCAACAATGGTCTTACAGTTGTTCTGTTCCCAGCACAGACCAAGCGAGCGCTCTGGAAATATATATTGTGTGCCCAGCGTGGAGCGAGGACAACAATGGTCTTATAGTTGTTCTGTTTCCAGCACAGAGCATGCGAGCACTCACTCTGGTAATATATATAGTGTGCCCAGCGTGGAGTAAAGCCGCCAATGGTCTTATAGATGTTCTGTTCCCAGCACAGAGCATGCGAGCGCTCTGGAAATATATATAGTGTGCCCAGCGCGGAGCGAGGCAGGCCTGTTCCCAGCAGAGAGCATTCTAGCGCTCTGGAAATATATTTAGTGTGCCCAGCTCGGAGCGAGGCAATGGCAGGAATAGGTCCATTCCCGCTACATGTCCAGCATAGTTCAAGGAAACGTTCCAATACGACTTCTAACTTACACAGGGTTGAGCAGCTGCAGGAATAGGTCCATTGTCGCACCATGTTCAGCACAGATTAAGCAACAGAACCCCTACGACTGCCAACGTACCCAGCGTGGAGCAACGACAGGAATAGGTCCGTTGTCGATCCATCAGTCCAGCACAGAGTTCAAGGAAACGTACCAATACGACTGATATTGTGCCCAGGGTTGAGCACCAGCAAGAATAGGTCGAAAGTCACTACATGTCCAGCACAGTTCAAGGAAACGCTCCAATACGACGCTAACGTTCCCAGGGTGGAGCAACGGCATGAATAGGACCATTGTTGCTCCATGTCAAGCAGAGTTCAAGCAAATTTTCCAGTACATTAAAACCAACTTGAAATAAATTTTACTTCACGTGATTTGAAAACGGTTTACCTTAATGCATGTAAGACTTAAATTTAGTGTTGATGTTCCACAGTAACAAGAAAAAAAAAACTAGCAATTTGCGATGGAAATAGATCAATATTTATATATCAGTCGTTATGTTTGTTTAAGTAAAGGTGGTGTCTCAAATTGATAAGTATTTATAATAAAATACGAAAAATAAAGTACCTTAAACGTTTAAAACAACATTTTTTTGTGAAATAAATTTACATTATCCTATTTTATTTAGATATTACAGAAAATCAAACGCTGAATGCGGCTATTTAAAATTAAACAGCATTTTCTTGTGGTTCCAATTCTATGGTAATCTCCCTTGCGAAGCTATAAATACACCTGATAACGGCTTTAAAGTGCCAATCGCATTCCTATAAGTATAAAAGTCTACACCCACAACTTTAAGTTGTACGGTCATAAGTTGACTTCTACACAACGGGAGCTAAGAAAATGGCAATTACAAATAATAAATGCTTCTGTAGGTTTTCTTTGAATTCAAGGGACGAAAAGACCCTGTGAAAATTTGCTCCAATTTTAATGAACCGAGCAACCAGTCTAAGTATAGCTGCAACTGTAGGAAAAGAGTGTGCCCACGGTGGAGCAAACGTTCCCAGCGTGGAGGTGCCCAGCATGGAGCGCCGTCATTACACCCTGCAGGTTTTTAACTGTTTTAACTGATCCAGCCGGTCACCGGAAAGCCGGTCTTATGCGCGTCTGACTGGTGATCCAGAAGGTCGCGGGTTCGATACCTGCCGTGGTCGGCAACGTTCTTTCTTGGACATCATGGAAATCTTTTCTTTGGTCATTGTCTCCCTTATGCGGATTCAAGAAGGGTGGTTGTCAGTTTCTGGCGGAAGTATCAATGATGTGCACTTTACTGGTAACAACTTACGCTTTTAGCATACACGGGAAGCTCAGTGGTAGAGCGTCCGCTTCGGGAATGGGAGGTCGCGGGTTCGATCCCCGGCCGCGCCATACCAAGGGCGTGAAAAATGGTAATAGGAGCTCCCTTGACGCTCGCATTATCAGGGGTAGTCCTAGGAAGATAAATGAAGGCAGGTAAGTATTCGTTAAACTTTCAGCCCGGGATACTTTGTCGCGATAAAAGCTCTACAGAACTTATTTTATTTGTTTCGGATATGCAACGTTAAATAATGCTTCTTTATCTTTAGGAAGTGTGGTTATGTAAACTGATCAGCATCCCCCCTCCCCCCAACCCGCACATGGGGGCGAGTCGGACCGTCCATGCTTATAAACCCTATTGGTTTCATTGGGTGACAGGGTTTGACATGTCGTTTCATCTCAAAGTCGGATAAAAGTCCCACAAAATTGGAAGCAACGTCTCCAAAATGACCTATACAGTGTTGACGGGGAGTTAAACCTAAAAAAACAAACAAAACTGATCGGCTCGATATGACCAAATAGTGTTGACTGGACCGTTAAACTCCATACAAAGAAACAAAAACTGTCGGTGAGTCTCACAGTTCAAATCGGCCCCGCCCCCTGGAAGAAATAGATGGGCTGCATGATGCTTCCACGCAGAGCTGAAACCGATCCGCACACGACTACTGATAAACCGCTTGGAGGATCTAAGCCTGCCCAGGCAAAGCGACGCGAGTCGGACCATCCATGCTTATAAACCCTATTGGTTTCATTGGGATGTTTTGTTTGTTTGTTTGATTTGATGTTTATAGTCCCCGTCAACACTGTGTTACACAGCTGACTCATCTGTATATTAGGTTCCGTAAGCTGTGCTCTGTAGAAAAGGTGTTGCCACTTGTAGTCGTAGTCGTCTAATGCATTGTACACGTAGCAGATAGGCCCAAGAATCTCGTGGCAAGAGTTGGTCACATGTTCTGAGGATTTACGGACTTTGCCGGACGTCTTGTTGTTGTCATATCCCTCCTTTTCCGGACTCCTTGGGTCGAAGGTGGATCTACCGGCACAACACTCTCCCCCTATTACAAAAGACTCTACTAACACGCATTTAAAATAAATGCTAGATTTCAAATGCTAGGAGACTTATTTAATCTTAATAAAAAGCTATTAACCATAACTAATTTATATAAATTTAAGGAACCCCCACTTTTATCTTTATTAATTGTAAGATTTAGAATAATAGTCAGAGATGGCCCTTACAGAGAACTAATTATGCGATAAAGAAAGTTTTCAGTCTGCTTCTGTGTGATCATATAGAGTCGTGGAATACTTCAGGATTAACAAATAGACCAGACTTACATGAATAGCACGAAAACCACCAAAGAACATGATCAATACATGTAGCATTGAACGGAGAATATTCCCTTAACATAAAATTAGTATGCACAAAATAAGATGCACCGTCACTGGTACCTGGACTTTGATTACCTCTGACCAATAATAACTTCCTGAAACAGGGTTTGCTTTATGCATATGCCAACAGAAGTCCATCACCGATACTCAACATGTGGGGATCACTGATGAAACTCCGCTAACCGGAAATAACCAGTCTGGACAAAGAGGAAATGTCCTAATAAGTTCCAGTTCTCTGGAACACTCCCAACTTCCAGAGAACGAACCTTTCCCAAATGACATGAATATTTTTAAGGCTTATATTACTATATTGATAGCCCAGCGACAATCCATCTGTAATATTTTACTGCAGTACCTAAACATATATATATACACAAAATTCTACACAGTAGAGAAGCTGTTCCTCAGACATAGGAACTTCCCTGAATCCTATGATACAAATTATGAATATAGCCACTTCATGCCATAGGCCATATGAAAGTTCAGCTCCACACTTACAAGCAAAACATAATACAATGTGTATTGCTGAAAAAAATATATCAGTGTAAGACCTGAAGACTCGAGACCTTTGGACAGAAAAAACTAGCTGCAACCACTCGTGGCCTGTACTAGAACAAAGTGTAGAAAATGACCAATAGTATAGTCAAAATATTGACTAAGTATAAAACTTGAAAGACTACTTTAAAGCTAGAAATAGCATTCTCTTAAAAGCCACTACCATGCACATGCTTTACATTATTTTATTCATTTTCGAATATGATGAATGATAATTTTCCACTTTTAATATTCATGTGAACCCGATTATTCATCAAAGGTTAGAGAACACTAAAGTACCTTGAGGAAAAACCACTTTCCTTTCCAATGCAGAATCTGGCATTCAGCACATGGCCCAGGCGAGGCCAGAATCCACAATGGTAATTGACCTATAAGGAAGAGTATAGATTGCAACCAGATTGCAAACAGTGTAGATCCTGATCAGACTACCCGTTTTGGGCCTCCGGCACCAAATTGGTCAGACAATTATAAAGATAACAAAAATGACATTGCTCCCTTATGTTACATACATTATATATATAGCATGCGCATTTCATAATGAATCCTAAAACATGCTCATACAAGGAGGGTGCAGCTCCAAACCACTACAGTGACAAATTACAAGTATCACTTACTGTTATTTAGATTTCAGAACTGCAACAGAAATAAATGAAGGAGTTAGCTTAGCAAACAGTTATATAATCCATGCCAGGGTAGCGAGTCTTAACGAGCTAGCTTACCCTCAACATACTTCATTTTCCTTTCAAGTAACAAGCCACACTTACAATATTTTAGATGTTTTTAGAGTCAATGCAAATTAACGCGATGTGTATTCAATGTAAAATGAAGACTGACTGAATCCGAATCCCAAACATAAACGATCAAACATGTCAAGTCTTCCGCGAACTGTCTGCATAATACCAAACAGGGTTTAACAGTGGCTATATCATGAATAGCGTGAAATTACCAGGGCAAGTTGTACAACCTGGCTGCATTATTATTGCACTTCCACACTAACTCTGTAACAGTAATGTTCAATGATCTAGCAGCATCATTTGCTACTTTATGGACAGCCCAGGGGAATTTGCCTAGATATCCAGCGTCCGACTCAAGCAAAATACGCTTCGAGAAATCCTGTGTTCTCAGAGCAGACATAGTTACCGGGTCATCAACAGTCACATGGGAAATACTAAAGTAACAGTTGGGTAAAGAAGTATACCACTGAATATACTCCTTCTCCTTCCCAACAAAACAATGGCGGTGAATTGGGTGTCGAAGCATGTCCATTTCTGTGAGAATCTTTAGAACCTCCTCAGCAGCTTCACCAGTACCACTATCTCGTATATGCAATACCAGTACTTTATTCGTTTCTTTAGCAAGCTGAAAAGCCAGTCGAAGGAATCCGCGCTGTCCCTGGACCTTTTGATCATAACAGTATTTCGGGTTATGACCGCCATGTCTACACTGTGTGGTCAGGTCCAAGCCAACCTTGCCGATTCCAACGGCCTCTGGATGTGCATCCAACAAACTCTTCAGTCTGCCATATAGCTGGTCAACTTGATTATTTGAGATCATGTGTGGGTGAACCCCTAAGGTTGTTCTTAACCTCTGGTCAGCCCCCACATGATCAGACAGAAGATGCCACTTTTTAGGGAACACAGTTTGCCACGGCAAAAGGAATACGTATAGGGAGAGATTCCGAGTACTCCAGGTCTGACAATATATGGTTTTGACGACCAAAGTAGCTATCCAGGTGAAAATGGGTATCAATGACCCCCCTCTTCACCACAGGATGCCCTAATTGCGGATCGGAACAATTAGCAAAATAATACCTGGTGTAATCCTGAAGCCTAGCCATTGCCTGAGAGTTGAGGTGGAAGATGAGTCGAGACATTCAGGGTGTATCAGGCAAATGAGTCGTTTAGGGGGAATCACCAGGTTGAAGTGGTTCCAACCCAGCTCTCTGGTCGTACTCTCTGAGGAAGAAATATTCTTCCCCCGAGAGTACGACCAGAGAGCTGGGTCTCTGCAAATATAGTGCATCTACCGGCACAACAACTGTATAGGTCATTTTGGAGACGTTGCTTCCAATTTTGTGGGACTTTTACCCGACATTGAGATGAAATGACATCTCAAGCCCCGTCGCCCAATGAAACCAATAGGGTTTATAAGCATGGACGGTCCGACTCGCACCGCTTTGCCTGGGCAGGCTTAGATCCTCTAAGCAGTTAACCAGTACTCGTGTGCGGCCGGTTTCAGCTCTGTGTGGAAGTATCATGCAGCCCATCTATTTCTTCAAGCCCCAATGGGCGGGGGCTGATTCATTGAGAGGTCATTTTATCTCAATGCCGGGTAAAAGTCCCACAAAATTGGAGGCAAGGTCTCCAAAATGACCTTTACAGTGTTAACGGGGACATTAAACCTCAAATCGAACAAACAAACTCACACCTGCGTGTCACGAGATTGCTAGGTCGCCCAAACTGCAGTTGCATGTATACATACAGCATGATTTATTCCCCTTGCCCAATTAGTCAAAACTGACGTGTAACACCTGCTTGTATTTTCAATGGTCTAATACATGCTTAACATATTGATATGGTTCTCAATAGAAATTTTTGCTGATGGCGAGGCAAGTTTTTTTTTAGCTCACCAGAGTCGAAGGCTCCTGGGGAGCTTATCAGCTTATAGGCTAGACAGTGGTCCATCGTGATCAAGTCATTGTAGATGTACAGTTTGTCTGTTTGTTGTATTAGCCTGTTAGCATGTTAGCCTGTACTTACAAATGTGAAAGCAATTCTACCCATGGGCCTCTTTTATGTGTGAAGGCTTATACTTGTTATGGGCCTCTATGGCTTGTACAAATGTGATAGCACTCTGCCTGTGGACCTCTTTTTTACTTTTTCTGAAAGCTTATACTTGTTTTTGCATTATTGTCTATGCCCAGGGTGTAGACTATCTAGTGATGATTTTGCTTCGGAAGCATTTAAGAAAAGGTCATGACTGGTTGAATGATTTCCTGTTGACTGGTCAACGTAGTTATTTGCCACAGTTATTATAACCCAGTAATTACTGGAATGCTACCTTTTGTTTATCACATGTGCATACATGAGTGCTCTTACGCTTGCAAAATTAACATATATTTGTGGATAACATGCTGTTTACTTTGCCCTCATAATGCAACACATCTATTTTTTTTCATGTTTTTGTTAGAGGAGATTTTTTTTCATAAGAAGGTTAACCTAGAAAGCGAAATGAAAGATTAACCTAAAATTTATGTGAAATAAAAAGGTTAACCTAGAAAGCGAAATGAAAGAAATCATGAGTAGTCCTGTAGTACAACTTGTAATCGGTAATTTTGTTTTTATGTCCCACTGGAGAGAACATTTGGAAATCCTTATTTGTAATCTGTGACTGTTATACACGTACATATTAACTGACAAATTATTGCAACATACACATGATATGTTTTGTCATTTTACTATCAAGTCGAAGTACTACACAATTAGTGTGTGCTGAGCGTAGACTTAAGCTTTTTGTGAAAGCTAATACTTGTACATATAAAGGTCAACTTGCATTATGGGTATCTAATGGCTGTACTTCAGTGTTAAACCCTGGGTTTATAATGTCTAGTCTACACCCACCATGGCATAGACAATAAATCAGTTCAGAGGTTAGTTGTAAAGCAGCTGAGGTAATGGCCAAATGTGTCCGACTCGGTGTATGAAGATAGATAGATCAAATCACCAGCCCCATGTCTTCTTTCAACTGACCAACAGACTGTGCTTTATTACTCAGCAATTCAAATATGAGATTTTGATTCTAGCACACTGAAAATTGGAAATAATATTGCTGTTTCCTTCAAATCCTCATTGTTAGAAGACATGCATGCATGGCATTGATCGAGATGATGTGTTATGCACAAGGAAGACAACTCTTGCTTTTTTGTTTTTTAATTATCTCCCTTGACTTGGTTCCTTTTAGTAAACTGTATCGGGGTCATAACTCCTGAACCGTATGGAATATATTTATGAAACTTTACAGGTGCATCCATGGCATTGAGATGATGTGTCATGAACAAGGAAGACAACTCTTGCTTTTTTGGTTTTTGAATTATCTGCCCTTGACTTAGTTCATATAGTTATCTGTGTCCAGGCCATAACTTTTTGTAAAGGGTAAATATTCTCCATCAACATTCCATTGTTATCTATATTGTGAATGAAATTTTCAATTGTTAGATCCTAAAGAATATTGGACATTTATATTTTGATTTATTTTAAAAGATGACTGATCGTTTAGCCTTGTTCTATGTTGTCTTAATCATTTCTGTCAAATGAAAAGCAAATTTATGTTTTATTATCATGGCACTTATTGATTAAAGCAAAGGTTTCTCAAAGGTTTAATTGTAGTCTCTTGAAAATTATATCTACCTTAATAATAACTTCATGCTATACCTGTTACAATTACATATAAACCCTTTTTTTCTGAATGGCATTTTGGTGGGGGCATCCGTGTCCTATGGACACTTTTTCTAGTTTTTGAGACGTTGCTTCCAGTTTTGTGGGTCTTTTACTCGACGTTGAGATGAAACCATATCTCATTCCCTGCACCCCAAGGAAACCAATAGGGTTTATATGCATGGACGGTCCAACTCGCACCCCATTGCCTGGGGGGCTTGAGTCCATGGGGCGGTTTGCCAGTGGTCGTGTGCGGTTGGTTTCGGCACTGCGTGGGAGGCTCTTGCAGTGCAATCTATTTCTCCAAGCCGCAATGGGCGGGGGCAAAGAGAGAGAGTTAAGAAATTTTCATACTGCTATTGTAAACTATATGTCTGTGTACATATTGTACATAATGGAGGGCCTCATGGAAGATTAGCTTTGTATGCTAAATGTGTTACCCTCTGAAAATATAGATGATTATTATTATTATTATACAGTAAACCCACGAAAGCCCAGAAAGATATACACATGTATATCATATCATGTTCTCATCCCAGCCTAACAAATTGCCAGGCCTCACATATTTATACCCCGGCATACGAAGTATGCTAAGGGGGTATATAGTTTTCGTCCTGTCATCCGTGTGTCCATCTGTCCTTGCGTTCGTCCGTCCATCCGTTAACATTTTGGTTAAAGTTTTACGTCAAAGTTTCTAAGAGATTGTATCTTCTGAACCCTTCGATAGATTTAGTTGATACTTACACTGAAGTTACATACTGGTCTAAAGATTCAATAGTTCATGTCCCATCCCCCACAGCGAGCTTTGGTTAAAGTTTTATGACAAAGTTTATAGATGCCTGTATGTTATGAACTCTAAGACAAATTCCGTTGATACTTGCATCGATGTTGCATACCAGTGCAAAGATTTCGTGATGTATGTCACTTCCCCCATCCACGGTGACCTTGACCTCAAGGTCACGGACTTAGAAATTTTACATTTGGTTAAAGTTTTATGACAAAGTTTATAGATGCCTGTATGTTCTAAACTCTAAGACAAATTTAGTTGATACTTGCATCGCTGTTGCATACCAGTTCAAAGATTTCATTGATGGATACCCCACCCTGCTGCTTCAGTAACATTGATGCCCCCACTCCTTCAGCTACATTGATGCACTCACTCCCTTGGTCCATTTAGAAATTTTTTGGCCTAGTTTAGCTTTTACGAGCATATTTCTCCATTCATATTACATACATGCTCAAAAGGTTTATCAGAGGGTGGTGGTGGCCAGGGGTATACATGACCCACTGGTCACTTTCTCTAGTTATACTACAATTAGCCATTCTAGAAACGTCAAAGGGTGGGGGGGGGGTCGAATAACTGCTTGCTATAATCGGTAGTGACCTATAATACCTTCTGCTGACCTATAATACGTCTAGTGGCCGTTTATAGACCGGACCTACTTTTCAGATACCTAATTTGCAAGTGTTAACCATTGTACCTGGGAAAACAACCAAACTTCAAGTTATTATCTTTGCTGTATTTAGCTAAATAAATTTTCAGAAATTTCAGCTAGATTCTCACCTTCTCAGGCTTTCCTGGTTTGAATTGAATGGTCCTTTGGAATAATTGTGCACTGCTCCAGCCATTGCGCCTAAGTCTCAAAAATAATTTCCAAAGCTAAAATAAACAATTTATTGCAGATTTTCGTACAGAATGCAACACACAGAGAAATTTCTATTCGAGCGACTATGTTGTTTTTGACGTCTGTGACGTGGTGACGTCAGAAACGTTGCACTCCTTGACCTCACGTTATGATACATGTGTGAGCCAAGGCTTTGATAGTTTGAATGTCATTTAACAAACCACAATGTCTGTAGTCATTTTTATGCCCCTGCATCGGATGATGCCGGTGGCATATAATTTTTCGGTTTTCCGTACGTACATCCGTGGGTACGTGTGTAGGAATGTGCATCCATCTGTATAAATGTGTGTACATATGTACATGCATACGTACATATGTAATCCTGTTAGACTCCGGTTAAGGTATTTGTACAAGGTAGAACCTGAACACATATTTTCCAAACCATGTGTTGGATTTGGTTCATATTTGGTATGATGGTAGATATAGGTCCAAAGTTTTATTCAGCAGTACCCCCACCCATGCCCATGGCCTCAGGGTCAAGGTCAAGAACTTAGAATTTTTTAATGTTGAAGACTCGGGTTAAGATATTTGTACCCGGGAGAACCTTATTATTTAAGAGCTCATATCTTCCAAACCGTTTGATGGCTTTGGTTCATATTTGGTATAATGATATATACGGATCCAAAGTTTTATTCAGCAATACCCCCACCCATACCCATGACCTCAAGGTCAAGGCCACAGACTCTGAACTTTTTAATGTTAAAGACTCAGGTTAAGGTATTTGTAACAGGTAGAAACTGACCTTTTACGATTGATTTGGTTCATGTTTGGCATGATGATAGATACATGTATAGGTCCAAAGTTTTATTCAGCTATACTCCCCCCCCCCCAAACCCCCCCACCACCACATGCCCATGACCTCAAGGTCAAGGTCACAGACTGTTTAAATTTTAAAAGCTTTAAAGAGCTCAGATTTTCCAAACCATGTGAAGGATTAAGTTTAAATTTGCTATAGTGATAGATACAGGTCCAAAGGTTTATTGGGCAATACCCCCACTCATGCCTAAGACTTCAAGGTCAAGGTCACAGACTTAGAATTTTTATGCCCCCGCATCGGATGATGCCAGGGGCATAGCGTTCTCGGTTTTCCGTACGTTCATCCGTGGGTACATGGGTACTTGCATCCGAATGAACGTCTTTCTATACGAAAGTGTGTAGGTACCCGGTAGGTACGTACGTACGAAATCCTGTTAGACTCAGGTTAAGGTTTTTGTACCAGGTAGATCTTGAGCTCTTATTTTTCAAACCATACAATAGATTTGGTTTATATTCGGTATGATGATACATATACCATATTCCTCCCATTTAGGGCCCCTGCTCCTATAAGCGCCCCCTCACTGTTTTTCCAAGTACAAATTAATAAGCTCCCCTTTTACTGTCAGAGGGGAAAATATTTTGGTTTGCCTAAAGTAAAGATTAGCCTTTCAATCATTGCCATATCAGCTGTAAATCGTATCATGCAAGTTACTTATAAACCCCCTGCTATCACAGAGTGTCTGTGTTGGTACTTTACATGCCATGATTCCACCATATTCTAATCACATGTAATGAACGGGCCTCCGTGTCCTAGTGGTTAAAAGAGCGCTGACTCTGGATCATTAGGTCTCTCACTGCTGTGGTTCGAGCCTCGCTCGGGTCACATGTGAGACTCCAAGTTCTGCAACGGAAGGTCAGGTGGTTTTTCTCCGGGTACTCCGGTTTTCGCCCACCTCTGATTAACGATCGGCTCGATATGAGTGAAATAACCTTGAAAGGGCCATAAAACCCAAACCAAAAAAAAAAAAAAAAATCACATGTAATGGGTTTTAAACCCTCCGTTCTGGTAAGATTTTTGTCTCTAATAAGCACCCCCTCTTTGTCCATTTTTTTAAGAGCCCGAGCGCTAAATTGGAGGAATATGGTAGGTCAAGAGGTTTATTCAGCAATACCCCCACACACACCCATGACCTCAAGGTCAAGGTCACAGACTTATAAAAAATTTTATGTTTAAGACTGGTTAAGGTATTTGTACCACGTTGAACTTGAACTTGTATGATTCATTTGGTTCATATTTGGTTTGATGATGATACAGGTCCAAAGTTTTATTCAGTAATACCCCAACTCATGTGTATGACTTCAAGGTCAAGGTCTCAGACTTAGAAATTTTTAACATTATTACTTTAAGAGTTCATATTTTGAAAACCATATGAGGGATTGAGTTTATGTTTGATTTGATAATAGATACAGATCCAATGTGACATACAGCAATACCCCACCTATGCAAAAGACCTCAATGTCAAGGTCACAGAAAGAAATTTTTTAAATATAAATTATGTTAAGAGCTTATATTTTCCAAACCATATAATGGATTTGCTTCATATGTGGTATGGTGATAGTTACAGGTCCAAAGTTTTATTCAGCCATACCACCACCCCTGATGTCAAGGTCAAGGTCACAGACTTGGAGATTTTTGATGTTCAAGATTTTTAGAGGTCATATTTTCTAAACCATGCAATGGATTTGCTTCATATTTGGAATGATGATAGATACGGGTCTAAAGTTTCATTCAGTCATTACCCCACCCTTGCCCCCAGAACCTCAAGGCCAAGGTCACAGGCTTAGAAATTTTTAGTAGTAAAGTTTTAAGAGCTCATATTTGCCAAACCATTTGATGGATAGAGTTGATATTTAGTATGATTATAGTTACTTTTTCAAAGACTGAATCAGCAATACCCCCACCAATGCCAATGACCTCAGGGATACTTTTCCAGGTGAGTTGTGCTGTGACAGCTGTTGTTGCAACATGATTTATTTGGGGGAGGTGAGGTAGCCCCTGGGCGGGGGCATCTGTGTTACATTGACACATTTCTAGTTTTATGTTAATTTAAATAGTTCATATTTGCTAAACCATATGATGTGATATGTTTATATTTGGTACGATGATATATACAGGTCCAAAGTGATATTCTACAATAGCCCACCCATGCACATGACCTCAAGGTGAAGGTCACAGATATAAATGTTTTTAAATTTAAAGTATGTTGAGAGCTGATATTTTCCAAACCATATAATGGATTTGCTTCATATTTAGTATGATGATAGTTACATGTCCAAAGGTTAATTCATCCTTACGCCTGCCCCTGATGTCAAGGCCAAGGTCACATACTTTAGAAATATTTGCAGTTGAATGTATTTAGAGCTCATATTTTCCAAACCATATGTGTGTGTTATGCTGTCTGATTACAGCTGTTGTTGCAGCATAATTTTTGGGGTGTGAGGTGGGCTCCTGGGCGGGGGCATCCATGTTGACATGATGTCGTATTGACACATTTCTAGTTTTTGGTAAAATTTGCAAAACCGTTTGATCTTTTGGATTGTGGTATAAACTAAATACATGATTAGTGTCTTTGATAATAAAATATAATTGGTATGAAATTGCCTAAGGCTCACCATTTACATTTTCTTATTAAAGACATTAACCCTGTATTTACTATTTATTTTGTCTGTGCAGTGGTGGGGGTGGGGGAGTGGGGGAGACGGAGGTAAGATTCCTCATGAAAAGTGAGGCAAGTAGTATTATATATATGTTGATAATTTTATATTTTTTCTTTATATTCCAGGACTATGCCAAAAATACTTTTTCTCCCAATTTTACTTGGACCTTTTTTGGTTCAGAGTGATGATGTAGCTGTGGATCCAAAGGGATACTTAGTGTATTGCCCATGCATGGGTAGGTTTGTAAGAATGGTTGTTTTTATACCCCACACCATGAAAGTGATGGGGCACCACCACACCATAGTGGTGAGACACCACCACATGATAGTGTTGGTTTAGTTCCTTAATGATCTCAAGTATTGGGACAGACAGGCCTAAGCAAACAATGCAGACCCAGATCAGACTGCTCCTGAAGGAGCAGTCTGATCAGGGTCTACACTGTTTGCCATTCTGTTTGCATCTTTTGTACTCCTTGCTGGATCATGAAATAAATATGTTAAACTTTTAGGAGCATTACAGCAAGGCCTCAAGGTGTCCCAATTTTTGGGATTTTTACAGTATGTTATACTCTCCAGTGTTTGTCCGTCCATACTTAATTTACAACATAAAACTTAAGTACATGTATTTATTCTAATTTGGCATATATATTTGTATTGTGGGTGTACATCGTTTGGGATTGTTAATGGGGAAAATCTGTCAACTTTTGACAATATTGTCCCTTGTCATTTCCCAATACATGTAAAAAATTTGGGCTTGCTATTTAATTATGTATATGAAATATAAGAATATAAGGATAAAACCTTGTAGATACATGTATATAATGATAGACCACTAAAGGCAACATGTTGTGGCCAAACAACCCTATTACATTGTTTTGTTTGTTTGTTTGATTTGAATTTTAACATCCCCGACAACACTACATTGTATATACATGTAGGTCATTTTGGAGACGTTGCTTCCAATTTTGTGGGTCTTTTACCCGACATTGAGATGAAATGACATCTCGAGGCCTGTCGCCCAATGAAATCAATAGCGTTCATAAGCATGGAAGGTCCGACTCGCACCACTTTGCCTCGGCAGGCTTAGATCCTCTAAGCGCTTTTCCAGTACTCCTGTGCAGATGGGTTCAGCTCTGCGTGGAAGCATCCTGTAGCCTATCTATTTCTTCGAAACCCAATGGGCGGGGGCCTCCTATTACATTGTATCTGCCCTTTATAGATGTGAGCAACAGTTTTGAGCTCACCAGAGCCGAAGGCTTCAAGGGAGTTTATAGGATAGGCAGTTGTCTGTCGTTGTTGTCCGTCGTCGTCTGTCGCCGTCGTTGTATGTCGTACGACATCGTCCTCTGGCGTCAACACTTTCAAACGACATCTCCTCTGAAGCCACTGGGCTGATTGAGCCCAAATTTTACCTGTAGCATCCTTGGGCTAGGGGATTGAAAGTTTGTGTTTTTTTATCAAGATCGACTCATCAGTTTGGTTGCTATGGCAACTTGTAGTTTCGATAGACTTATAATGGGGAAAATTGAAAAATGGTGTTTACTTCCAAGTCTTTGCAGGTATTTTGACGAAACTTTTATAGAAATGTTCCTGGAGTCAACTTCTCTCAGCCATATGCTTTTATGCCAACATGGGGTCCCCCAGGTTGTGCCGGGGCCATACACCACCCCCTCCACTTCATAGAAGGCCATATAACACGGAAACCATTCAGATCCCCACCCCATAACCATATTTATTCTTGTTCATTATGATAAGACGCATTCAGTGACACCAACCTGGGGGTCCCTGGGATGCTCTGGGGTCATGCCCCACTCCCTCCATTTCATAAAAGACCCAATATCTTGGAAACCTTACAGATCTCCACCCCTAAACCATATATTTTCTTGTTCCTTATGAAGAGACACATTCATTGACACCAACTTGGGGGTCTCCCGGGATGCGCCAGGGCCTTGCCCCATCCCTCCACTTCACAAAAGGCCATATATCTCACAAACCATTCAGTTCCTCACCCCTAAACCATATATATTCTTGTTCCTTTTTGATAAGATGCATTTAGCAACACCAACCTGGGGATCCCCCAGGATGCCCGGGGGTCATGCCCTCCCCCCTCAATTTCATGAAAGGCCCAATATCTCGGAGACCTTACAGATCCCGACCCCTTAACCATATATATTCTTGTTCCTTATGAAGAGAAGCATTCATTGACACCAACCTGGGGGTCTCCCGCGGTGCGCCTGGGCCTTGCCCAACCCCCTCCACTTCACAAAAGGCCATATATCTCAGAAACCATTCAGATCCCCACCCCTAAACCATATATATTCTTGTTCCTTATGATAAGACGCATTCAGTGACATCAACCTGGGGGTCCCCTGGGATGTGCCGGGACCATACACCACCCCCTCCACTTCATAGAAGACCATATAACACGGAAACCATTCAGATCCCCACCCCTAAACCATATTTATTCTTGTTCATTATGATAAGACGCATTCAGTGACACCAACCTGGGGGTCCCCGGGATGCGCTGGGGTCATGCCCCGCCCCCTCCATTTCATAAAAGACCCAATATCTTGGAAACCTTACAGATCCCCACCCCTAAACCATATATATTCTTGTTCCTTATGATAAGACACATTCAGTGACATCAAACTGGGGGTCCCCTGGGATGTGCCGGGGCCGTGCCCCACCCCTTCATTTCATAAAAGGCCCAATATCTCGGAAACCTTACAGATCCCCACCCCTAAATCATATATACTGTTGTTCTTTATAAAAAGACTCATTCATTGACACCAATTTGTGGGTCTCCAGGGTCCAGCCAGGGCTTTGCCCCACCCCTTCACTTCACAAAAGGCCATACATGTATATCTCCGAAACCGTTCAGAGTCCCACCCCTAAACCATATATATTCATCTTCCTTATGATAACACGCATTCAAATGGCACCAGATTAGGAGTCCTACGGGGTGCCCGGGCCATGCCCCACTGCTTTACTTCATTCAAAGCATTATACAGTAAAACCTGTCTTAGTGGCCACCTCTATTAAGCAACCTGTCTTAAGCAAGCTGACATTCAGTTCCCTAAAAAGGCAAAAGTATTAAATTTCACCTGTTTTAAGCAAGCACCTGTCTTAAGCAAGCACATTTTGGTTATCCCTTTAGTGCTTGCTTAATACAGGTTGGACTGTACATCTCAGAAATCATTCAGATCCTCACCCCTAAACTATATATATTCTTGTTCCTAATGATAAGACTCATTCATTCACACCAGCCTGGGGGTCTCTTTGTGCTGGGGCAATGTGCCCCGCCCCTCCACTTCATAAAAGGCAATATATTTCAGAAACCATTCAAATCCCCACCCCATAATAATATATGTTTTTGTTCCTTATCAATAGCACACCAACTTGGGAGTCCGCAGGGGACATTCCTCTCCTCTCCACTTCATAGAAGGGCCTCATATATCAGAAACCATTCAGTTTCTCACCCATAAATCATATTATATTATATTCTTGGTCATTATGATAAGACACATTTAGGAACAATAATCTTGGGCTTTCCTTGGATCAATAGGGCATGCCTCAACCCCTCCACCACTTAAGAGGCCTTATATTTCTGGCATACAAATCCCCACTGCTAAACCATATATATTCTTGTTCCTTATAATAAGACGCATTTAGTGATACCAGCCAGGGATCCATTGGGTCCATGCCCCATCCCCTCTATTTCATAAAAGGCCTAATGTTTCAGATACTGAGTCCACATGGGTGATCATTTGGATATGGGGGTTCATTTGGGTGACTTTATAATTATACCCGCTTTTTCAAAGAAAAATCGGGTATGTTGTTTTCGTACCTCAGTTGAGTCCATCCGTCCGTCTGTCTGTCCGCAGGAACAGATGTATACTTGTGTGTTTAAAATTATGGACACTTCCATTAAACTCAATGCGATTTATTCCGTAGACACACAAGTCACTGACTTGTGTGTCAAAAATAGCTACTTGTGTGGCTTATTTTCCAAGAAATTTCCAGGAAATTTGACACACAAGGGTACTTTGTAGGGATGAAGACACACAAGTATACATCCGTAAAGACGTCCGTCTGTCTGTCTGTCCATCCGTCACGTTTCTTGTAAATGGATCTCCTCTGCAACCACTGAAGTTACACTTTTGAAACTTTGCATGTGGATAGAACATGGAATGTAGATGGCAGTGGGCAACTTTTTGGTGACCTTGACCTCAACATGACCCCAAGGTCAAAGGTCAAAAATTATGATTTGCCATATCTCCTTAACTATTGGAGTTACACTTCTGAAACTTTGCTTATTGGATGGTCTTTGGAATATAGAATATGTCGGGTTACTTTTGGTGTGACCTTGACCCCAAGGTCAAAGGTCAAAATGTATGATTTTGCCATATCTTCTAAACTAATAGAGTAACACTTCTGAAACTTTGGTTATTGGATGGCACTTGGAATATAGAATAAATCTGGATACTTTTGGTGTGACCATGACTTCAACATGACCCCAAGGTCAAAGGTCAAAAATTATGATTTGCCATATCTCCTAAACAATCGGAGTTACACTTCTGAAACTTTGCTTATTGGATGGTCCTTGGAATATAGAATATGTCGGGTTACTTTTGGTGTGACCTTGACCCCAAGGTCAAAGGTCAAAAGTATGATTTTGCCATATCTTCTAAACTATTAGAGTTACACTTCTGAAACTTTAGTTATTGGATGGCCCTTGGAATATAGAATAAATTTCGACATTTTTGGTGTGACCTTGACCTCAACATGACCCCAAGGTCAAAGGTCAAAAATTATGATTTGCCATATCTCCTAAACTATTGGAGTTACACATCTGAAACTTTGCTTATCCGATGGTCCTGGGAATATAGAATATGTTTGGCTACTTTTGGTGTGACCTTGACCCAAGGTCAAAGGTCAAAAAGTATGACTTTGCCATATCTTCTAAACTATTAGAGTTACACTTCTGAAACTTGGTTATTTGATGGCTGTTGGATTATAGAATAAATTGCGATACTTTGGTTGGACCTCAGCATAACCCCAAGGTTAAAGGTCAAAAAGTATGACTTTGCCATATTTTCTAAACTATAAGAGTTACACTTCTGAAACTTTGCTTATCAGTTAGAATGTTCTTTACAACTTTTTTTAACTTACATGTAGTTTTGGCTAGCTAATACATAGTCATTAGTGTTACTCATAGAAAAAGCGGGTATTTGCGATGGTATACCATCGACTGCTGATCTAGTTGGTAGATTAAAATGATAATATGTTAAAATACATCACTGCCATTGGGCAGTGCCTACCTGAGCTCTGGTGAGCATTGTGGCCCATGGGCCTCTTGTTTGCTGGTAGCTCCTTTACTGTTTGGAATAGGTGAATAAAAGTTCACAGATTTATTGAGCTCAAAAGGTAACATAGTATGGCTAATAACTGCTACTCTTGTCCTTCCACTTTTGAGTTATCTACACTTGATGTGTCTGAAAAGTAGTGTGGGTATATATTACTTCTATACTAAAGAACCCACCATGGTATAGTGGTTAAGCAACTTGCCTCATAAACCAGGGGTCATTGGTACAAAATCCAAGCTTCTCCAGACTTTTGGATGAGCCTTTAAACCAAGGTCCTGTCTCAGTTGGTGGGACATAAAACTCAATCACACATACTTCTTTACTATATGGAACAGTTCAAAATATTGAAAAAAAAACAACACTGAAAGACAAAACAACAACAACAACAACAACAAAAAAGCCAATTGCCAAAGAGTGTTAAAATGAGGAGAAGGTAGCTAATCATTCAGGAGAACTCAGATATTCCTGAATACATACTGTAATGATCCTAAGTATTGGGACAGACAGGCCTAAGCAAACAGTGCAGACCCAGATCAGACTGCCTGAAAACAATTGTGTTAAAATTTTAGGAGAATTACAGCAAGTCCTTAAGGTGTCCCAAGTTTTAGGATATTTTTACAGTAGGCAGGAACTGAGCTCAAGTGTGGATATTTGAGGGGTTATTTTTCTTATTTCTTGTTAGAAACATATACAATGGGTACTTGTTAAAATTTCCTCAATGTGGCAATTCTGACATTACGATAACACACTCGTGCGACATAGTGCATTAATCCACATCTCCAAAATGGTTACTTTTCTGATGAAAATCCATGATATTTTTCTTATTTTTACTGCAAACACAGGTTGTGGGTGCTCGTTAGAACCTCCTCATTGAGACGGTTCTAGCGAGTACCCACAATCTATATCTTGGAGTAAAAATAAGAAAAATAATGTTTACCTCCTTAAACCCCAGTTTTCTTTATACAAAGTGGGGTGTAAGGGGGTGTTCATTTCACAGACTTGTTCACGTGATTAAAAGAATCAACATATTAATATGTTAAGGAAAAACAAGAAAACATTTCCCAAAAATACCCTCAATTGAGCTGTGAAGGGACATAGATCAATTTTGGAAAGGTGAAGTAGATTTCCCAGTGTCTGAATTCCTGTAAGAATAGGGACAAGAAATTGTGCCCTGTGGACTTCAAGAAGCAAATTCCATGGGGGACAGGTTCTTTCCTCTAACCCTTAAAGTGCCAAGGTAAATCTTTAGAGCAGATGGCAGTATAATTTTTTTCATTTATTTTTCACAGAAAATAAGGGTTGATATTTTATGTGAGTGGCCTGCCTAACAGAAGTTTCGAATGTGACCATATTATCTCTGATCAAAAAGACAAAATATCTGAAAAATGCATTCTGCTAGTTCAGATTAGCCCTTTAACCCATTTGGTACAGGTTACCCTGGCAAACAGTGCAGGCCCAGATTAGACGCTGCACAATGCGGCGTCTGATCAGGGCCTCCATTGTTTGCAAACAGTTCAGTCATTTTCCAAATAAATTTTGAGGAGAACACAACCTGACACCCCTAAATTTTGAAATGGACTCCTGCTATATATAAGATGGAAGATTCCATTTTGTAGGTAAAGAACAGCAGATCAATTTATTTGAGAGTAACCTTAGTTGTTTCTTCTCTTTAATCCTTATCCTGCTGAATAAATCAATTTGCCACACCCATTTCTGAGTATCAACCAGTCAAATCGCTTGAAATAATGTATTCATTCAAATTTGCAAACTGGATGACAAACAGTGAAGATCCTGATCAGATTGCATCTGATCTGGATCTATACTGTTGGCAAAAATAGGGGTTGCCATGTTCAGCAGGATAACGGTTATTGTATTTATATTCACCCTGTTATTTTAGGCAGGTTTGGGAACCAGGCTGACCATTTCCTTGGAGCATTGTCCTTTGCCAGAGCCATAGACAGAACACTGATACTGCCACCATGGGTAGAGTACCACTGGCCAGCACCAAAATCTGTATGTAATTGTGTTGTTAAATTTGAACTGAATACTGAAATGATCCTAAATATTGGGATAGATAGGCCTAAACAATCAGTGTGGATCCAGATCAGACTGCTCCTCAAGGAGCAGTCTGATCAGGGTCTACACTGTTTGCCATTCAGTCTCCACTTTTTGGATACCTTGCTGGATCCGGAAACAAACTTGTTAAAACTTTATGAGAATTAAAGCAAGTCCTCAAGGTGTCCGAATGTTCAGAATTTTAGAGTATATGCAGAGCTAGACAAATTCAGTGGCTACATGAGAAAAAGCCCTTCTCCAATAGGACTACTCCGAAAATCTATCTCCAGTAGCAACCAGTATGTTTACTCACGTGACCTAGGGACAAGCCTTTCAAACTGGCCTGCTTATCAGTATGTGTTTGCTATAAACATTAGGCATAGAAAGTGATTCATATCAGTATGAATGTCTAATTAATATTTATTTTAGAATCAATTTGTGGTTAAATATTATAATTTGCAGCTCTAAAAAGTATATTTATACATGTAGTTATTATTGGTGGGTTGAAAAAAATTAAATATTGAAAAAATACGGAACAGTGACCTCAGACCTCAGACCTAGTAGCTTCAAGAGTTTTTTAAACAATGGGAAGTGACAGTCTATCTACACCTGATGGGAAAAAATTCTTAATTCGGTTACAGTATATATAAAAATGAAAATAAAGATCAGTCAGGAACAGGTACAATCAGATCCCAAGCTCTACCTAAATATCAAAGCGGAAAGAACATAGCCCCAGATACGAGGGGATATCCACATGTTATTTTTCTTAATTTTGCACTAAAACAAAACAAATGTTGCGGATACTCATTAGAAGCACCTCACCAGGGGTGGGGGGTGGGGGGTCTAATAAGTACCCACAAATAAGAAAAATAGCAAACTTTCTCATGAAAAAAAAAACAAACTCTTAGCCCAAACTTATCTTGAGCTATGTATTAATGGGGAACAGAAAACAGCAACAAAGTTGTTGGAAAAAACAAATTTCAATGATAGCAAGGAGTAGTCTGAAAATAAATATTTGTGTTTCCAGTTGAATTGTTAGTTAACCCTTTTTGTACCAAATGGAATCTTCCTCCTTATGTACGGCACTGATGAGAAGTCCATTTCTAAATTTAGGGGTGTCAGGTTGTGTTTTCACCAAAATTTATTTGGAAAATGTCTGAACTTTTAGTCGGCCCCTGCCCATCGGGGCTTGAAGAAATAAATGGGCTGCATGATGCTTCCACGCAGAGCTGAATCCGATGGCCCACCGCACACGAGTACTGGTAAACCGCTTAGAGGATCTAAGCCTGCTCAGGCAAAGTGGTGCGAGTCAGACCGTCCATACTTATAAACCCTATTGGTTTCATTGGGTGACAGGGCTTGGGATGTCATTTCATTGCAATGTCGGGTAAAAGTCCCACAAAATTGGAAGCAACGTCTCCAAAATGATCTATATAGTGTTGACGGGGACGTTAAACATCAAATCAAACAAACAAACTGAACTTTTTGCAAACAGTGGCGGCCCTGATCAGAAGCCGCTTTTTGCTCTGGGCCTGCACTGTTTGCCAGGGTACCCGTTTTGGGGTTTCTGTTACAAAATGGGTTAAATATGAGAGCAAAATTATAATTAAAACAATTAAATCTTAAGGTTAAAAAAATTGTGTTATGAACACCCCAGTAAACCCCACTTTATATAGGAAAAACCAGGGTTTACAGGGGTATACATTATTTTCCTTATTTCAGCTCCAAGACATGTGTTGTGGCTACTCATTAAAACCACATCATTGAGGCAGTTTTAATGATCACCAGAATCTATGTTTGGGGCAAAGATAATAAGAAAAAAGTATCATAGATTAAGTTTTTTTTAATACTTTTAAGTATCGATGGTAGCTTTGACTCTGAGAGCAGTGACACTCCCCTTCTTTACCTTACTGAAGAAAATTCATGCATACATATCTGTAGGCATTGATTCTATTGACATTAAGTTGTTTGAAGCTCACTTTTCGATGCTTTTGGTGAGCTTTGGAAATGGCACAAAGTCAACTTTTTCCATGTGTGGCCTGACCGCTTATCTGCTCTCACTATTACACCGTCCCCAAGAACATTTTTGTTGGCATTTTGATATAACATGGTAAAACTGTGAAAAGCATAGAACTGACTCCATGCAAACTCACTGATTTCTATACAAATACAGAGATTTTATCTCTGCAGCACAGAAAGCTTGTCCCTAGGTCACGTGGGTAAACACATCTGTTGCTACTAGAGATAAGACTTCCGGATATTTACTATTTATGCTCTTCGGATACAACTGCATAGCCAACTAACAGGTTAGACACATGATTTCTTGCATGAAGGTACCTCAAGGTCTCCTCTTTATGTCTGCGAGCAGCAAAGACTCTGGGGAGACTGCACTTTAGTGCAGGCTCACCTTATCCTTTGCTGCTTTACAACAAGCTTGCCTGAGCCTTTACTGCTTTAGCGCAGCCTCACCAGAGCATTAGAAGCCTCCGTGGTGTTGTAGTTATGCTGATCGTCTTGTAAATCAGGGTCACAAGATCGATCCAGGGCTTCTACGGACTTTCAGATGAGTCTTTAAACCGAGGTCCCGTCTCCGTATGACCATAGCTGTTGGTGAGACATAAAACTCAAACACTAACCTGAGCCTTTGCCACTCTAGTGCAGGCTGGCCTGAGCCTTTGCCACTTTAGTGCAGACTTGCCTGAGCCTTTGCTGCTTTAGTGCAGGCTCACCTGAGCCTTTGCCACTTTAGTGCAGACTTGCCTGAGCCTTTGCTGTTTAAGTGCAGGCTTATCTGAGCCTTTGCCACTTTAGTGCAGGCTTGCCTGAGCTTTTGCTGTTTAAGTGCAGGTTCACCTGATCCTTTGTTGCTTTAGTGCAGGCTCACCTGATCCTTTGTTGCTTTAGTGCAGGCTCACCTGATCCTTTGTTGCTTTAGTGCAGGCTCACCTGATCCTTTGTTGCTTTAGTGCAGGCTCACCTGAGCCTTTGCCACTTTAGTGCAGGCTTGCCTGAGCTTTTGCTGTTTAAGTGCAGGCTCACCTGATCCTTTGTTGCTTTAGTGCAGGCTCACCTGATCCTTTGTTGCTTTAGTGCAGGCTCACCTGATCCTTTGTTGCTTTAGTGCAGGCTCACCTGATCCTTTGTTGCTTTAGTGCAGGCTCACCTGATCCTTTGTTGCTTTAGTGCAGGCTCCCCTGATCCTTTGTTGCTTTAGTGCAGGCTCACCTGAGCCTTTGCCACTTTAGTGCAGGCTTGCCTGAGCTTTTGCTGCTTTAGTGCAGGCTCACCTTAGCCTTTGCTACTTTAATGCATGCTTGCCTGCGCCTTACCTGGTTTAGTGCAGGCACACGAGTCTTTGCCACTTCACTGCAGGCTTGCCTGAGCCTTTGCCATTTTAGTGCAGGCACACCTGAGCCTTTGCCACGTAAGCGCAGGCTTGCCTTAGCTTTTGCTGCTTTAGTGCAGGCTCATCTGAGCCTTTGCCACTTAATTGCAGGCTTGCCTTAGTCTTTGCTGCTTTAGTGCAGGCTCACCCGAGCCTTTGCCACTTTAGTGCAGGCTTGCCTGAGCCTTAGCTGCTTAAGTGCAGGCTCACCTGAACCTTTGCTGCTTTAGTACAAGCTTGCATGTGCCTTTGCTGCCCGCATATGTGATAAATAGAGAAATTTGATTTTTAGCTCACCTGACCAAAGGTCATGGTGAGCTTTTGTGACTGTGAGATGTCCGGGGTCGTCGTTCTTCGTGCGTCTTTCGTCGTGCTTGCGTAAACTTTTCTTGTTAACACTCTAGAGGCCACAGTTTTGATCCAATCATCATCAAACTTGGTCAGAATGATCATCATGACAATATGTCACTCAAGTTCAAATATGGGTCATGTCGGGTCAAAAAGTAGGTCACCAGGTCAAATCAAAGGAAAACCTTGTTAACACTCTAGAGGCCACAATTTCGGTCCAATCATCCTCAAACTTGCTCAGGATGATCATCTTGATAATATCTTGGTCAAATTTGAATATGGGTCATTTCAGGTCAAAAAGTAGGTCAGTAGGTCAGATCATAGAAAAACCTTGTTACCACTCTAGAGGCCACAGTATTTGTCCAGTCATCCTCAAACTTGCTCAGAATGATCATCCTGACAATATCTCAGTCAAGTTCGAATATGAGTCATTTTGGGTCGAAAAGTAGGTCAGTAGGTCAAACCACAGAAAAACCTTGTTACCACTCTAGAGGCCACAGTTTTGGTCCAATCATCCTGAAACTTGCTCAGAATGATCATCCTGACAATATCTCGGTCAAGTTCGATTATGGGTCATGTCTGCCAAAAAATATAGGTCAGTAGGTCAGATCATAGAAAAACCTTGTTAACACTCTAGAGGCCACAGTTTTGTTCCAATCATCCTCAAACTTGCTCAATATAATCATCCTGACAATATCTCGGTAAAGTTTTAATATGTGTCATGTCGGGTCAAAAAGTAGGTCAGTAGGTCAAATCATAGAAAAACCTTGTTAACACTCTAGAGGCCACAGTTTTGGTCAAATCATCATCAAACTTGCTCAGAATGATCATCTTGAAAATATCTAGGTCAAGTTCGAATATGGGTCATGTGGGGTCAAAAAGAAAGGAGAAAGTTAAATTGTTAACACTCTAGAGGCCACAGTTTTATTCCAATCATCATCAAACTTGCTCAGAATTGACCTCTTCTGTTAATACCTTAGTCAGGAGGGGTATTTTAGGTATATAGTGGTACTTTTTACAAAGGTCACCCCCTTCCCCCCTGCCCCCACTCCCTTCGTCACCATTGTTAGCTCACCTGACCGAAGGTCATGGTGATCTTTTGTGACTGTGAGATGTCAGGCGTCGTCGTTCTTCTTGCTTCGTGCGTGCGTAAACTTTTATTGTTAACACTCTAAGGGCCACAGTTTTGATCCAGTCATCATCAAACTTGGTCAGAATGATCATCCAGACAATATCTAAGTCAAGTTCAAATATGGGTCATATCGGGTCAAAAAGTAGGTCACCAGGTCAAATCAAAGGAAAACCTTGTTAACACTCTTAGAGGCAACAGTTTTGGTCGAACCATCATCAAACTTGCTCAGAATGGTCATCTCTACAATATCTAGGTCAAGTTTGAATACGGGTCATGTGGGGTCAAAAAGTAGGTCAAATCATAGAAAAACCTTGTTTAACCTCTAGAGACTGCAATTTTAGTCTAATTATCATCAACATTGCTCAGAATGATCGGCTTGACAATATCTAGGTCAAGTTCGAATATGGGTCATGTCGGGTCAGAAGTAGGTCAAATCGTTGAAAACCAAGTGAACACACTAGAGACCACAGTTTTCATCTGATCATCATCAAACTTGCTCAGAATGATAGTCTTGGCAATGTCTCAGTCAAGTTTGAATACAGGTCATGTCGGGTCAAAAAGTAGGTCAGTAGGTCAAACAGTAGAAAAACCTTGTGAACACTCTAGAGGCCACAGTTTTGGTCTGTTTGTAATCAAACTTGCTCAGAATGATCATTTGACAATAACTCGGTTATTTTTGAATATGGGTCATGTCTGGTCAATAAGTAGGTCAGTAGGTCAGATCATAGAAAAACCTTGTGAACACACTAGAGGCCCCAGTTTTGGTCCGATCATCATCAAACTTGCTCAGAATGATCATCTTGACAATATCTGGATCAGATTTGAATATGGGTCATGTTGGTTCAAAAAGTAGGTCAGCAGGTCAAATCATTGAAAAACGCTGTGAACACTCCAAGAGACCAAAGTTTTGGTCCAGTCATCATAAAACTTGCTCAGAATGATCATCTGGACAATATCTCAGTTAAGTTCAAATATGGGTGATGTCAAATAAAAAAGTAGATCACTAGGTTATTTTGTCATAACTATTGAACCGTTTGAGATAGAGCCTTCATATTTGGCATGTAGGTTCCTTGTGACAAGGGCTTCCCACTCATATAAAATATTTGACCTGTGACCTTGACCTGTGACTTACTTTATCATAACTTTTGAACCATATGAGATGGAGCCTTCATATTTGGCATGTATGTTCGTTGTGACAAGGCTTTCCCAGCCATTCAAAAATTTTGACCCATCACCTAGACCTTTGACCTACTTTGCCATACCTTTTTAAGCATTTGAGATACAGCCTTCCTATTTGGCATGTAGGTTCCTTGTGACAAGGGTTTCCTATTCATACATAAAATGTGACCTTTACCTTGACATTTGACCTACTTTATCATAACTTTTGAACCATTTGAGATGGTGCCTTCATATTTGCCATGTATGTTCCTTGTGAAAAGGTCTTCCCAACAATACAAAAATTTTGTCTTATGACCTTGACCTTTGATCTACTTTGACCATTTGAGATAGAGCCTTTATAGTTGGCATGTAGTTTCCTTGTGTCATACAAAAATGACTTGTGACCTTGACCTTGACATATAACCTACTTTATCATAACTTTTGAACCATTTGAGGTAGACCCTTCATCTTTGTCATGTATGTTCATTGTGGCAACGACTTTCACCCACACAAAAATTTTGACCTGTAACCTTGACCTTTGACCTTCTTTCTCATAACTTTTGAACCATTTAAGATAGAGCCTTTATATTTGGCATGTAGGGTTCTTGTGACAAGAGCTTCTCAACCATGCAAAATTTTTTACCGTTGATTGTTTTTGTCATAACTTTTGAATCATTTAAGATAGAGCCTTCATATTTGGCATGTATGTTCCTTGTGAAAGGTCTTCCCACTCATGCAAAATATTTGAGCTGTCACCTTGACCTTGATTTGTTACCTACTTAATCATAACTTTGGAACCATTTGAGATAGAGCCTTCATATTTGGCATGTATATTCCTTGTGACAATGGCTTCACATTCATACAAAAAGTTTGATCTGTGACCTTGACCTTTGACCTACTTATCATAACTTTTGAACCATTTGAGATAGAGCCTTTATATTTGGCCTGTATTTTCCATTTGACGAGGCACCTTACTGTATTACCTACCATTTCATTGCTACAGTGTCGATCAGGTGAGCTATCCAGGGCAATCATGGCCCTCTTGTTAGTTCATCTCTGTCTGGTGCACTCAGACCCGACCCTCAATGTCCTTAAGGTGCCCAGATAGTGACTTACAAGCCAGCTCTGTATTGTCAAGGGGATGGATACCTCCCCCCACCTCCCCTCTCGTCATCATGAGTCATAGTTAGTTAGACTGAGCCCATTCATCTCCGTCTGGTGCACTAGGACCTGACCCTCAATGTCCACAAGGTGCCCAGATAATGACATACAAGTCAGCTCTGTATTGTCAAAGGGATGGATAGCCCCCACCCCCCCCCCCACCCCCACCCCCCACCACCCCGACCCCATGCCTTGTCACCATGAGTCATTGTTAGCTAGTTAGACTGAGCCCATTCATCTTTGTCTGGTGCACTAGGACCTGACCCTCAATGTCCACAAGGTGCCCAGATAGTGACATACAAGTCACAAGTCAGCTCTATATTGTCAAAGAGATGGACACTCCCCCTCTCCCTCCTTGTCATGATGAGTCATTGCTAGTTAGTTAGACTGAGCCCATTCACCTCTGTCTGGTGCACTAGGACCTGACCCCTAATGTCCACAAGGTGCCCAGATAGTGACATACAAGTCGGCTCTGTATTGTGAAAGGGAACTTTTGAATGACTTCTTCCTCAAAAAAGAAAACAATTTTGAAGGAATGTTCCATTAGTGACACTCTGCCAATTTTCCACTGAACATGATAGCCACAAGAAAAAAAATGTGTAACACTTAAAATGACTTAAGTTCCTAAATAGCTAGATTGATTTTGAAATGTTCCTTGAGTCATTGTCAGCCAAAATTACTCTTACCCTCCACTCCACCTGATATTACCATAAGGATCAGGAGAGCGATCCAGGTCCATCATGGCCCTCTTGTTTCATTGTAAGATCAACTGCACCTGGATAATAGCTTGGAATGTTACTTTATCAAAAGATTCTTTTGAAATTTGCATCCAAATAATGTCTGCAATAAGTGCTAAGCCAGACTGGCGTCCTGTGTATTAATTACATAATGTCTGCACTAAAAGTGACTTTGTCAATGTCTTAATGATGTGCAAAGGTACATGACAAAGTTTCTTACGCACATTAATTATGTACAGCTAATTGATTAAATAAACAGAAGATATATGTAATTTTCTATGATTCATCAAATTCAAAAACAGTGATATCCAAAAATCTAATTTTCACTGTTGAAACAGTGACAATATTGATTTTTAATTCACTGTGAAATCTCTATATTTCATTGAAAAGCATGTAAGAAGTGCCTTTTGCTAGGCAGAACCATCCATAATCACTGTTTAGAATAGGACGTTCCTAGGGTTGTAACAAGATTACAACTTAGCCATGAACCTCAGTATCTGGATCAATGGAAGCAAAATATTACAAAGGCATCATAAATGTATCTTTATTAAGTATGGGAAGAGCTATTTGACTACCTCCAGTATCGCTGTGACAAGGTTTGTATTGGTGGCCAAATAAATTAACAATTTTTACATTAAGTGTAATGGTAACACCTGACACATTTCTGTCATTTTACAGGGGAGACAATTTTTGAGACTTCCTGTACGTTTTACTGTAAACTGAGCCTGTCTGAAAAAGGGTCTACTCTTAAAGGAAAGAATTTGCTCCATAGTCCTAATGAAAAGGAGATAAAACTATTTTTGGAACTAGTTGCCACCAGAAAAAGTTTGTTTTGTTTGTTTGTTTGCAGTTTAATTGCCCAGTCAGCACTATTAAGGTCATATTGAGCTGGTCAGTTTACTTAACCACACTCCTGGGCAGGCTTATACATAAGCCGTTAACCAGTACAGTGCACATTCTTTTGCCAAAAACTTACAACTGCCCTTCTTGAATCAGGTGAAGAGAGAGAATGACCATAGAAAAGATTTAATGATCAATATCCACGAAAGAATGGTACCGACTTGGCAGATATTGAACCAGTCACCTCCTGATGACCTGTCAGACACACATCTCCAGTGAAGGTGTATCTGTGCCAGTAAGGACTTAAGAACTCATATCCAAATGCCCTAAGCTGTGTTGAGCTCACACTGGGCATGATGACAGAAACTTGTTTAAAGTTTTGTTTAGCTGATCTTGACTTTGAGGTCAAATTCAAAGCAGGAGAGCTTAACTGTCTAGGTACAGGGCTTTTTAGGGTTATGATGCTAATATTTGAAGGTAAAACTTAAAAAAATATAAAGAAATCAAACATATTCGCCTGTCTTTCATTGTTGGTTTTGCTAATGTTTATCATTTTATTCACAGGTCCAGGTACCATTTGACACTTACTTTAAAGTGGAACCACTGCAAGAAATACACAGGGTCATTACCATGGAAACATTCATGAAGAAACTGGCTCCGTCAATATGGCCACCAGGAGAAAGAGCTGGTAATATACATTGTGTGTGGCCTAGTGTTTCCCCCAGCCTGACAAAGGGCAGGGTACTTGGCTGAAACTGGGCTCTTTATGCTTGCAAAACTCCTCCAAAAATGACACATGCTAACAAGCTTGATAAGTTTCTGTGCCTGTTAAGTGGTTAGAATAGCTTGTAGTGCATTAGCTCCATTTGGCTGTCAAAAATACAATATTATACATGATTATTCTAACCAACTATTTTGCACATGAAAAGTAGTGCAAGAGTGAAGTTTCTGGCTGGAGAATGGGATTTTTAGGACAGCAGGATGCTCACCTCTCTAGTTACCTTTTAGAAAATCAGTAGAACTCCTTAGTTTTAGCAATGTTAAAGCCTATAAGTCTTCTCTCCCTCTCAAGTCACATTTTTCAGTTGGCTTAAGTGGAACTGATACAGATTTAGGGGCAGCAACTCAATAAAACTTTTTCAAACCTTTTCTCAGCAGAGAGTTTAATCTTAAAGAAAAGAGAGACCCTCTGGTAATGGTGTCTTCTCTTTAAGAGTAGACCCCATTTTCAGGAAAGAGGGCAGGAAGTTGTAACAAAATGGCATTAAGATTTGAAAAATCTTTATTAAACAGAGATTAGAAGATGTGTACAGCTAGGGTCAATTATAGATCCTTTTCTTTGTCTAGAAAATCTCCCTGTCAGAGTTTAAACCAAATCCTTACAAAACTTAAAGATAACTACCCGGTACCTGGCTGCCCAACTCTGACTTTTGAATTTGGAGTTATATCCCTTCGAAAGCTGAAAACCTCAATATTTGACATTGTCACCAACATAACCACAAACTTTAGTGAGATACTAAAACATGCAGATATTAGGACATACTTAAGTCTGGGATGAGATTTTCCTTTTTTTATGCCCTCGCCATTTGAAGAATGGTGGAAGGACATATATCATTGCCCCTGTCTGTTCATCCATCCATTTGTCCATCTGTCTGTCCGAAACTTAATTACTGTCATTAACTTTCTTATTTCTGGATGGATTTTGAAATCACTTTGCAAAAATTTTAACCAGCATGAGATGATGTGTCGCGCGCAAAACCCAGGTCCATACCTCCAAGGTCAAGGTCATACTTAGAGGTCAAGGTAAAAAAAAAGGGTCCGAGACTTAAGCACGGTTAATAACTCTCTTATTTCTGGATAGATTTTGAAATTACTTCGCAGAAATGTTAACCATCATGAGACGATGTGTTGCACGCAAAATCCAGGTTCGTACCTCAATGGTCAAGGTTGTACTAAGAGGTCAAAGGTCAAAACAAGGGTCTGAATATTAAATACGGTCAATAACTTTCTTGTATGGATGGCTTTTGAAATTACTTGGGAGAAATGTTAACCATCATGAGACTATGTGTCACAAACAAAACCCAGATACGTACCTCTAAGGTCAAGGTCATACCTAGAGGTCAAAGGTAAAAAAGTGTCCAAAACTTAAACACGGTCAATAACTTTCTTATTTCTGGATGGTTTTTGAAATTATTTGGCATAAATGTTAGCCATTATGAGATGATCTCTCTAACACAAAACCCAGGTACGTACCTCCAAGGTAAATGTCGTACTTAGAGGTCAAAGGTTAAAAAAGGGTCCGAATCTTAAACACAGTCAATAACTTTCTTATTTCTGGATGGATTTTGAAATTACTCAGCAGAAATGTTAACAATCAGGAGATGATGTGTCATGCCCAAGACCCAGGTTGGTACCTCCAAGGTCAAGGTCATATTTAGAGGTCAAAGGTAAAGAAAAATGTCTTTTTCTTGTTATTTTTCTTGTTTACAGTTATTCTGAATGGATTTGAAAATTACTTGGATGAAATTGTAACCATCATGAGTTGATGTGTCACGCGCAAGACCCAGGGTAGTACATGTACGTCCAAGGTCAAAGTCATACTTAGAGGTCAAAGGTAAAGAAAAGTGTTTTTTCTTGTGTCTGCTCAGTATCTTTGTTGTTCCTGGATGGATTTGGAAATTACTTGGAAAAACGTTAACCATTTTGAGACAATTTGTTTCATGCAAGATCCAGATCTGTACCTGTAAGGTCAAAGTCATACTTAGTGGTTGAATGTCAAATACTAACATCAACATTTTTTCAGGCAGGGGCATCCATGTCCTATGGACACATTTCTAGTTTCTTTTTCATTTTGGGGCTTTTTCAAGATTATTTAAAGTACAGTGAAATTCCGCTATTAAGACCGTCTAAAATTAAGACTAATTCTGCTTTAAAAAGCTTATTTTTAGGGATGCAGTCTTTTGTTCTTTGTGGTTTCTGCATAGAATGTCCTCTGGTCAGGAACCACCTTTGGGACTGTCCAAAAGTGGTCTTGAAGACCACTTTTGAACAGTCCCAAAGGTGGTCTTAATATAGGAATTTTACTGTATATAATAGTAGGTCATTTATCAAAAGCCAGAATACCCAGACAAAAATTACCTGAACTAAGGGCCTCACTTGGTTGAGTTTGAAAGCTGGTCAGATTTGATAGCTAATGCTAAAATAAAATACTCTTTAGCAATACAGCACACCAACTCCAACTGGGATATGCATAATATCTTGAACATGTTTGTTAACTACCCAGATCTGACTGTCAAAATTGGAATTACATCCCTTTGGAAGCTGAAACAGCAATAAAATATGTGGGTATTATATTCTAGTCCTTTGGGATCATTGATTTCACTGCAGAATTTTGAAAATATATATATTTGAGGATCACTGATGAGGCCTAATTAGTGGAAACTAGGTACTCTGGCTCAGAAAAAAAACATTGACACTTCACCATTATCAGTGCTGTATTGTAATCCTTTTTGTGAGGTTTACCTGTTTACAGAACGTATGTCTTCACCACACCTGGCCGCCGTAAAAAGTCTCCCTGCCATTCATCATTGTGTGTGTTTTATTTTCTAGTCCTTTGCGATCATTGATTTCAGTGCTGAATTTTGAAAACATATATTTGAGGTTCACTGATGAGGCCTAATTGGCCAAAACTAGCTAGTCTGGCCCAGAAAGAACACAATCCACCGTTTTCAGTTCAGAATTGTAGTCCTTGCTTTAGAAGGTTCTGGCATGACACCATGAAGTTTTAGTGAGATAGTAAAAATGCAGATGAAAAGCATGACACACTTAGAATCTGGAACAAATTTGAAAACTGACCAGATTTTGTAGTTAAAAGTGACATTACATCTGTTGGATTCGAAAACAGCACTACTTAACATTGCCACTAGCAAAAGTCCTTGAGTTTTAATGAGCTCATTGAATGACTGTGACTGGCATAAAATCTTGAATGTGTTTGAAAACTACCATATTTAATATATGTGATTGGATAGACAGGTCTGAGCAGACTGTAAACTCAGATGAGACACCACAGAATGCGGCATCCCGTTGTGGTCAGTTCTGTTTGCCACTCATCTAGCTATATTAAAACATAACTTTGGGCAGTAAATTGCACTTGTTCAAATTTTAGAACAAGAAAGATAAGAAGTTGAGGTGTCTGAATATTTGAGGGGAATGGGAAGACCTGGCAGATTTTTCTGCCATTTTTCAAAGGGAGACAGGTTTCGGCAGTTCCTGTTTGCTTTTCTGTAAGCCCAGTAAGCAGGAACATGATAGCTCAGTGGTTAGTGCACTTGCCTCTGATGTTAGAGGCCCCCAGTTCGATCCCCGGAGGCAGTGATTATTTTGGTGTCCGATCATGCTCCATAGGCATCATTTGCAGGGATGAATGCCAAAAAGTGCACCGTCATTTGAATTGGGAAGTTAACTGGAGGCCCTCTGTGCAGGAAGAGTCATCTCATGGGCAGGTTAAAGACCCCTATCGTAATTACATGATTACTGTGTAGGCTTTCAACCCTGCAAACCTGGAGTGTATGTAATGTACACCTGCGAGTAATGGTCAAGTGTGACCGATCACAGTATTAGTAGAAAGAAAGAAAGCCCTGTCCCAATTAAAAAGGGGTCTACTCTTAAAGGAAAGAATTTGCTAATTTTCTCCTTAGGAGCAAATTCTTTTCTTTAAGTGTTGACCCCTGTTGACATGGGAGACAAAAATACTTTTGAAGGAGTTACCTCCCCTGAAGATGTATCCATTCCACTTAAGGTAAATATGGTAACAGACCTGATATTATAATTCAAGTTGGAGTTAATCTTCTTGGATGTCAAAAGCAGCAATAATAGACCCTTCCCCAAAATAACTATCAGAGTTTGAATGAAATTTTTATAAAATTTGTAGATGACTACAGCATCAGATTCTTCAAATTTTGACCATTCATGTACTATTGAAAATTCTGGAGTGGACAACAACTTTGGTGTGTGTGTTTTTTTTCTTCTTATTTTTGGGAGGAAATAAGTCTTGACATTAAATGTGAATCATAATGTGCAGTCCTATTTTCTCGAAAAAAAAAAAAAAAAAAGATAAAGGAATACAGGTACATGTATGTTGAAAATGCTATCTGCTAGTCAAGGCTTAATAGGATCCTCAAAAGATTTGCAGACAACTTCAGGCAACTTAGAAAAGGAGCCAGATATAGGACATAAAACTGGAGTTACATCCCCTTGACTGCTGAAACAGCAATATTTGACATTGACACCACCATGTCTCCTGGAGTTTTGGTCAGATATTCTGACAAAACGACAGCACAGACATAAAGTGTATAAAGGTTAATTGGAAAACTTGCAAGATATACAAGATGTAATGGTAAATGTCTTTAATAATATAATATAATTGTTGAGCCTTAGACAATTTCATAGGAGTAAGCTTCAGTGAGCCCCAATAAAAGTGTTGCGGCAAACTGATTATATTTTATTATTAAAGACACTAACCTTGTACTTAGGTTTACCTGACATCCTCAAAAATAACAAGACATCACGAAAACACGCCTATATAATTTTGAACCCCACTTTTATATAGTAAGACTGGGGTTTCCGGGGGTATACTTAATTTTTCTTATTTCTGCTCTAAAATATAGATTGTGGGTACTCATTAGAACCGCCTCGATGAGGCGGTTCTAACGAGTGCCCGCAATCTATATTTTGAGTAGTAATAAGAAAAATATCACAATTTTTCATCATAAAATTTTCATTTTTTTTTTTTTTTTGGCGATTAAGGTGGCAATGTATTTGTATAAGCGTGTTTGCGTAATGTTTTGCTATTTTGAGCAAAGATTGTTAAAAAAGACTGCCGGCAGTGGTGCAGATTGAACTTATCCAGTGCTATGGTGTGCACTTGCAGCATTACATGATGCCAAAGAGTGCAAGGTTTCCAACATCAGCGCACCACAGAGACGTTGGAAGCAACATGGTACTTGGTATAAGTTTCTCTGAGCACTTTATGTTCTGTATGAAAATCTGCAAATATTTAGAATGGCTTTAGAAATTATTTTCGAGGTTGAAATGCAATGCCAGCAGCAGTGCACAATTATTTCAATGGACCTCTCAAACCAGGAAAGCCCTGGAAAGTTAGTATCTACCTGAAATTTCAAGGTTACAAGAATGGTAGATTGCTGTATAAATGATTGTTTATGTTTGAGTTAGGTTGTGACAATATCTGAGTTAATCACAATGTACATGTCCTCAGTCAGTTTTAATTTGATCTTTGTGAAACTTGCAGAAAACGAAGGCACATGCATATACTCTGTAAAGTTTGAAAAATGGCCAGATTTGATATTAACAGTGCAGTTACATATCAAACTCACCCCTTTTCTTTTTCAGTATTTTGCTACCAGGCAAGAACCTCGGGACCCAAGCCCAATGATTGTAATGCTAAGGATGGAAACCCCTTTGGCCCCTTCTGGGATACTTTTGACATAGAGTTTGATAGATCAGAATTTCATTCTCCTCTCTTCTTTGACACAAAAAATCGACATGACATGGAACGTTGGAAGGAAAGGTAACTGTAGAAAGAAACAAAGTCGTTTGTTTATATTGAGATTTTACATCCCCATCATCACTATTTAGGTCATTTTGCTTCCGATTTTGTGGGACTTTAACCCAACATTGAGATGAAATGACAGCTCAAGCCCAACCGCCCAAAGAAACCAGTAGGGTTTTAGGAGTGGTTGACCTAAGGGGTTTACCAGTACCCAAGTTTGGTCAGTTTCAGCTCTGCAGGAAGCACCATACAGCCCAATCTATTTCTCCTAACCATGATGGGCAGGGTGCTGAAACAAAGGAGACAAAGTAGATTTCATCAGATTTTTCTATGATATGAGTCAGATGACAGAAAAAACATCACAAAAACATGCCTATCTAATTTTGACCCCTTTAACCCCACTTTTATATAGTAAAACTGGGGTTTACAGGGGGTAAACCTTATTTTTCTTGTTTCTGCTCTAAAATATAGATTTTGGGTACTCGTTAGAACCGCCTCATCGAGGCGGTTCTAACGAGTACCCACAATCTATATTTTGAGCAGAAATAAGAAAAATATCACAATTTTTCATCGTAAAATATTCGCTTTCGGAGGTAAAATTTACAATATATTTGTATAGGCGTGTTTTTGTAACGGAATCTTAGTTTCATTTTCTAGTTTCAACCTTGATATCTGTTTCCTTAGTTTTCCTAAGTGTTCATTCAGATAGGCCTGAGCAAATAGTGTAGACCCAGATATGATGCTGCTGAATGCTTCTTCTCATCAGGGTCTACACTGTTTGCCACTCATACATCTATTTTGAAGCACAATATTAGGTAGTAAATTGTACTTGTTCAAATTTTAGAATAAGTATCATTAGGAGTTGAGGTGTCCGAATATTTAAATATGATAGGAAAATGCATTTGATCTTCAGCAGAACCCTTTTTTATCATCATATAAAAAGCCTGCTTATGTGAAATCATCAAATGGGCCCCGTCAAGCGATTTTGGTACTTATCGCCTATGCGAGCAGCGAAGGCTCAGGCGAGCCTGCGCATCTGCGCAGTCTCGCCAGAAGCTTCGCTGCTCGCTCATACAAGCAGTGAATCAAGAGGAACCTTCAGACAGAAAGCCATATCCCTGGCCCCTCTGAATGGCTGGGCATGCGCAGTTAAAATTTGTCATGACGGAATGCTCGAAGAAACAAATTCGCTTGGCGGGGCTCAAATGCTGTTGTTTGTCACAAGCTACAGTTCCCCTGCAGTTTATACATTATCCCTTACATGCCTGGCATCTGATTTTTTTGACATTGGCAATTGTGTAGACTTATTATAGATCAGACATTGCAGAATGCCTGGTTTGATCTGGGTCTACACTCTTTACTTAAAATAATACATTTCTACCACAAACAAAACAGTCTTGACAGCACTATAACTGGAAATGGACCACTCTAAACAAGGTTAGTTTTGGAATACTTTATTGGTCTCTATCAAATGGGCCCCATCAAGCGATTTTGGTACTTATCGCCTGTGCGAGCAGCGAAGGTTCAGGCGAGCCTGTGCATCTGCGCAGTCTCGCCAGAATCTTCGCTGCTCACTCATACAAGCAGTGAATCAAGAGAAACCTTCAGACAAAAAAGCCATATCCCTGGCCCCTCTGAATGGCTGGGCATGCGCAGTTAAAATTTGTCATGACGGAATGCTCGAAGACACAAATTCGCTTGACGGGGCTCAAATAATGTTATATTGTGTGTACTCATTAGAATCCCCTCTCCGAAGCGATTCTAATAAGTACTCGCAACATACAACCTCATGATAAAATAGAAAAAAAAATCAACACCTGAGTTTTTCTTAGGTACTTGTTATCTAAAGCTATAAGAATAATCAATAGGGTCTCGAAGATTGAGTTCGAATTAGCAGTGGTAAAACAGCTATGTATGTCTGAATTATGTATCAAAGTCTTTTTATAGTTTGTAATGCATTTCAGGTACCCGCCAACCGACTACCCAGTTTTAGCTTTTACCGGAGCACCTGCCCATTTTCCTGTAGAGCAACACCACACTGGATTACAGAAATATCTAAAGTGGTCAGACAACATTAATGAAAAAGTAGACAAATTCATCGAGGAAAACATCGGAACAGAAAAATTCCTTGCCATCCACCTGAGACTGGGATCAGACTTTGTATGTGTTTGTCTTCTGTCATATATTTACATTAACCCTTCTCTTGCTGAATATTCGGTTTAGCCACACCCATTTCTGACTTTGAACCAATCAGATTACTTGATGTAATTAATTCCTACAAATTCATAAATTGAATGTCAAACAGTGTATATCCTGATCAGATGGCTTCTGAAGAAGCCATCTGATCTGGATGTACACTGTTTCCAAAGATAGGGGTTGTCGTGAACAGCGTGCTAAGAGTTAAATTCACCCTTGTCCTCCTGTATGGATTAACCATTTTTGTACCAAATGGAATCTTCCTACTTATATACATCAGGAGTCCATTTCAAAATTCGGGGGTGTTGCGTTGTGTTTTCTTCAAAAACTATTTCTAAATTGGCTGAAAATGTTGCAAACAGTGTAGGCCCTGATCGGATGCCACTTTCTGCAGTGTCTGATCTGGGCATGCACTGTTTGCCAACTACCAGTTTTGGGATTTCCAGTACAAAATGGATTAATTCAGCCACAGCCATTTCTGGCTAACAACTAACCAATCAAATTACATGATATAAGGCATTTGTTCAGGCCTACTACTTTGTAGCAGGTAAGGGTGGAGGGGGAATATTATTTTCTTGCATTTCTTCACTTTTATTGCTTTTCCTACTACACCACAACCTCGTTATAACACGGTTCAGTATAACACGGGTTTGGATATAACACGATTTCAAGATCGACTGTTGTTGCTTGTATATAACATGGTTGTTTAACTAACACAGTTTCGCTCTCGGCTAGAACAAGTTATAAAAAGGTTTTGGTGTATCTCTTCTGTCTTTTTTCTCCCTTTCCGTAGGATAAGAACCAAAATGACCCACAAGGGTTGGCGTGTTGTTAAACCCCAACACAGTCAATCAATTAAAATCATAATATTGAGCAAATCTGAAGTGTTTTATTTTGTAAATACTGTAGAACTTCAATAGCTCGAACACCGATGGCTCATTTACCATGGCTCTTGAGTCCCTAGAGATATCTTCCTATAGCTCCAGATATCCATATATTTTGGATAACTTAGGAAGGGTTTCCTTATTTCATCATGAAATGGTATGTTGTGTGTACTCATTAGAATTGCCTCATTGAGGCAATTCTAATGAGAACACACAACATACATAAAAACCTGTCTTAGTGGCCACCTCTAATAAGCAAGCAACCTGTCTTAAGCAAGCATGTATTTGGTTCAAAAAAAAAAAAAAAAATATGTCAAGATCCACCTGTATTAACCAAGCACCTGTCTTAAGCAAGCAAATTTTGATTATCCCTTTAGGTGCTTGCTTGTGATGTGTGGTATTATCGGTATATCGTGATACAGTTCAGAAAAAAAATCATATCACAATACGGTCTGTCAATACCGATATTTTCGATATTTTCTGTTTTCATCCCTTTTTTTTTTTTTTAGTAACTGATCGGTAAATACAGCTCAGTGAAAACAGAACTATCATACTGTCGATGGCGCGCCATCGCAAATCCCCACGCTTTCTACAGAGGGGCCAAGTACCGAAAACCCCTCACCCTGGGCCCTAATTTGACTCCATGGTCAAAATATTACCTGTATTATATTCTACTAATCATGCCCTTCAATTTCATATGCCACATGACTATGTTCCAAAAAACTTAAATTTTGACCCTTTGACCCCTCTCCCAGGGCCCCAATCTGACCCCAGGGTCAAAATTTTACTTGTAGTTTATTCTACCCATTATCCCCTTTGCATAGATATGCAACATGACTATGTTCTGAAAAACTTTAATTTTGACCTCTGACCCCCCAAGTCCGACCCCCAGGGCGTGACCTAGGGGTCACAGCCAAAATCCCGTTCAATATGTTTTACTTTTTTCATAACTAAGTACATGTGCAAAGTTTGGCATCAAAATCTTCAAAATTGACTTTGTAATTGAATTTTATTGATATTTGACCTTTTGACCCCTCCCCAGGGCCCCTGGGGGCGGGGACAAAAAAAAAATGTGCTCTTGCGCAAGCCATTCATGTAAGCAACTCGCATACCAAATTTGGTTGAATTCCGGCTAACGGTTTAGGAGGAGATAGACGGACAGACGGACAGACGGACAGATGGACAGACGGACAGACGGACGGAGGCGATAACAATATCCCCACTTTTTTTTAAAAACGTGGGGATAATCATTCCCCGCATCTAAAGTTAGTAATGTAATCGATTCCCACCCTTTATGTACAAGCCGGTCATAGCTTACAGAGCAAGGATTTCGGTGAATCGCGCACCTGTTGTTGTTGTATACGCCGTTTTTAGTGTAAGCCGCCCAGCATTTACAATTTAGCGTAATCGAGAGAAACCATAACAAACTTTACCATGGCCAACAAAAAGCTGATATCAAGCAACATTTCAGGTTGCAAAAGCTGACAGTCACAAATAAAGTGACTGAAGCCGTCATCCCAATACAACATTTTATGGCATTTTCAGGTATTATCTTTATTTCACCTCATAACATTTGGACAATATCTGGAAAGAACCCGGCGACAGGGCTTGAGATGTCATTTCATCTCAATGTCGGGTAAAAGTCCCACAAAATTGGAAGCAACGTCTCCAAAATGACCTTTACAGTGTTGACGGGGACGTTAAACCTCAAATCAAACAAACTGGAAAGAACCTTGGACTTGGTTTTGTAAGTGCATGAGCAGGAATAGGTTAAATGATATATACCCATGAAAACTCCCTTCTTTTTCCCATATATAGTTGGGTTTTCCAAGTACCAGGGTGTTTCAGATTGCTACATAATATATCGTGATACGTATCGTGATACGCAGTAACAGTATCGCAATATATCGTGATACGAAAATTCTGACAATACCCATCCCTAGCACTGCTTGCTTAATACAGGTTGCACTGTAGTTATGTTTATCTGTATATAAAATAAAAAATATTATGTGCATTATGCCGCCCTATCTGGTGCTATGTTAACCTTCTGTTGGTCAGACTATCCCTGTCTTTAACAAATTTTCATTGTACCAAGGGTGCTTGAGCCATTGAAGTTACACTGTATTTCATCTTTTCACTCAGTGGCTCCCGCCCATCGGGGCTTGAAGAAATACCGTATTCGACCTATTTACCGCACCGTGCGCTTAGTTTTTTCAAAATTGTATGAAAAAATTGTGGTGAAAAATCTACCTAATAGGCGCACACTCAATACGAAAAAAATACAAAAAAAAGCTTCTGATATGATTATTTTATAGAGTTGAATTTCAGCATAAGGGTTCACCACAAATACATATGATTGTCCGGGTCAAAGATGCAGCAAAAGTCAATATGAATTTGTTGGGAGGTTACTGTAAAGTGTGCGCTTGTGTATTTTTTCCAGAAAAAGCTTGGGTGTGCGCTTATAGGATCATGTGCGGTAAAAACGTCGAATACGGTAGATGGGCTGCATTGTGCTTCCATGCAGCGCTGAAACCGACTGCACACGAGTACTGGTAAACCACTTAGAGGATCTAAGTCTTCCCAGGCAAAGAGGTGTGAGTCCGACCGTCCATGCTTATTAGCCTTATTGGTTTCATGGGTTGACAGGGCTTCAGATGTCATTTCATCTCAATGCCGGGTAAAAGTCCCACAAATTTGGAAGCAATGTCTCCAAAATGACCTGTACAGTGCTGACGGGGATGTTAAACCTCAAATGAGACAAATCGAACAAATCTTTTCACTCAAAATTTCTCAGCTTAATCGATTGGTCTTTGCTGTAATTTCATACCCCTGGATTCAAGGAAAGCCAATTTTGAGCAATTAACTTAAGGAAGAACGTTTATAAAATGAAAATAATAAAATAATACAGAAATATTGTTCATTAATATAGCAAGCTTAAATTTAGCATAACATTTATGAAGATGTTAACGTTTATAAAATGAAAATAATAAAATAATACAGAAATATTGTTCATTAATATAGCAAGCTTAAATTTAGCATAACATTTATGAAGATGTACGAGCAAATAAAGAATATATTATACATTTGAGAGAACACTGAAACAGAAATACCGGACTTGGTCTTTTTGCGCTCAGTGACTCAGTCTGGCCTTAGCTTTTATACCCGATGGGAATTTGCTTCTAAAGAGCATATTCTATACTTTAAGAGTAGACCCCTTTTTGGAGCAGTCCGATTGCAGGAATTCAAATAGGAAGTTGCTAACACTATCTCACATACAAAAGAAATCATAGAAAGTAAGCCATGTGTATCTATTGTGTTGGCAGACAAATGACATATGTCATTTCCTTTTTCAGAGAAAATTCAACTTTGGTTGGTGGCTGATAATTCAAACAGAATGCTATGCCTTCTGTGCTCTGGATAACAAACACACTTTCTGCTTAATTATTGGGCACTTTAAGGGTCAGTTAATACATGTTATATGATTATTGCTTTGCATTTGTGGTGTAAGGGAAGTAACTCCAAAAATATGGGCAAAATGTTTCTTCTCAAAGGTTTATAAAAAACACATCATTTTCAATATACATTGACTTTCACTGCTCTTAATTGACTGTCAGGGTATTTGTTGATCAATCAACATCCATGCCTGTGACAATAAGGTCATTTTATGCTTAAAAGACAAGGACTGAGAGAAGAAGCTACACAGCCTTGCAACATGGCTTATGTTAAGAAATTGTTTTGCACAACATTTTAGGCAAAAATGAAATTGTGTCTCACAAAGTTTAAGGAAAATGTAACATCTACATAGAATTAAAGGGT
The DNA here is from genome assembly GCA_963580285.1 of Lucinisca nassula. Taxonomy (NCBI): domain Eukaryota; kingdom Metazoa; phylum Mollusca; class Bivalvia; order Lucinida; family Lucinidae; genus Lucinisca; species Lucinisca nassula. Next base: position 189,307,296 of record OY757010.1, read on the forward strand.
ATGGCTGTACCTGTCATTTCATAAGGCAGACAACTTTTGTAGCTTCATAATTTCTTCCCTGTTTAAACATTTAAGTCTGAGAAGGGGTCTACTTGTAAAGGAAAGAATTTCATACAGAAAACTGGGGTTTACAATGGTATACATTATTCTTCTTACTTTGTTTTCTCCAAGATATAGATTTTGGGCTCTTGTTAAGGCAGCTCTAATAAGCATCCATACTCTATGTTTGGATCATCATAATGCTAGTCCTACATTTATGAGATGCCTTTGTATGACACAGATGTAATCATAATGGCATTGATAAAACACTTGCCTTGACTTAAGGTGTAAAATGAAATATTTCACATTACTTGTTCATGGCCTAACCAGACCTCTTTGAAAAGGGAATGTCACTGTAATAAAAAGGGAGTAGGCTTGTTAAGAAAATTATTTCTGGTGAAAAACTGGGTTGTTAACTCTTTTTGTTCCGAACGGAATCTTCCTCCTTATATGTAGCAGGAGACCATTTCAAAATTTAGGGGTGTCTGGTTGCATTTTCATCAAAATTTATTTTGAAATTGGCAGAATGTTTTGCAAACAGTGTAGGCCCTGATCAGACACCACGTTCTGCGCTGCACTGTTTGCCAACTACCTGTTTTGGGGTTTCAGGTACAAAATGGTTTAAATTTATCCAAAAAGGGAGGTACTTTTGCACACCTTGCAAAAGCCCCCAGCCCAAGCACTGTGATGATTGTTATTCTTACTTAAATAAAGTCTTTCATATTTGTTTGTAGCAAAATGCCTGTGAACATATAGAGGAAAGCCCAATGATGTTTGGTGCAGCCCAGTGCCTGGGGTATAGGATGCAACATGGCAAGGCAACTAAAGAGATGTGTTACCCATCAGATGAGACAATTATACGAGATGTTTCCAAGGTCCTGGATGAGACTGGCATTAAAACAGTGTTTGTTGCCACGGACAGTAAAGACCTGATAAACAAAATGTCAAAGATTTTCAAAAATGTAAGTTTGCTCTTTGTTCAACAAATGAACCAGTACAAGTTTGAACATCACATAAACTGTTCTGTGTAATGCATTCCCTCTAAACCCCCCCTTTATAAACTAGGGTTTACAGGGGTATACTTATTTTTATCATTTCTGCTTAGAGACATTGTGGCAGTTCCAACAAGCATCCACAACCTATGTTTGAGTATCAAATAAAGACTAGAATACTGTCGATGGCGCGCCATCGCAAATCCCCACGCTTTCTACAGAGGGGCCAAGTACCGAAAACCCCTCACCCTGGGCCCTAATTTGACTCCATGGTCAAAATATTACCTGTATTATATTCTACTAATCATGCCCTTCAATTTCATATGCCACATGACTATGTTCCAAAAAACTTAAATTTTGACCCTTTGACCCCTCTCCCAGGGCCCCAATCTGACCCCAGGGTCAAAATTTTACTTGTAGTTTATTCTACCCATTATCCCCTTTGCATAGATATGCAACATGACTATGTTCTGAAAAACTTTAATTTTGACCCCTGACCCCCCAAGTCCGACCCCCAGGGCGTGACCTAGGGGTCACAGCCAAAATCCCGTTCAATATGTTTTACTTTTTTCATAACTAAGTACATGTGCAAAGTTTGGCATCAAAATCTTCAAAATTGACTTTGTAATTGAATTTTATTGATATTTGACCTTTTGACCCCGCCCCAGGGCATCTGGGGGCGGGGACAAAAAAAAATGTGCTCTTGCGCAAGCCATTCATGTAAGCAACTCGCATACCAAATTTGGTTGAATTCCGGCTAACGGTTTAGGAGGAGATAGCCGGACGGACAGACAGACAGACGGACAGACGGACGGAGGCGATAACAATATCCCCACTTTTTTTTAAAAACGTGGGGATAAAAATAGCACAAATTTTCATCTGACAGAAAAATATAGTTTGAACAATTTGACATGAGACTGCCTAGTCTGATGACCTGACCTCTATTAGCATAATTTCACAACCAACTGAATGCATATATTTATCTTTGCCGTCTTGGTCGATGTTGTTATTCAATACATTCCGGAGATGCCAAAAATTCACGAGAAGTTTACGAAAACTGACTTATTAGATGATAACACTGACTAATTTATTCTTTGCATAAAGGTCAGTCTCATGTCATATTGCAGCAGCTATAACTGTAGTTTGGAGATATGAAAGAATGTATTATGTCACACAGGTGTGTTATCATAATAAGGTACAGTAAGGCTACCAGTTTGTCTTTGGTAACAAAGAACAAAAAGATTTTGGTGGAAAATAGGCTCAGCATGACCTAAATAGTGTTGATTGGGCTTTTAAACTCCAAAGCCAAAAGAAAAAAGAATAGTAGACACATTTTCTTACAACACAGTTAAAACATTGAGCCACAAGACAGATTTTTCTACCTGTACCAACAACCATGAAAGATGCTGATAACTGTCTTGTTATATATTACAGGTAAAATTTGTCAGATATGACCCTGTTAATCCACATATAGATTTAGCCCTGATGGGAAGGGCAGATGAATTTATAGGAAACTGTATATCAACATTTACAAGCTTTGTGACACGAGAAAGACGGATCAACGAAAAGCCAGTGAAATTCTGGGACTTTCCACCTAAAGAGCATGACGAATTGTGATATCATTATCAGATAGAATCACGCTGTTATTTGCATGGGAATGGATATACCTGACATATATTCTGCCAATTTGGACAAGGGATGCAACTTTCATGGGTTCCTGTTAACTTGTCTGTTTTGTTTAACTGTATGAGGGATGTTGTTAAAGTTCTGATCCTGGGGCTATAATATGATACATAAACAGAATATAATCAAAATTCTCATTTCATTCCTTCAAAATACTCTCCTTTAACAGAAATACACTTTTGAAGTCTCAATATCCAAGAACGGAAGGCTGCAAAATACTCAGCTTTGGGTATACTGTTCAGGCACTGATAAATTGCACTTCCTAAGGCATTCCTTGAGTTATAACGTCTACCGGATAACATTCTTTTTAGCCTAGGAAACAGGAAAAAGTCACACAGGCTTAAATCTGGAGAATAAGGGGGGTGTGGTAGCTGTTTGATTGATTCTACACGCAAATAGTCTTGAAAAATTCTGCTTTTGTGTGCTGGTGCATTGTCATGGATTAAACAAACGTTACGAATGCCGGTCTTTGGACGCTTTTTGACAAAATATTTTTTTCACTGTTTTGAGCACATGGTTTTTATAGAACGTTCTAGTAATAGAACGACCGCTTGGTGCAGCGACTTGCACCACAGGGCCAGCAGAATTGAAGAAGATAGCATAAAGAACCTTCTTGGCACTTTGACATCTTTTAGCAATAATCGGTCTGTTATGGTTTTTAGCAATCCAAACTTTGTTATTAACTTTTAGCTTGGGTTCAAAATAATAAATCCAAGTTTCATCACCAGTTAACAATTCGCAGATTCTCTTGTTTTCACAATTTTTATATGTTTTAAGTAATTCCCTAGCACATTTAACATGGTAAGCCTTTTGCTCTTTTGATAGCAAGTGGGGTACCCAACGAGCACATAGCTTCCTCAGTCCCAGATGATCAGTCAAAATTTTATGCACAGCTGCCGATGTTATCCCCACATACCCTGCTATATCTCTAACAGTATATCAAGCATCACCTTCAACCAGTTTTTTCACAGCAGCAATGTTAGCTTCAGTCACTTGCATACGGGTCTCCCAGAAGGGGCACTATCTTCAACGTTATTTTTTCCATTCTGAAATTTATTTAACCACCGGCGAACTGTTATTATCGAGACCGCCGAAGATCTGTAAATATCACATAGTTCCTTTAGAATTTGTTTGGCAGATATCTTTAAGGCACCGCAGGCTTTTATGTAAGCTCTTATTTCTGAATTTTGTGAACCTTTCATAGTTGCTATGAATAAAGGCCACTGGTACCGAGTGACACTGATTAAATTTTGTATATCCTAAATTAAACGTCCGACAGTAATTATATATATATGAAATGTGTAGATAAGATAATATACATTCTGACTATGTAAACCTCGTGCAGATACCGTTTGAAATAACTACGGTAGCACATGAGGACCAGAACTTAAAGAACATCCCTCGTGGACCCCTTTTTGGAGAAGCACACTCTCCAAAAAGGAGTCTAATGTTAAAGGAAAGAATTTTTCTCCTCCCTGAGGAGCAAATTCTATCCTTAAACATTAGACACTATCATTTATAAGGGAGGCAAAAAAGATTTAAGAAAAATTGTCTCCCCTGAAGGTGTATCTGTTGCCCATAAGAGCTCTAGATAAGCTGAAAGTTTATGGGCAACATAGTTTTACCTATGTTGCTTGGTAATGGTAGATTATTATGCTATTCTGATTGATGTCTGTATATCTGTCAGTAGACATTTTAGATGATGATCTGTTTCTTGACATTATGAAAACACACCTATTCAGATATACTGAAAATTTTCCCACCATAAAATGAACATATTCAGATAACAAAATCTGATATTTTTCATATTTCTGCTCAGAACACAATTTGTGGGAACTCGTTAGAATTGCCTCAGCGAGGTGGTTCTAACTAGTAGCCACAATATATGTTTTGGAGCAGAAATAATTAAATAATGTATACCCCTGTAAACCCTAGTTTTACGATATAAATTTGGGTTTAAGGGGTCAAAATTAAAATTATACAGGCATGTTTTCCTAAGAAACTGTTAAGTTACAAACTATGATTAAGTGGTATCAGGAATGAGTGATTATGACTTGTTAATGTTATTTCTAACAGGTTTTTGGGCTATTATAGTGTCTGAACAATGGTCCACACACTATCAGTGGAACTGCCACAAATGATCAACTTTCAACAATGGCCATTTCTCGATATCAGCCAGGTTTTGAATTCACAAACAGTTTTACTATATACAACCTCTCCATAGCAGTCACCACCTCCCTGCAACACCTTCTTTTACTTTCAAATGGTGGCTGTTTGAGAGGTTGCACTGTGGTTTGCTATTGAGGCAATTTAGATGGCTTTCAAAGGCATGTAGAGAATTGTAAACAAGAGCTGTAACTCTGGCTCTAAGGTTATATAACTTTTTTCATGCTCTCAACTCACTTGAGCTTGAAGTTAGTCCTGCTCATAAATTTTATATTGCCAAGTATTGTTGGCATTTTAAAATTTATGAGCAGCACAAGCTGATTAGAACTGGAAAATTGCCTCTTGTGTTTTTAATTTTAATATTATGAACATTACAGATTGGAATTGAGCATGAAAAAAGCTTTATAACTTTGAATCCGAGCTTAGCTACTTTAGATTAGAAGTAATCTGCATTTATTTTGTCTTAGAAATTAACTATGGTGTTCTGCCGAAGCATGTGTTGTATTTTTTGGGGGGGTTACGGCCCATTCAAGATTATTTCACTCAAATTGAGCTGATTGTTAAGCAGAAGTGGGCGAAAACTACAATAACCAGGGAAAATCCACCTGACCTTCCATTGCAGAACTTGGCATCTCACATGTAGGAACCCACAGTGATGAGAGACCTTATGATTAAGAGTCAGCGCTCTTATCCACTAGGCCACGGAGGCCCGTACATGTGTTGTAAGCAAATATTAGTTTTGGCTTATCTAGAGCTTGGTATCTGGAAACAATCAGTGACATTCCATTTTATATTTATTTATTATTACTACCATATTTGTCATTATTATCACACATATTGTTAATAAGGGTACACCAATACTTTTCAAGAAGTATATTTGACAGCATTGAAGTTGGAAAAGTGCCAGAGCCAAAAGATCACATTAATATTACGCTTTGTGATTAAGGGGAACAAATTACCTGTGTTTATTAACCCTTTTTGTACCAAATGTAATCTTCCTCCTTATATATAGCAGGAGTCCATTTCAAAATTTAGGGGTGTCGGGTTGTGTTTCCTTCAAATTTAATTTGGAAAAGGGCTGATTTTTTTTTTGCAAACAGTGTAGGCCCTGATCAGACGTCGCATTCTGCAGCGTCTGATCTGGGCCTGCACTGTTTGTCAACAACCCATTTTGGGATTTCTGGTACAAAATGGGTTAAGAAACTTCTTGTATTTCAATATATATATATGTTGCTTATGTCAATGGTGGACATGCTTGGTTCAACCAAACATATCCAAACTCGGCATTAGGAGCAACTGTTTGCACCTGACTGTGTACTTAATGAAAGGACTTTCTAGGACACGTTTTCATGATTAACCCTTACCTTGCTGAATATTCATTTAAGCCACACCCATTTCTGTCCATCAACCAATCAAATTACTTTATGTAATTTATTGCTACAAATTCATAAACTAAATGCCAAACAGTGTAGATCCTGATCAGATGGCTTCTTCAGAAGCCATCTGATCTGGATCTACATTGGTTGCAAAGATAGGGGTTGTTGTGAACAGCAAGATAAGGGTTAAAATGAAATGTCTAAGCAGTGTGTGTGTGAATTCGGGTTTAACGTCGCTTTCAACAATTTTTCAGTCATATCACGACGGTGTCTGGTTGCGACAGAGAGCTCAATGCTCACTTTTATAGTGCTGCCTCACTGAAGTATCATGTCCAAGACACATTACATGATACCACACCCAGTCACATTATCCTGACACTGGGTCGACCAGTCCTAGCTCTACCCCGTAAATCTGAGTGCCAAGCGAGGAGCAGCTAGTACCATTTTTAACGACTTTGGTATGTCGTGGCCCGGGTTCGAACCCGTGACCTCCCGTTCCCCGGAGCAGCAGACACTCTACCAACTGAGCTATCGGGGCCGGTATGTCTAAGCAGACTGCTTTTATGATGGTGTATACGGTATTTGCTTATCTGGTGTTTGGATATTCAAATAGACTGCCTGTTATTCTGAAAGACAGATAACTTAAAGGTGCATTATTGAGGTACCGGGTCTCAAAAAAATTTTTCTGGTTTTTATCTTCAATGCATACTCTTTTGGGAGCCAAATACAGCTTCATAACTTTGTGAAAATGGTCGTTTTCATTCGTGTTTACCCTTCGCTCTGAACATGTGTTCGGAATTTCTGTTCTAAAAATAAATCTGTCACTTTACACATACATGGCGACAGTATCGTCTCTGAGTGTCGTTACTTATGGCATGGTATTCAGCATCATATTTTTTCCGATTCAGGCATGGCCTAAGCCAACAAGGCCAAAAATGAACGTCGCATAACGTCATATATGGGGATTCTATTTTTATCATGAACTAAAAATAGATCTAACTAGTGTTCGAAACCTAGTTAGGGAATCCCTCTCAAACTCGTTTACCTGTCATCATAATTGTTCGCATTTTTGCATAAAATGTATTCATTTGTATTGTTTTAAAGAAAAATACCGGCTATATGTATTTCATTTTTGGAAGCATTTTTTCCAGATAGCTCAATAATGCACCTTTAAAGAAATGTTGTTTTTTATGCCCCGGTAGAGATAGAGGGGACATATTGTTTTTGCCCTGTCTGTTTGTTTGTTGGTTTGTTGGACAACTTTAACATTGGTCATAACTTTTGAACAGATTGAGATAGAGCCTTTACATTTGCCCTGAAGGTTCCTTGTGACAAGAGCTTCACATTCCATATAAAAAGATTTGATATGTGACCTTGACCTCTGACCTAATTTAAGAAAAAAATAACATTGGTCATAACTTTTGGATGGTTTGAGATAGAGCCTTCATATTTGCATGTAGGTTTCTTGTGACAAGGGCTTTAAGCCCATACAAAAAATTTTGACCTGTGACCTTGACCATCTTAAAATAAAAACTTAACATTGGTCATAACTTTTGAACCATTTGAAATAGAGCCTTCATATTTGGCCTGTAGGTTCCCTGTGACAAGAGCTTCAATTTAAACAAAACCTTTTGACCTGTATCCTTGACCTACTTTAAAGAAAAAAAAATAGCATTGATCATTACTTTTGAACCATTGAGGATAGATCCTTCATATTTTGCATGTAGGTTCTTTGTGACAAGAGCAAAGCTCATAAAAAAAATTTGACTTGTGACCTTGACCTGTGATCTACTTAGAAAAACTTCACATTGGTCATAACTTTCATACCATTTCAGATATGGCCTTCATATTTGGCATGTAGGTTCCTTGTGCCAAGGGCTTTCCACTTAAACAAAAAATTTTGACCTGTGACTTTGACCTACTTTAAAGAAAAAACTATCACTGGTCATAACTTTTGAACGGTTTGAGATAGAGCCTTCATATATTGAACGTGGGTTCCTTGTGGCAAAGGCTTTCTGCTTAAACACAAACTCTTGACCTGAGACCTTGACCTTAACCTGTGACCATTTTTGAAGAAAAAATTGATCTTGTCCAGGGACATGTACGTGTTTCACAAACCAAACACATCTTGTTTTTTTTTGTTATTTGAATTCATTTCTAAATAGGAGCTGTTCAGCTGCATTTAGCCCATTCTGTACATTGTTGTATCAAAAACTATGTAATACGGTGTAATGAACAGTCTTATTAAGTGGTGTCTCCTTTTTGAAAGATGACTAATCCCTGCAGACCACCTTCCATGGTGCTTAGATTCCTTCTCAAATAGGGATACCCACATCAGGTTTACAAGTCTAGTGTAATGAACACCCCTCTGAACCCTACTTTATGTAGAGAAAAGTGGGGTTTATAGGGGTATTCATTATTTTGCTTATTTCTGCTCCAAGACAGGTTGTAGGTACCCGTTAGAAGCACCTCAACGAGACGGTTTAAGGAGCACCCACAACCTATCATAAAATCATTCTTCGATATAAAACGATTGGGTACAACATAAATGTTATATGACAGACTGCATGCATGGTAGTTGCTTCTCTCTGGTGGGTCAGGCCTCAGATTCTCTGATTGGGCCCATCAGAGTCTAACTGTTGGTTTTCTTTTGCTCCAGCATTTCAGTGGTTTCTTGCTGTCGAGTCCTCACCATTGTTTCATCTCTGTGGTTGTTTGATTTTTGTATTCACACAGATGTTGCACTGATAAGTTAGGAGGCCTTCAGGCAGATTGAACAAATTTTTGTCAATATCGCGATGGAAGTAAGGGCAAGGATTGTGGCCATGTAAAATCGATTTAAGAACCTCAGTGGCTGTTCCTAGGCGGTTCTTCTGTCGTGGTTTATTTTTGTTATGGCTTGTCTTTGAGTGTGTGTATTGCTTATATTATTTTGTTTTGGATAGCCAATTGGCCATTTTGTGGGAAGGTGGCTTTCCACTATTGATGTTTCCATTATTTGTTTGTTTGATTGTTTGATTTGAGGTTAAACGTCCCCGTCAACACTGTAAAGGTCAGTTTGGAGACGTTGCTTCCAATTTTGTGGGACTTTTACCCGACATTGAGATGAAATGACCTCTCAAGCCCTGTCGCGCAATGAAACCAATAGGGTTTATTAGCACTGACGGTCCGCCTCGCACCGCGGTTCCTGGACAGGCTTAGATCCTCTAAGCGGTTTACCAGTACTAGTGTGCGGGCCAGATTCAGCTCTGCCTGGAAGCATCATGCAGCCGAAATATTTCTTCAAGCCCCTATGGGCGGGGGCGAGATGTTTCCATTAGGGTCTGTTGTTTCATGTTTATGTTTCTTTCCCTTTGGTGTCTCTGATGGGAGATATGGGTTAATTGTATCGATTACTGATCATTGCCTTCACTTCTATTTTGTTTCTACGAAGAATGGAGAAATACAGTGAAACTTCAATGACTCGAACATGGATGGTTCATTTATCATGGCTCATGCAGTCAAACTCTTTCTTGAGTCCTTACAGGTTTTCCCTCAGCTCCAGATAATAACTTTTTAGGGATGTTTTTTTTCTTATCCCCTATCCCACTATATAAATTAATTAAGCCACTCCCATTGCTGATTGTCAACCAATCAAATTACTTTATATATTTGTTCAATTCACAAACTGCATGCCAAACAGTGCATATCCTGATCAGATGGCTTCTTCAGAAGCCATCTGATCTGGATCTACACTGTTTGCAAAGGTAGGGGTTGTTATGAACAGCAGGATAAGAGTTATTTTATCTTGAAAATGTATGTTCTTATTAATGGATTGAGGCACAAGAGTACACACAAGATTCCTTCATTTAATATAAGCTCAGAGATATTTTTTTTTTTTTGAATTGAGGTTTTACATCCCTGTCAACACTATTTAGGTTTACGAGACATTGCTTCCAATTTTGTGAGACTTTTACCCATTGAGATGAAATGACATGTGAAGCCCTACCATCAAAACAAACCAACAGGGTTTATATGCTGGGACGGTCTCACTCACACCCCTTTTATAAGTGGTTTACCAGTATTCATGTCCAGTTCGTTTCAGCTCTGAATTGAAGCATCTGGTTTCAGTACTGCATTGAAGCATCATGCAGCCCAATCTATTTCTGCAAGCCTTGATGGGGGTGGGGTTGGGGGGAGGGGGGTGCAGCTCAGTTAAGAGATATCCCTAAATTATCCTATTAATGCCTCCTTACTTACCACTATGAGTTTCCATTAGTGATTCCAAACTCTGCCTTGAACAAATTTTTGTTGTCCCGAATGTGTTCTAGCTATTAAAGTTTGGCTCTACATATTTGGGGAACTTCTCATACCTCTTTAGCCCTTGCTTAACCCATTTTGTACCAAATGAATCTTCCACCTTATAAATAGCAGGAGTTCATTTCAAAAGAGGTATCAGGTTGTGTTTTCTTCAAAAACTATTTGGAAATTGGCTGAAAATTTTGCAAACAATGTAGGCCCTGATCAGATGCCACATACCTGTTTTGGGGGTTTCCAGTACAAAATAGGTTAACACAATAAACCCTGCCTTTGCAAAGGTGTAAATCCAAATCAGATGCCATCTGATCAGGATCTACACTGTTTGCCAATCAGTTTGTGAATTTAAATGAATACATCATATTGAATAATTTGATTAGTTGGTTATTAGAAATGGGTGAAGCCAAATTATTTTGTTCTGCAGGACAAGAGTTAAAATAGACAGAAGAGAACAAAATATGTCTTCCAAGATTTTTTCACAGTGAAGACAAATCAGCCAGCAGTCAGAGCACAGTCTTCTCTTTCCCTGGAAGAAATTTTGGGTTAACCCATTGCATGCGGGGAAGTCCCTAAAGGGGTACCTTGGCAAACAGTGCAGGCCCGGATCAGACACTGCAGAAAATAGAATAAAAACGAAAAAATAGGCATGACACCCCTTGTATGACAAATGGACTTGTCCAACATATAACAATGGAGGTGTCCACTAGTATACAATAGGTTAATAGCTATCCATAGAGTGTGAAATGAAGATTCTGCTCAGGCTATTCACATCACCAAAGCCAAATTTTAGCTTGTCACAGCTTAGAGAAGAGTGCCATTTTATGTAGACAGAGATTTACTAACATTTACATTTTTCCATACCTACATACAGTCGAGCAGGCCTCGGTAGCTCAGTCGGATGCGCGTCTGACTGGTGATCAGGAGGACGCAGGTTTGATACCTGCCAGAGTCGGCAACATTCTTTTGTGGAGATTGATCATGAAATCTTTTCTATGGTCATTTTCTCCCTTCTGCTAATTCAACAAGGGCAGTTGTCAGTTTCTGGCGAAAGAATGTGCACTGAACTGGTTAACCGCTTACGTATAAGCTTGCCAAGGAAAAGTGTGGATAGGTAAACTGACCGGCTCAAAAATGACCCAAAATAGTGTTGACTGGGCCGTTAAACTCCAAAACAAACAAACAAACTACATACAGTTGACCTTCAATGGTTCCAATAAATTTGGGAGTATGAAAACTGTTAGAGACAGGGGTAGTTTGTGCCACTGAGGGTTAATCATAGAGCAAGGTCAGGAGACATAGCTGGGATGTACACATAAAAATTGCCTCATCAAGGCAATTCTAATGGGTACACACAATACATGTATATATTTTTGAGATCAAATAAAGAAATATTCCTTAATTTACCGTAATGTTCCTAAGTATCGGGACGGATATGCCAAAGCAAACAGTGCAGACCCTGAAGGAGCAGTCTGATCAGGGTCTACACTGTTGGCCATTCCGTCTGTACCTTTTGGGCTCCTTGTAGGATTGTGTAATAATTTTTTTAAAATTTTAGGAGAATTACAGCAAGTCCTTAAGGTGTACAAATTTTTCGGGTAGTATTTGCAGTTATGAGTACTTTTCCTTTGTACTCAAGAACAAGTTGGAAACAGCAATAGTAAATGAGCCATTGGTGTTTGAGCCATTGAAGTTTCACTGTTTGTACATGTCTGAAAGTATGCTTCAAGCAGGTGTGTGTATGTCAAGTCTTTTGCAATAACATAATACCGTCTTCATGGATTGCTTCTTGGAATGGCAAGGAAAAATGTCTCCCTAAATCATTCCTAAAAGTTTTATCTGGAGTTATGTAAAAATCTAAAAGGACGACTAAGTCATGCTAAAAGAGCCATCAAAGTTTGAGCCATGGATTTTTTTTACTATATTAACCCATTGCATGCAGTAAACCCCTATAGTGGTACCTTTGCAAACAGTGCAGCTCAGATCAGACACCGCATCGCCGCAGAATGCAGCGTCTGATCAGGGTCTGCACTGTTTGCTAACAGGATTTTATTGTCAAAAATGGAGTAAAAGTGACAAAAAAAGTCCTGAAACCCCATGAATGACAAATGGACTTGTCAAGCATATAGAATGGAAGAGTCCACCAGTATACAATGGGTTAATCCAATTATGCCTAGCCTGTCAAAACATGGGCTGTTTTCTGTGGTTATTCTCTCCCTTCTACTGATCCAAGATTATAAGAATCTAACATGGGTCTGAGGTATGCCCGGCATCACGAGGCTTGGCAGTGATGCCGTAGAGTGATCCCAAAGGATGGATTGTTCACTCACACCAGTATAAGAATCTTTTTTTTTTTTTTGCATACTGTTCATTTCTGAGATTGTTTTTGTTTTTATAATTTAGTCGCTTCATCGTTGACGTCCGCCATATTTTGATGACAATTATGTAGTGTTGTTGAGGTCGCAAACAGTGACGTCAAACTTAATAAGGGCATATGTGACATCCTATTTAACCAGTGCACATCAAACACGTGTAAATTCTCATTTTTTATCCTATCCGGGTTTCCCTGTGTAGGATAACCTAGGTTGGATAATAATTTCTATCCCAGGGTTAAGTCCAGGATTTCCTTATCTGGTGTGCAAGAAGAGCCTTTCTCAGTAACTGCTTTAATCCTTTTAGTACCAAATGGAATCTTCCACCTTATATATAGCAGGAGTCCATTTCGAAATTTAGGGTGTCAGGTTATGTTTTCTTCAAATTTTACTTTTTGCAAACAGTGCAGGCCCTGATCAGATGCAGCGTTCTGTGGCATCTGATCTGGGCCTGCACTGTTTGCCAACTACCAGTTTTGGGGTTTCCAGTACAAAATGGGTTAAGACAGACTAACCCTGCCGGTTAGTTTCATTGACTTTGTTGACTGGGTTGTTAAACCCTCAAAACATAGGGCTATTTTTGCGGTGCAGATTTCTGAACGCTTATCCTGCTGTTCACGACAACAACCCCTTCTTTTGCAAATAATGTAGATCCAGATCAAATGGCTACTGAAGAAGCGATCTGATCAGGATCTACACTGTCATTCAGTTTGCAAATTTGAATGAATACATTACATCAACTATTTTGATTGGTTGAAATGCGAATGGGTGTGACTAAATTAATTTATGCAGCAGGATAAGGGTTAAACCCAGATCATTCTGACGCTTTGTGTGCCGTCCATAACTTAACAAACTTCTGGAAAAAAAAACTTTATGCCATGAATGGACTCATCCAATTTGTGCCATAGAACAATAGTTTTAGTTTAGGTCAGCCTCGATAGCTTAGTGGTTAGCACATTCGACTTATGATCGAGAGGTTGTGGTTTCGAATCCTGCCCTTGGAGCCGAGGTGTGTCCTTGGGCAAGACACGTAATGACACTGCCCCATTCCACCCAGGTGTAAATGGGTAGCAGTGGTTTTAAAAGTCACTGCCTTTCTCTAGTGTGTGTTATAACATCCGGAATGAGTGTTCGAGAGCGATTCAATAAGCTTGGAGCTTTCGTCACAATTGAACTAAAATAAATAAGTATAAACTATTAGTTTTGAATGCATAGGAACAAAAGTATGAACAAAGCATGTGTGAGATAACAGTAAAGGTAACCCTCATTGTTATTTGTTGTATAAGACTTTGGCCCTACAAAGACACTCAATAAAGAGTATTATTATAGATTATAAAGGATATTGTACCTTGATTACTCCAAGAAGTAAATGTTATAGACATTTATAGGAATTGTCTTGACGAGGCGATTCCAACAAATATCAACATGATTTGTTTATTGGAGTATAAAATACGATGATCTTAAATATAGGGCTGGCTAATCGGAGCTGAAACGATATTCTATTATCAGTACTGACAGTGCGATCGATAATCGATTAGTAGTCACTGAAGATTTGATCATAATTTTACTTGTCTGACTTTGTCTGAGCCTGACCCTCAGCATATATTGTGGTTTACCATAAGTATATTTGAACAGACAGGCCTGAGTAAACAGTGTAGACCCAAATGAGACGCCGCAAAATGCGGCGTCTCATCAGGGTCTGCACTGTTTGCCACTGATCCAGCTATTTTAGGCACAACTTTGGGTAGTAAATTGCACTTATCAAATAACCGATTACAAGCAAATCAGTTCTGATAATCATTCTTATGGAATTTATCGATGGATTAATCGATTACCGTAAAAATTCTAATAAACGCCCATGCTCTAATAAACGCCCACCCACCGATTTGGACGCGAAAATCGCCGATTTTTTAAGCATTTTGCCTAAAAAGACGGCCCTCTAATAAACGCCCATTTTAGAATTTGGAAAAACGATCAGTCCTACCTTATGCAGTAAGTCTCCAAATTTGTTTTTTTATTAATTGAATGGACTGCTCCCTTCTTCTCTCTCAGTCCAAATAAATGGTGAGAACAGGGAATTTCTAGTCGTGCCCCTGGAACAAAAGTGCCTTCTGCAGCTGACCGTGGTTCCCCGTGAACAACTGACGTAATCTGGAAATAGTTCCGTCCTTGTATAACTGAGGCCAGAAGGTTTGTGTCAGCCTTTGACTATGTCCAACGGTAGTATCTCCTTTTTTCACGATGATCGCACTATCGCTATGCTGATATTCAGGTTCCAAAATGCACTTAAATTCTGTCCCAGGTGCATCAGAAACTCTAAAAAGGTGGTATCCTTTTATCACAGATTTAATTGAAACAAGCCGACCTACCGCCATTTTGTGTACGAACATGTATGATGCAATACTAATACCGCTGGAATTTCCCGCGGAAACTTTGGTGGCTGGCGTCTTATTACCACGTGGTCAGAAAGGGTCGATCAATAAACCGTTCATAACAATGTACATGCGATTTTTAAATGCTAAAATCGTGTATGCTGTGTAGTCGAATTCTTCCATGAAGACAAGAAAGCATCATAATCCCAGCAAGCAAAGAAAGTCTGGCCAGCGTTTGGCCCATAGCGATACAATGTGTCAACGTCATATCGCTGTCGGTCCGACGTTGGCCCGCTGTTTTTCTTGCTGCTTTGGATGTCAATAGTCTTCCACGGATTTAGCGTCACTAGCGCATACTTCTGTTGTCTATTTCAAGATGGCGGTCATTTGCGAAATATTACAGTCTCGGGATGCTTTAATGCCTTTTTTGGAAACTGTAACCTCTTATAAACGCCCACCCCCTTTTCCATGAAAGGTAATGATTCTAATAAACGCCCGTGCGTTTATTAGAATTTTTACGGTATCAGATTTATCATGCCAGTCTTACTTAAATATCTCTATTAGTCTTATCTTGAGCTCAGGATTCGTTTCATTGTAATTGTTGTTGTACCATAATGATCCTAAGTATTGGGACAGATAAACCTATGCAAACAGTGCAGACCCAGATCAGACTGCTGCTGAAGGAGCAGTCTGATCAGGGTCTACACTGTTTGCCATTCCGTCTGCACTTTTTGGACTCCTTTCTGGATCATGAAACATACCTGTTAAAATTTTAGAATTACAAGGTGTCTGAATTTTTAGGCTTTTTACAGTAACTAGTTAAGCTATTATGTTGAATGTCAGTATAAAGAAGGTTGCCTGTATTTGTGAATGGAAACTGTCTTCCAGAAACATATTTTTATTGCTGAAATTCCATTTTATTTTCTATATACATTTACAAGTACACATGTACTTAAAGCAATAAAAGTTAAAAAAAAATATATATATTGTGTGGATATGTTGCACCCCCACCCCTAATTGTGAAAATGTGGGTACTAATGATCTGCATAATGAGAAAAAAGGATGCTTAAATAAATCACAATTTTTTTTTGCCTTGTCGTCTGCTTGTAACTTCAAAAATCATTTTTGCAAACAGTGTGGACCCAAACCAGACTGCCAGTCAAACGAGCATTGGACTGAGCTATCGAGGCCGGCTAATATTGAACAGTAAAAAAAAAAATTATTTAAATGTTTTGTTCAATTAAGGAATGAATACACCTTCAGGGGAAGCAACTCCTTCAAAGTATTTTTTGTCTCCCAGGTCAATAGGGGTCAACACACAGCAGAGTACAGGGCTAAGAATAGCCCTGATATACATAACCGTTACCTGGAAATTCCTACAAACCATATAAATTTTCACAGTTTAATTTTGGTAGTCCTGTAACCTTATATTTAACTTTAGGATGACTGACAAACATTGGACCCCAAAAACTAGGCGATTCTAGTATATCTTGTTTGTTTGAATTGAAGTTTTATCATCCCCTATTCAGGTCATTTTGGAGATGTTGCTTCCAGTTTTGTGGGACTTTTACCCGACATTGAGATGAAATGACATCTCGAGCCCTGTTGCCCAATGAAACCAAAAGGGTCACTGGTGAGGCTTTATTAGCCGAAACTACGTAGTATGACCCATCTTCTTTCTTATGAATGTTTTCATTGCTCTTAAAGGAACTCATTTTTTATTTTTATTTTATGCTTGTGCATTGTACAGTAGTTACACATGTGATAATATGTTACGGTATGTTGACCTTTGAGTCGCTGTGCATGATTTGATTCAATTGGAGAAGATCTATATGAATTATTGGTATTCTATCATGTGCAATAACTGCCAGTAATTGTCTCATCTGTTATATACAGGCTAGCTCATTTCAGCCAGTTAGGCCTGTACATTACAATAAAACACCTGTGTGAGAATATTATAATAGATACTGCACAAAATCTACGCACCCCTAGAAGTGGACATGTTTTTCTGTAACGTAACGTAACGTGTAACGGAGTGTTTGTGACTGTATCCTTATATAGACCTAGTTCAAATAAAAATAGGAGTTACAGTCTTGTTACGAAACGTTTCAGTCTGTTTCGTAACACATTTGTAACAGAAACAAGAAAACACATGTATGTTTAAGTCCTGTTTCGTAACGTTTCATTCCGTTGCGTAACAGAACTGTAACAGATTCTCTTTACATCTTGTTTCAAGAATAAAAAAGTGAAACGTAACGTTACAGCGTAACAGAATCCCGTTACGTAACGGTCCAGTCCGTTACGTAATGGATTTGTAACAGAAACAAGAAAACACATGTATGTTACAGTCCTGTTTCTTAACGTTTCATTCCGTTACATAACAGAACTGTAACAGATTCCTTGCATCTTGTTTCAAGAAAAAAAAAGTGAAACGTAACGTAACGGCGTAACAGAATCCCGTTACGTAACGGTCCAGTCCGTTACGTAACAGATTTGTAACCGAAACAAGAAAACACATGTATGTTACAGTCCTGTTTCGTAACGTTTCATTCCGTTACGTAACAGAACTGTAACAGATTCTCCTTGCATCTTGTTTCAAGAAAAAAAAAGTGAAAGGTAACGTAACGGCGTAACAGAATCCCGTTACGTAACGGTCCAGTCCGTTGCGTAACGGATTTGTAACAGAAACAAGAAAACACATGTATGTTACAGTCCTGTTTCGTAACGTTTCATTCCGTTACGTAACAGAACTGTAACAGATTCTCCTTGCATCTTGTTTCAAGAAAAAAATGAAACGTAACGTAACGGTGTAACAGAATCCCGTTACGTAACGCTCCAGTCCGTTACATTACGGATTTGTAACAGAAACAAGAAAAAAACTATGTTACAGTCCTGTTTCGTATCGTTTCATTCTGTTACGTAACAGAACTGTAACAGATTCTCCTTACATCTTGTTGTTTCAAGAATAAAAAAGTGTAACGTAACGGCGTAACAGAATCCCATTACGTAACAGTCCAGTCCGTTACGTAACGGATTTGTAACAGAAACAAGAAAACACATGTATGTTACAGTTCTGTTTCATAACGTTTCATTCCGTTACGTAGCAGAACTGTAACAGATTCTCATTGCATCTTGTTTCAAGAAAAAAAGCGAAACGTAACGTAACGGCGTAACAGAATCCCGTTACGTAACGGATTTGTAACAGAAACAAGAAAACAACTATGTTACAGTCCTGTTTCGTAACGTTTCATTCTGTTACGTAACAGAACTGTAAAAGATTCTCCTTACATCTTGTTTCAAGAATAAAAAAACGAAACGTAACGTAACGGCGTAACAGAATCTCGTTACCTAACTGTAATGAGAATCTGTTACAGTTCTGTTACGTAACGGAATGAAACGTTACGAAACAGGACTGTAACATATATGTTGTCTTGTTTCTGTTACAAAACCATTACCTAACAGACTGAAACGTTACGTAACGGGATTCTGTTACGTTTCACTTTTTTGCATGAAACAAGATGCAATGAGAATCTGTTACAGTTCTGTTACGTAACGGAATGAAACGTTACGAAACAGGACTGTAACATATATGTTTTCTTGTTTCTGTTACAAATCCGTTACGTAACGGACTGGATCGTTACGTAACGGGATTCTGTTACGCCGTTACGTTACGTTTTACTTTTTTTGCCTTGAAACAAGATGTAATGAGAATCTGTTACAGTTCTGTTACGTAACAGAATGAAACGTTACGAAACAGGACTGTAACATATATGTTTTCTTGTTTCTGTTACAAATCTGTTACGTAACGGACTGGATCGTTACGTAACGGGATTCTGTTACGCCGTTACGTTACGTTTCACTTTTTTTGCCTTGAAACAAGATGTAATGAGAATCTGTTACAGTTCTGTTACGTAATGGAATGAAACGTTACGAAACAGGACTGTAACATATATGTTGTCTTGTTTCTGTTACAAAACCGTTACGTAACTGACTGGATCGTTACGTAACGGGATTCTGTTACGCCGTTACGTTACGTTTCACCTTTTTTTGCCTTGAAACAAGATGTTATGAGAATCTGTTACAGTTCTGTTACATAACGGAATGAAACGTTACGAAACAGGACTGTAACATATATGTTGTCTTGTTTCTGTTACAAAACCGTTACGTATCAGTGTGTGTGTGAATTCGGGTTTAACGTCGCTTTCAACAATTTTTCAGTCATATCACGACGGTGTCTGGTTGCGACAGGGAGCTCAATGCTCACGTTTATAGTGCTGCCTCACTGAAGTATCATGTCCCAGACACATTACATGATACCACACCCAGTCACATTATCCTGACACTGGATCGACCAGTCCTAGCTCTACCCCGTAAATCTGAGTGCCAAGCGAGGAGCAGCTAGTCCCATTTTTAACGACTTTGGTATGTCGCGGCCCGGGATCGAACCCGAGACCTCCCGTTCCTCGGAGCGGACACTCTACCAACTGAGCTATCGGGGCCGGTATTACGTATCAGACTGAAACGTTACGTAACGGGATTCTGTTACGTTTCACTTTTTTTGCCTTGAAACAAGATGCAATGAGAATCTGTTACAGTTCTGTTACGTAACGGAATGAAACGTTACGAAACCGGACTGTAACATATATGTTTTCTTGTTTCTGTTACAAATCCGTTATGTAACGGACTGGATCATTACGTAACGGGATTCTGTTACGCCGTTACGTAACGTTTCACTTTTTTTGCCTTGAAACAAGATGTAATGAGAATCTGTTACAGTTCTGTTACGTAACAGAATGAAACGTTACAAAACAGGACTGTAACATATATGTTTTCTTGTTTCTGTTACAAATCTGTTACGTAACGGACTGGATCGTTACGTAACGGGATTCTGTTACGCCGTTACGTTACGTTTCACTTTTTTTGCCTTGAAACAAGATGTAATGAGAATCTGTTACAGTTCTGTTACGTAACGGAATGAAACGTTACGAAACAGGACTGTAACATATATGTTGTCTTGTTTCTGTTACAAAACCGTTACGTAACAGACTGAAACATTACGTAACAGACTGAAACGTTATGTAACGGGATTCTGTTGCAATTGAAACAGGACTGTAATATATATGTTGTCTTGTTTCTGTTACAAAACCGTTACGTAACGGACTGAAACGTTTCGTAACAAGACTGTAATTTCTATTAATACTGGAACTAGGTCTATATAAGGATACAGTCACAAACACTTCGTTACACGTTACGTTACGTTACAGAAAAACATGTCCACCTCTAGGGCTGCGTAGATTTTGTGCAGTATATGGTTTCTTCTAAACAGCCACAGTGTCCTTGGCTCAGGACCCTGAAAGTGGAACTCAATGCTTCATATATTATCATATCCAACATTTGTGTTAAGCAACATTAAAATCCTTCAATAAATGTAGGTGCTAGAGCGATTCTATAAAATAGCCAGTGACCTTGACCTTGAGCCCAGAATCCTGAAAGTCAAACTTGCTTGAGATATTATCATACCCAACATTTGTGTACAGTTACATAAAATCCTTTGAAAAATATAGGCGCTAGAGTGATGACGAAGTTTTTTCTGAAAATAGCCACTGCACCTGGGACCCTGAAAGTCTAACTTGCTGGAGATATTGTCATATCCACCAATTTGTGTGAAGTTACATTAAAATCCGTTAATAAATGTAGGGGCTAAAGTGAAGACAAAGCTTTTCTGAAAACAGCCCCAAGAATCTTGACTTTGAGCCCAACACCCTTGAAGTCTGATTTGCTTGAAAATAAAGTGGTTTCAGAGAAGAAGATTTTTAAAGGTTTTTCACATATGTCCAAGTAAAACTGTGGGCCCTGGGGTGGGGCCACCTTTGGCCCCAGGGCTATAATTTGAACCTTCGTAGTAAAGGTCCACCAGATGAAGCTTCATATCAAATGTCAAAGACCTGGGCCTTCTGGTTCTGTTTGTTTGCTTGATTTGAGGTTTAATGTCACCGTCAACACTGCATAGGTCATTTTAGAGACGTTGCTTCCAATTTTGTGGGACTTTTACCCGACATTGAGATGAAATGACATCTCAAGCCCTGTCGCCCAATGAAACCAATAGGGTCTATAAGCATGGATGGTCCAACTTGCACTGCTTTGTCTGGGCAGGATGTAAAACCAGTAGGCCCCAGGTGGGGCCAATTTTGGCCCCAGAACTATAACATGAACAATCGTAGTAGAGGTCCACCAGATGAAGCTTCATACCAAATATCAAAGACCTGGGCCTTCTGGTTTCAAACAAGAAGATTTTTAAAAGGTTCCCCTATATAAGTCCATGTAAAACCAGTGGGCCCCAGGGCAGGGCCATTTTTGGCCCCAGGGCTATAATTTGAACAATCTTGGTAGAAGTCCTCTAGATGAAGCTTCATAGCAAACATCAAAGACCGCGGCCTTCTGGTTTAAAACGAGAAGATTTTTAAAGGGTTTCCCTATATATAAGTTCATGTAAAACCAGTGGGCCAGGCGTGGGGCCATTTTTGGTCCCAGGGCTATGATATGAACCATCTGGTTTCAGACAAGAATATTTTTAAAGGTTTTCCCACTTTTAAGTCCATGTAAAACTGGTGGACCAGGGGCCAGGCCATTTTTGGCCCAGGGCTATAATTTGAACATTCTTGGCAGAGGTCCACTAGATGAAGCTTCATACCAAATTTCAAAGACCTGGGCCTTCTGGTTTCAGAAGAGAATTTTTTAAAGGTTTTCCATATATAAGTCTATGTAAAACCGGTGGGCCCCGACGCTGGGGCATTTTTGGCCCCAGGGCTATAATTTGAACAATCTTGTTAGAGGTCCACTAGATACAACTTCAACCCACATATCAAACACCTGGGCTTTCTGGTTTCAGTCAAGAAGATTTTTGAAGGTTTCCCTATATAAGTCATGTAAAACTGGTGGGCCCGGCGAGGGGGAACTTTTTGCCCCAGGGCTATAATTTGAACAATCTTGGTAGAGGTCCACTAGATGAAGCTTCATATAAACTATCAAAGACCTGGGCCATGTGGTTTCAGAGACGATTTTTTATGTTTTCAGTAAAAAAAATCTAGTTTTGGCTCCTGTGACCTAGATGTGCAATGGACTGCAACCATTTGAACAACTTTGAAAGGGGACCACCTAAGGATCATTCCTGTGAAGTTTGGTCAAAATCGGATCAGTGGTTTAGGAGGAGATGTTGTTTAAAGAAATTGTTTACGGATACACGGATGGACGCACGCACGCACAACAAACAAAAAGTAATCCCAAAAGTCTACCTCGTCACTATGTGACAGGTGAGCTAAAAAATAATGCATTCCCCTTTAAACCAAAGTTTTCTCTATATAATGTGGGGTATAGAGGGGTGTTCATATCACGCACTGTTATCATGGTGAGCCCGCCCAGGAAAAGTGTGGCTGGGTAAATTGACCAGGGCCCAGTCGTTCAAAACTAACGACGTCCTTAGTTAACGTAGCGTTAAAACTTTGATCATTAAATATGGCAAATATGCTGAAATTTTTGCTGAAAAAATGTGAGCAGCTTTTGCTATGCAAAAGCTGCTGAAATTTTTTCAGCAAAAATACCAAAATTTGTGATATTGTACTTGCTAGAAGAGTTAACAATATGACCGCTAACGAGCTTGTTAAGCTAACGATGCTTTGAACAACTGGCCCCAGCTTGACATGACCTAAATAGTGTTGGCTGTTAAACTCAAAACCAGCGAGGTAAACATTGAAATGGAGCAAAAGCAAAGGAAAACAACAAAAAAAGGACATATTATTCAAAAGTTTAATAGCTGAACAAATTACAACGAAAGAAAGTATGAAAACAGAAGTGCACGCTTTTGATGAATTCTGATGGGCTAATAACTCAGTTGTGCAGAGACAATCCATGAAAAAAAAAATCTATGATTTGAAACAAAAACTATGGGACACATTTTTTCTGTTTTTCAAAAGTACCTTAAATACCAATACACCGTAATCTCTATGGGGTCCATTTGTTTGTTTGTTTGATTTAAGGTTTAATGTCCCCATCAACACTGTAAAGGTCATTTTGGAGACGTTGCTTCCAATTTTATGGGATTTTTACCCGACATTGAGATGAAATGACATCTCAAGCCCTGCCACCCAATGGAACCAATAGGGTTTATATTCATTGCCAGTCCGACTCGCACCACATTACCTAGGCAGGCTTTGATCCTCTACGCGATTTACCAGTACTCACTTGTGGGTCGGTTTCAGCTCTGCATGGAAGCATCATGCAGCCCATCTATTTCTTCAAGCCCCGATTGGCGGGGCTGATTGATGGGGTCCAAAGCCGAAAAATTGTTAGTTTTCAACATTTCCTCAGAAAAAATTTAGACCTAGTGAAACCAATCCACATGAAGGGGTGGGATTAATTTCTTAAAGTCTGGGTCACATGATGATCAAGATGGCTTCCATTCCAATATGTGGTAAAAACCTTTGATATTCTTTTTCTCAGGAACCAAATGACTGATGACCTTGAAACTTAGCATGGAGTATTGGTACTGGTACCTTGGGCCCTATAAAGTTTGTTCAAATGATGACCCTTGACCCAACCGATTTTACGACAAGGTCAAATTTGGTCACTTAGGCTTTTGTAGATTGTTGAAGCTGTTATAGTCTGTCAAAAAAATGGCAGCAAGAGGGTTGGGCCATTTTTGAAAACTTGAGCTCAGGTGAGCATAGCAGCCAATGGGCCTCTTCTTTTTTTTTTCATTTTTTTTTTTTTTCCTTATTTTTTTCTGAGAAAACTAGAGCTGCCGCCTAACGGGCGCCAATTATACCCCCGCTACCGACAAATTTTTACAAGTATTTGACCTTGAGGAAGGTCAACGTAAAGGTCAAGGTCAGGTTTGTGTATATCAATCTTAAGTACTAGTGGCAAGGTGTGTGGTGTGTGAATATTATAGAAATCGGTCAAAGAATAAGGAAGTTATGAGCAATGTTAAAGTTTTTGTAACGGACCGACGACAGACGATTTGTAACGGACCGACGACAGACGACAGACGACAAGCTGACTCCTATATACCCCCTTCAAACTTCGTTTGCGGGGGTATAATTAGACATGACTGTAGACTAAACACATGAAATGCCATTCTTTACCTTCTTTGAAAAAAAAAAGTAGAAAAAGACTCAGCGGCTCTAGAATTTTCTATAGTGCTTAGTTCTTGCAGGGTTTAAACGAGTTTTGCTGCACTGAATATACAAACATTTCAAAACAAAACAAATGAAACTTAACAAAACAATAGGAATGATCTTAGAATCAATATATATAATGCACCATACACTATCCTCACAACAAACAGCCTGCTCCTACCTGTCTCTGAAGGCGAAGTAAAATAGGTCAAGTGAGTTAATAATGCTCATTAAAACCATTGCATGCGGGAAACCCCTAAAGGGGTACCTTGGCAAACAGTGCAGGTCCAGATCAGATGCCGCAGAATGCGGCGTCTGATCAGGGCCTGCACTATTTGCTAACAGAATTTTCTGTCAAAAAAGGAATAAAAACAATAAAAATAGGCCTGACACCCCTTATATGACAAATGGACTTGTCCAACATATAGCATAGGAAGAATCCACTAGTATACAATGGGTTAAGGGCCAACACATGAGAAAAAGGACAGAGCATTTTTATGCCCCCAGAATCTAAGAGATTCGGGGGCATATAGTTTTTGGTCTGTCCGTCTGTTTGTCCGTTTGTCCGTCTGCAAAAACTTTAACATTGGGCATAACTTTTGAATGGTAATAGATAGAGCTTTCATATTTCACATGTGTATACCTTATCACAAGACCTTTCCAGTGGTACCATAATTTTTGATTTCGTGACCTTGACCTTGACCTTTGACCTATTTTTTTCAAAATTTTTAAAAACATTAACATTGGCGCTGTCCGGGGGCATCAGTGTTTCACAAACACATCTTGTTCAAATTGAAATTATAAAACACATGCACACAGCCAACAAAAACACATGACCTCTAGCATAAAGCTACCATAGTTTTTCTTCTACATATTTCAGAGCAACAAAGGCTCTGGCTAGACTGTCTGTGCAGGCCTGCCTGAGCTGAATCTTTGCTTGTCACCTATGTGATAAAGGCTTAGTTCCAATGGGCTGACTCCTTTTTAAAAAGTATGTACATTGGATCAGTCTGTGCAGGCCTGCCTGAGCTGAATCTTTGCTTGTCACCTATGTGATAAAGGCTTAGTTCCAATGGGCTGACTCCTTTTTAAAAAGTATGTACATTGGATCACAGATAAAGAGGCTCTAACCCATTGTATACTGGTGGACTCTTCCATTGCTATATGTTGGACAAGTCATTTGTCATATAAGGGTGTCAGGCCTACTTTTTTCGTTTTTATTCTATTTTTGACAGAAAATTTTCTTAGCAAACAGTGCAGGCTCTGATCAGATGCTGCGTTCTGCGGCATCTGATCTTGGCCTGCACTGTTTGCCAAGGTACCCCTTTAAGGGTTTCCCGCATGCAATGGGTTGAAGACCAGCTTTCTCTAGGCACAGCTCTAATACACATAAACCTCTTTATAACACTGTTCTTTATAACATGGTTTTGGATATATATATAGGGAGGTTGGGTTGGTGTGAAGGTGCTGTGTGACTTTCAGCGACGTGAGCGTTCTACTGCATGGGCCTGCTGAGCTTACAGCAGGTGCAGGATGCTGGGCTTTTTTTTTTCTATTCTAACCTCTTTCCGTTTTCTAATGCTCCATGTCTTGGTCTATGAGATGGCCTGAGATGAATGGTTGCTTGAGGACTCGGCCCTTGACCCACTGGCTGTTGTCATTAGCTATACATTTTTATTAGGATATCACACAGTTGTTTAACATGGTTTCTGCTTCGACTCCCAACAAGTGCTATAAAGAGGTTGTTGTGTAATCACAAATAGTTTTTCTTTACTGAACCATATCTTCATTCACCAAGAAGCATTTAGAAGAATTAGCTTTCATATAACAATATTTTCTTTTACTGAAGGCAAAAATACATTTTTAACAGGAACGCATGTACTATCAACTAGAATGCTGATGATAAGGCAATGTACAAATCAAACTAGGATGAAAGCACAATAACACTCGCATAATTCTGACCTTATGAAACCTAGTTTTAGTGAAATTGCAGTTTATACAAGGGTATTCATTAGTTTTCTTATTTCTTGTCAGAAACGTAGATTGTGGGTTCACATTAGAACCGCCTCACAATCTATGTTTTGAGCAGAAATATGAAAAATATCAGAATTTTTTTTTTCTGAAAAGCTTCATTTTTTGGTTGAAAATTTTCAATATACAGTAGAATTCCGATATTAAGACCACCTAAAATTAAAACTATATCTCTTTTTAAAAGCTTATTGAGAAAGATTCAGTTATTCTTTCTTTGTGTTTTCCACACCCAGTATCTCCTAATAAGAGACCACCTTTGGGACTGTTCAAAAGTGGTCTTAAAGACCACTTTTGAACAGTCCCAAAGGTGGACTTAATATAGGAATTTACTGTATTTTGTTAGGCGAGTTTTCATAATGAATAGCTTCATTCAGTTTAAGGGGAATAGATATACCTGGCATATTTTCTGCCATGTTTTACAAGGGAGAAAACTTTCTGGACTTCCTGTTCCCTTTGGTGCAAACAGGATCACTCCAAAACAAAGGTGTTTATTCTAAAAGTTAACCATTTTTGTACCAAATGGACTATTCCTCCTTATATATAGGAGTCCATTTCAGAATTTAGGGGTGTCTGGTTGTGTTTTCTTCAAAATTCATTTGGAAAATGGCTGAACGTTTTTGCAAACAGTGAAGGCCCTGATCAGACGCCGCATTTTGCGGCGTCTGATCTGGGCCTTCACTGTTTGCCAAGGTACCCGTTTTGGGGTTTCCGGTACCAAATGGGTTAAGGAACATTTTAGCGCTAAGTACAATTTGCAGACAGCATTTTCAAGATACATATATTTTTCTTATTTTGCAGTGGATATAAGGTTTGACATAGACAGATATTTCACACAAAATATCAAGCCTTATTTTTGCAGAAAAAAATATATTGCTGTTTGCTCTAGAATTTTCTTCAGTGCCTGAATGGCTAAGGGAAGATAATTTTATTAGAGTAGACACCTACTGATAAATGCAGCGGACAAAACTAGAGCTGTCAGAGGGCCTTGCTGCAGTATTATCAGAGGAGAAAGACCTTTTGAATTCATGCTTACCAGGTACATAACTTTTGGAATTGGTAACATGGCATAAACTCCCATGATTTATGGGCCCTTGGCCACTGTTCTGCCAATACACCTATTTTTGAAGACCAAGTGCCGTATAAGTTTCATCGGTAGGACCACAAACATAAAAGTTATAGAACAAAATGAATTTTAATTATTTGAAAACCTACCAAGGGTCATAACTCCAAGAGCTATGGACCCTTGGCCCCTAATGGGTATATATGATACAGTCACTCATTGTCTATGTTTATACAAACTTTTAGCTTTCTAATTTTCATAGTTCCCGAGAAATCTTATAGGAAAACTTTCTAAAATGGCAAAATTTGAAAACCTATAAAGGGACATAACTCAAAGAGTTAAGGACCCTTGACCCCGATTCCAAAACACACGATAAAACCATTCATTGAAATTTCAGCTTTCTAGATTTCATAGTTCCTGAGAAATTTTTTGCGAAAATTTTCAAGAATGGCAACAGACGTAATTCCAAGAGTTATGGGCCCATGATGGCAACTTTTCTGCTAGTACACACCACAAACACGAACTTTATTTTAGCAAAATGCATCTTTAAATTTTGAAGACCTACCAATGGACATTACTCCAAGAGTTATGGGCCCTTTGCCACTTTTTTGCGACTACACCTTACATATCTTTGAGACCAAGTGTAGTATAAGTTTCATTAAAGTAGGACCACAAACATAAAAGTTATCAAGCTAAATGCATTTCAATTTTGCAGTGACGGTATCACGGAATGATGGATGGACATGGCAAATCCAGTATAGCCACTATAAATATTTTAGAAGCTGTCTCCCCAGTAGTGAAGATGTATTTAGTCCCCTTAAGGAAAATGGGAACACCTGGCAGATTTTTCCGCCATTTTTCAAAGGGAGACGACTTTTGGGACTTCCTGTTCGCTTTTCTATAATCTCTGTCCCACTGAAAAAGGGATCAACTCTTAAAGGAAAGAATTTGCTCCTCAGGAGCAAATTCTTTCATGAGTTGACCCCTATTGACACGGGAGACAAAAAAACTTTTGCAGGAGTTGCCTCCCCATGAAGGTGTTCCCATTCCCCTTAAGCTGCGATGACATGTCAACAAGGCCTGTAAACAATGATGATATGACCAAACACAGATAGAACTTGTAAATGGCAAATGTCGTATTGTTTTGGCTAGAAACATGTAATATGTTTTATGCTGAATAAACTGTATTGTATTGTATGTCTAAACTACAAGAGGTGCCTGATGACTCATCGGATTCCCCAATTCAATTTCCAATGTCAGTTGTTCAAAGCTAATACAATCAAAATTCATTAATTTATAACAACATTCGATATAATGACAAAACTCTCTGGAATGGAACCTTATAAAATTAGCTCAAGGTGAGACTGATTAATGGAGATATGGAGAAATAACAGTACATTAAGAAAGAAACCTTGTGGATATTTGTTAGAATCACCGCTGTGAGGAATCATTC
Source organism: Lucinisca nassula (assembly GCA_963580285.1). Lineage (NCBI taxonomy): Eukaryota > Metazoa > Mollusca > Bivalvia > Lucinida > Lucinidae > Lucinisca > Lucinisca nassula. The sequence continues at coordinate 189,336,306 of OY757010.1, forward strand.
TAAAAAATATTCACAACATTTCTTTCTTGAAGTAATAATGGCACAAGGCGTTTTTTTATTACCTCCTATATTTTTTTTTGGAGTTTTTATGAAAATTTTCCATAATGGCAAATGAACAGATATTGTTGTTATAATAAGGGTCCTCTGTGGGTCCTATGTGTGGTCATAAGTGATTGTGTTTTGTTGACTGTTATGTCAAAGGTCATGCCAAGGTCACCAGTCCATTGAAAATGTTTGTTTGATTTGAGGTTTAACATCCCCGTCAACACTGTAAAGGTCATTTTGGAGACGTTGCTTCCAATTTTGTGCAACTTTTACCCGACATTGAGATGAAATGACATCTCAAGCCCTGCGGCCTAATTAAAACCAATAGGGTTAATGAGCATGGACGGTCCAACACTCGCATCACTTTGCCTGGGCAGGCTTAGATCCTCTAAGCTGTTTACCAGTACTTGTGTGCAGATCGGTTTCAGCTCTGTGTGGAAGCATCATGCAGCCCATATATTTCTTCAAGCCCCGATGGGCGGGGGTTACCGCTGTGAGGAATCATTCTAAAAAATATTCACAACATTTCTTTCTTGAAGTAATAATGGCACAAGGCATTTTTTTATTACCTGCTATATTTTTTTTGGAGTTTTTATGAAAATTTTCCATAATGGCAAATGAACAGATATTGTTGTTATAATAAGGGTGCTCTGTGGGTCCTATGTGTGGTCATAAGTGATTGTGTTTTGTTGACTGTTATGTCAAAGGTCATGCCAAGGACACCAGTCCCATCGAAAATGTTTGTTTGATTTGAGGCTTAACATCCCCGTCAACACTGTAAAGGTCATTTTGGAGACGTTGCTTCCAATTTTGTGCAACTTTTACCCGACATTGAGATGAAATTACATCTCAAGCCCTGTCGCCCAATGAAACCAATAGGGTTTATTAGCATGGACGGTCGGCCTCGCACCGTGGTTCCTGGACAGGCTTAGATCCTCTAAGCGGTTTACCAGTACTAGTGTGCGGGCCGGATCCAGCTCTGCGTGGAAGCATCATGCAGCCCATATATTTCTTCAAGCCCCTATGGGTGGGGGCTTTAAGAACAGCTGTCATTTAATAGGTGAAAGACTGTCCACTGAAATTTAAACTTACATGTAAGTTAAAGCCTTAGGTTTATTAACCCGTCCTGCAGAATAAATCAATTTTGCCACAACCATTTCCGAGGTCTGGATCTTCACTGTTTCCAAAGATAGAGTTGTCATGTTCATCAGGACAAGGGTTACTATAATGATCCTAAGTGCTGGGACAGATAGGCCTGAGCAATCAGTGCACACCCAGATCAGAAGGAGCAGTCTGATCAGGGACTGCACTGTTTTACATCCAGTCTGCATTTTTGGACTCCCAGCTTACACATTATCAATATTGGAAAAACAGGTCACTAGACCCCCTGACCTTGAAAGGTCAGGGGGTCTGGTTACCTGTTTTCCCAGCACTGATAATCTTCAGACTAGGAACCAGCAGATAATGCACATAAAGACATAACCGAAGAATGATATCACAGTAGATAAGGGGACTATTTGGGGTAATAATTTCAAGGCAATTTTCTTATTTCTCCATAAAACATTCTGTGGGTTTTGAACAGAATTACATTACAAAATCACAGCTGCTTATCTCCACCTGGGCAGGCCTCCGCCCGTCTGGGCTTGGAGAAATAGATTGGGCTACAGGGTGCTTCCACGCAGAGCTGAAACTGACCGCACATGAGTACTGGTAAACTGCTTAGAAGGACTAAACCTGCCAAGGCAAAGTGGCGTGGATCCAATGCATAAAAGCCCTATTGGTTTCATTGGGCAACTGGGCTTGAGATGTCATTTCATCTCAATGTCGGCTAAAAGTGCCATAAAATTGGAAGCAACTTTTCCAAAATGACCTAAATGGTGTTGACGGGGATGTTAAACCTCAATTCAAACAAGCAAACAAATAAATCTCCACATGGGTAACACCATCAATCCTGCTAAATGTAAGTGTCTGTCAAAACAAGGCACAGATGGATATAAGCAGCCGTGGTAATCAGGCAATTATACTGAAAACACATACTTTTAAGATTTTTTAAAAGGAGAAATGGATCATATGAGCCATGCCGTACAAAAATCTGCCTCATATAATATGTGCCCAACAAATACTCAGATCAGCTTGTGTATCAAGGCTTTATGAAAATAGAATACTGTTAACAGTTGCTAGAATGTGCATACAATCCTGCAAACTACCGTACATATTCTGACAGACTGACCCAAGCAAACAGTGTAGACCCAGATGAGATGCTGCATAATGAGGCATCTCATCAGGGTCTACACTGTTTGCCACTCATCTGGCTATTAACCCTTATCTTGCTGTTGACGACAACCCCTATATTTGCAAACAGTGTAGATCGAGATCAGATGGCTTCTGAAGAAGCCATCTGATCAGGATCTACACTGTTTGACATTCAGTTTATGAATTTGTAGCAATAAATTACATCAAGTAATTTGATTGGTTGATAGACAGAAATGGGTGTGGCTTAAATGAATATTCAGCAAGAGAAGGGTTAAGTACCACATCTGATAGTAAATTGTACTTGCTTAAATTTTAGAACAAGTACGGTAAGTCGTTGAGGTGTCGGAATACTTAGGGTAAGTATGGTGCACCAATTCACAAATGAGCCCCGCCAAGCGAATTTGTGTCTTCGAGCATTCCGTCATGACAAATTTTAACTGCGCATGCCCAGCCATTCAGAGGGGCCAGGGATATGGCTTTCTGTCTGAAGGTTCCTCTTGATTCACTGCTTGTATGAGCGAGCAGCGAAGGTTCTGGCGAGACTGCGCGGATGCGCAGGCTCGCCTGAACCTTCACTGCTCGCATAGGCGATAAGTACCAAAATCGCTTGACGGGGCCCATATGAAAAGGCTCAATAAAACTGAGACTATTTTCTTTCTGAAATGCGTTCTCAGCTTCCAAAGGCAACCATTACAGCTTTATTTCCCTGGGCACTACATGGATAGCCTTTGCCCCACTACTTCGACAAAATGGACTGGGAAAACAGTACTGCATTTATCTTAAATATTCAAACAGCACAACTCCATAGCAAACTTATAAGTACAATTTACTGTCAGATGTTGTGTCTTAAAATAGTTGGATGAGTGAGAAACAGTGTAGACCTTGATGAGACACCGCATTCTATAGCATCTCTTTTGGGTTTACACTGTTTTGCTCAGGCCCATCTGTCCAAATACATACAGTAATGAATATGGGATACTGACTGAGCAAAGACCTCAAGCTGATCTGAGTCTTCACTATGCACATAATTATATCATATCACATATGAGCCTCATCATAACACACATTAATTATTCCACATGGGAACAACACAGGTGCAGATCAGACTGTGCATTTGCACAGTCTGATCAGCACCTTTGTTGTTCCCTGCTTGGATAGCATACTTATATCATTTCTGTCTACAGAAACCCCAAATCTGAGGGGCTTCTTAGACTAAGCCAGTTTTAGTTTTACCATGTCACATACCCCAAAGACACTATTTTTTGTGACAGGGGTCATATCACATTGCATGGCACAGCTTATTGGAGTTATACTGTCCAATCATCCCCTTATCTATTTCACAGACATAGCTTCAAGTAAGATGGAGTGACAAGGATAAATTTGGGATAATTTTTCCTATTTCTACCTTAAACCATATGTTGTGGGTACTTGATAGAATTACCCTGACATATGTTTCTAAAAAGAAGGAAAGAAAATTTCCCCTTAAACCATATGTTGTGGGATCTACTTAGAATCCCCTTGACATATGTTTCTAAAACGAAGTAAAGAAAATTTTCCGTTTAACCATATGTTGTGGATACTATGGTACTTAGAAACCCCTTGATATACGTTTCTAAAAAAGAAGTTACTTAGTAAAGGAAATTTTCCCTTCATCCGTATGTTGTGGGTACTTGTTAAAATCGCCTCAATGAGGCGATTCTAACAAGTATCCACAACATATTTCTTTCGTTTGTTTGGAGTTTAACAGCCCAGTCAACACTATTTAGTATATACTGAGCCAGTCAGTTTACCAAACCATGCCATGTACTTCCTGGGCCGGCTGTTTCATCAGTAACTAACAAGTACAGTGCACATTCTTTTGCCAGAAACTGACAACTGTCCTTCTTGAATCAGCAGAAGGGAGAGAATGATAAATGATTCTGAAAAGGAATACAGTCGAACTTCAATGGCTCGAACACCTCTGGGACCTCGAAAAACTGTTCGAGACAGGGGTAGTTCGAGCCACTGAGGTTACTGCCAGGAGGCATAACGAGGTACTCTTAGACATCTTTTCGGTGTCCTATAATGAAAATGTATGCTGTGTGTACTCATTAGAATCGCCTCATCGAGGCGATTCTAATGAGTACACACAACATACATTTGCAAGAAAAAAGACTAAATCTCCTTAATTATCCCAAACTATTTCTTATCTAGAGAATTTTGCTATGGGCTCAAGAATGGGTTCGACACATCCATGGTAAATGAGCCATCGGTGTTCGAGCCATCGAAGTTCTACTGTAAATCCAATTATCCCTTGATTAGCTTGTTACACCGTATCTGAAGCTGTGAACTGCACTTGATGATGATTTACTAGACAACAACAATCATCTAGGAATGTGGCTTCCAGTTTCCATTGTTAGAGCCTGCACTATCCAGGGATCACATTTAGAACCTTCTCGAAACTCATCCTTTGACAGCATCCCATCTCGATTCTGCAAATGAATACAAAATACACAAGTACTAAGACCATAAAAAATATATATTTATAACAATTACAGTGACATTCTGCTGTTAACCATTATCACGATGACCTTTACATTTGCAAACCCATCTGATCAGGATCTACACAATTTGTCATGCAGTTTGTGAATTGAACAAATGCATAATATCAAGCAATTTGATTAATGGGTGTGGTTAAATTTATTTATTCAGCAGGATAAGGGTTAAGACTAATGCTACTTTTAGAAACATGTTAAAAAGGTTTCAGTCTTATTTTAACCCATTGTATACTGGTGGACTCTTCCATTGCTACAGTCGAACTTCGATGGCTCGAACTCGCCGGGACCGCTGAAAAAAGTTCGAGCCATCGGTAGTTCGAGCCATTGGAGTCCAACTCGGCAAGATCCAACTTTGTGTACTATGATTTTTTATCATAGCTGCGGCGATTTTGGTGACTTCCGGTACATTTATCGGTCATAATTTAAGAGTTAATGATGAGCCGCATTTTTGGTCCGTATTATGATACTGATCACGCGCCTGCGTGACTTGATCGATAAAATTAGAATTTTTAAAAAGGTAATTAGTGCGAGCCATCGGTTGGATTTTACATAGAAAATGCACTCTAGGGACCAGGCTTAGAGTTCGAGGGTTCGAGCCATCGTGGTTCGAGCCAAGGGTGGCATGTTTAGTTAAAATGAATAGGAATTTTGCCGGGACTGAAAAGTCAGTTCGACCCAAACGTGGTGTTCGAGCCTACTGAGTTCGACCCATCGAAGTTCGACTGTATATGTTGGACAAGCCTATTTGTCATATAAGGGGTGTCAGGCCTATTTTTCCTTTTTTATTCTATTTATGATGGAAAATTCTGTTAGCAAATAGTGCAGGCCCTGATCAGAAGCCACATTCTGTGGTGTCTGATCTAGGCCTGCACTGTTTGCCAAGGTACCCCTTTAGGGGTTTCTGCATTCAATGGGTTAGGCTTTCTATACCAAGTTTCTCTAGTGAGAGATCAGTATCTAATACAGCCTATTCAGAAGTCCAGACTAGGCTCAGAGATATGCAAGGCTCCTAGCTGAGCAATAAGGCTGATGAAATCCAGTCCTTTGCAGACAGAAAAGATATGGAAGGTCTTTGAGGCACCAAAGACAGTCTATGGTCCCCAGAGCTCAGGAACCATCCCTCTCCTCAGTACAGATGGAACTAGTCTGTAGTAAAAGCCGGTCAGTTTGAACTGGTTCTCAGAGAAAAATCATCCAAAATTGATAGTTTTGACTATGTCCCGGTCACGTTAATTTCACATCTTTGTACCTGTAGTAAAATCCAGTCAGTTTGAACTGTTCTCAGAGAACTATCAACCGGGATTGATAGTTTTGACGGTCTCCCAGCTATGTGAATGGCCTAGCAACCTCTTAACTAATGGTAATTTCTCTATTTTTCTATATATAATCTATAAATGTTTGGGATCCATCTTTGAACCTTGCTCTATTCGAAGCCATGTTCTAAAGAAGATTTGATCATCGGGATCAAAAGAAAAAGAGTTCCTTTGGAATATGAGTTGGGTAATAAAACATCTATTTCATACCTTTCTTGGAGACAGACGAAACTATCAGTCCCTCAGTGATGTGGACCTCCTGATCATCAAGTGGTCCAAAGTACCTCAGGGCTGATAGTTTTGATTGTCTCCAAGAAAGCTTTGAAATAACTGTATTTATCATATGACATTGCCTCTGAGAATGTAATAATGTCATGTAATTAATTTGGTAATCCACTAGTGACTTAAATATGCAAATAAGCTAGATACGTCCCATAACGTTACATGTATGACATCATTAACGACGTCATGTTTACTAATGGCGGAATATTGACATTTTTGTACAAAAATTGTGAATTGCATGTGTTTTAAATGTTATATGATAAATAGAAGCTTGCATTCATGCTCATGTATTATTGAATTTATCAAACACGTAGAAGAAAAGGGATAAAATGCTCATCAAAGCCTCGCATTTTATCCCTTTTCCTCAACTCATTTCATAAATTCAATAATACATGAATACTCATGTAAGATCATCTATCCTCTATAGAATGAACCTTTTCTCATGTGCCAGGGCGAATAACTGAGGAACCGTTTTTCACTCCAAACACTTGACTTATCTTTAGTGTATCTCACCATATCCATCTGAGAGAATATTTTCTCCACCCTCTTCTCTGGTGTGTCCTCATCTTTTGGTAAGTCTATCAGGTTACCCACCATGCTATAAATAGCATCAATGATGTCAACCATTTCTCTTTTAGTAATGAATCCATCTTTGTCAAGATCATATAGACTAAATGCCCCTGAAAGTGAGTATATACAATGTAAAATTTTCTAAAGGCCATGTTGGCTTACCACCCTTCCAGTATTGTATGAATTCAATTATTGTTTGTTTCATTTGAAGTTTTACATCCCCGTCAACACTGAATTGGTCATTTTGGAGACGTTGCTTCCAATTTTGTGGGACTTTTACCCGACACTGAGATGAAATGACATCTCAAGCCCTGTCACCCAATGAAACCAATAGGGTTTATAAGCATGGACGGTCTGACTCTCACAGCTTTGCCTGGGCAGGCTTAGATCGTCCAAGCAGTTTACCTGTACCCGTGTGCGGTCAGTTTCAGCTCTGTGTGGAAGCATCATGCAGCACATCTATTTCTTCTTCAGGCCCCGATGGGCGGGGGATAGAATTCAATTCTTGATTTTTAACCGAGATCAACAGGGATGAATTAATCATTGTACGACATTTACCTTGTTAGCTTTTGGACAAAACATATGAACAGCTTCACTATATACTGCAGATTAAATGACACAGAAAGGACATATTTTGTTTCCTTGTGCAGAATTCGGACTACACTCACCTTGTCGTTGGTGCCGGGGCTACACTGCACTGCGCATGCCAGGAAGCATAGACGTGTGGCCATTAAAAGGACTGTTTGATCGGAACAGCCTATTTTAAAGGCTACTTCGGGCAGATATTCTGATGGGTACTGGCTATGGAACGTGATTTGCAGGTTGGAATTGATTACATTCCAATTAGCCGCGATTGATAGCCCACCATTTTTTGTTGTTGTTTTTTGAGTGTCATTCGAAACTACTGCAGCTTACAGACCACTTTCGTCTTTATTGTATCGTGTATGAGGCAAGAGGGATGCATTGTCCCCGATGTATCCTTCCATGGAAAAACCTCTTAGAAAGTGGGAATACCAATCTAGGGGTAGTCCCTATGTGCTTAAAGTGCCAACTTGTCACCGACCCACCATATTTAGTTTATTGTGTGCCAACTGGACTTTAAGCAAAGTTGTTTTTATGCTGTTTTTTGCCAAATAAATTAACTTGACTAATTCTTGACTATCAACCAATCAAATTACTTGGTGTAATTTACTGTAAAACACTTAAATTTGGCAACAGCAAATTTTCGCAGTTTTTATTAGTGGACCTGTTGGCGGACTTCTATTTTGGCAGATTTTCGATTTCCGAAATAAAAAAAAATCCATGATTCTGACGTAGCCCTGTGTGTCTTATGCATACGAGTTCTACATTGTGATTTGCAAGTCATGATTTTCAACTATTTTCACACTGCATTGTTCTTGTTGTGTGAGTAAATACAAATCAGTTTTATTGCCATTTAATTTCTAAATAAAACAGCTTTTGAGTTATAATTGGTTGTAGTTTTCTTTCTTGCATTCACACTTTCACTGCTCAAAATATTGGACTAGGTTTACTCACAGGGAAAGCCGTCAATCAACTACAAATTACACATGCGATTTTTGACAATTACTTAATTTATTTGCTTTTATTCAGCCCTATCGAGCATGCTAATTGGATTCATAATTGGCAAGTTGAGCAAAGAGAAAGACTTGATAAAATAGCTTTTACTCTGGCTGGATGGAATTAACTTGGAGCTATGCTCCCTAACTCTATATTCGACTTGAAGTAAATACATTTTTTTCTTTTGTCACGAATAATGCCCTTGACTGACTGACAATATATTTCTCAAAATCAAACTGACATGTATTGGGAACAAAATTAGTGCCCAGTCTGTTTCTCTTCTCTTTTCATTTTATTTTGATCTTTATTGGCGGTTTTATATTTTGGCTTTTTTTTTCCATCATCACTAATAGCACCAAAATAAAATGATCCCCTGATATAAGTGTTTTACAGTTTTCTCATAAATTCACCAAATGAATGGCAAAATCAGATGGCTTAATCAGAAGCCATCTGATCTGAATTTACACTGTTTTCAAAGATAGAGAATATCCTTGTTCAGCAGAACAAAGATTCGCTGGCAAACAAATGTAAGATTGGTTTATTGTGTTCGGGTTTAAGGACATATCAAGAGAAAAGGAGAAAAGAGATAGAAGAGATATTGGAGGAATGAAAGTGAGGGTCAGATGAGAAAGAGAAAAACAAGTGGAAGTGTAGAAAGAGGAGAAATAACAACAGTCCCCCTCCACACATACCTGCTACCAATACCTGCTGCAAGGGCAGCATGCCTTGCCCAACTGTAAGCCAATATCAGTTGGAAGCCAAAGTGATGCAAGATACACCACACTTTCAAACAAAATTTAACAGCACTAAGAACAAATTCAGCAGGTGACATTTTTTTTATTATTATTTTTTTTTTCAGACAAGTAAGTTTTGGCATTTTAAATGATCAGTCTCTATGAAATATCAAACCTGCTTCACCAGCAACCTTGAGGAAGAAAATTAAGGTCTGCTCTAAAAGAAATGATTTAATTTTTTTTTGCTTTCAGCTGTTTCATTTAATAGACACCTGTTGACATAAACTAGAGGAACTATCACTAAAGGTGATGATTAATACCCCCGCCTCAATACTTGACACAGAAAGCAAACATAAACAGTGTTCACTGAGTCCATTCAGGGGCACTAACTCCGTAAATATGGGACAAACTTTAGTGAAATTTGTGTCTTGCACATCTACCCCTCCTGGTGAATAATTATGGCAAGTATCAATTGAATCCAACTGATAGTGAAGGAGGAGTTGAGTGGACAAGGTTTTTTAGCACAATTTTTAGCAAATCAAGGGCCACAACTCCGTAATTATGGGACAAACTTTAGTGAAATTTGCGTCTGGCACATCTACCCCTCCTGGTGAATAATTAAGGCAAGTATCAATTGAATCCAACTGATAGTGAAGGAGGAGTTGAGTGGACAAGGTTTTTTAGCACATTTTTTAGCAAATCAAGGGCCATAACTCCGTAATTATGGGACAAACTTTAGTGAAAGGGCTAGGGTCGATAAGGCGCATTTTTGGCCTCGATTTTTCAGCAAAATCAAAATTACATGTTTACTTAGGTTTATACATGTTAAAACAGAACACCATATAAAGTTTCAAGAAATGCTGTTAGAACGTCGGATCGTGCTCACGTATTGCTATGGTGACGTCACTAAGGAAGGTCGAAACGCCATTTTCCTGAAATTTTTAGTTGTTTTGACATGTTTCCACGGAAAATTAAGTACCGCACCACCCCTCAACCAACATGAAAAATGTCGCAAGAGAGAGATAACGTCCAGTTCGTCTTATCACCAATGTTTGGTGTTGGTTGAGGGGTGGTGCGATTGTTAAAATTACAAGTAGAGACCCTTTGACAACAGCCAAACCTTTGACCTTTTGAAACATACATTTTATCAACCTTTGAGGCATTTTTGACATGAATAAAGAATTTATATTTCGCTTGTTTTCGTTAAAATATTTTGTCACGGCATTGAATTATATTTCAAACTAGATCAAGGATAAATCTGCATAAATCTGACTAGCTCTTACTATTTGCATTTTTCTAGATCTAGATGTGAATATATCTACTTTTATAAACCTACTCATTGAATTAAAATAAAAAATGAATTTAAATTGCAATAATTTAAATTGATGTCTTTCTAATATGCTATTGTTGTTAGGCTACTGTTTTATCTGTTTGTTTCGGCTACTGTCTTCTGTGCATGAATAGCCTCCCTTGCAATTCACGGTATTTAACCGGAGTTGCCACCACATTTGACGTAGGCTACGTCACATAGGCCCTATTAACTATAGTTGAAATCTTTAACTTGCACCGGGGGACGGCCAAGCCAACATCAAACAGTGGGTCAGCTTCGGACCAAGAGCGATACGACGATGTGTCCCGGCATTCTTTGCGTGCAGAAGTAAACATTATTTTTCTTAAATTATGACCTCCAGTAAAAGCTCCACTGTCGGAGATCGAACCCGGGACCTCTAACAACAGACGCAAGTGCACTAACCACTGAGTTACCACGTTCTATCTTCGATGCGCCTATTTTAATGGCATTCGAAGAAATATATCGGCTGCATGATGCTTCCACGCAGAGCTGAAACCGACCCCCACACTAGTACTGGTAAACCGCTAAGAGGATCTAAGCATGCCCAGGCAAAGCGGTGCGAGACGACCCGTCCATGCTTAATAAACCCTATTGGTTTCATTGGGCTGCAGGGCTTGAGATGTCATTTCATCTCAATGTCGGGTTAAAGTCCCACAAAATTGGAAGTAGCGTCTCCAAAATGACCTTTACAGTGTTGATGGGGACGTTAAACCTCAAATCAAACAAACAAAACGGTATAATACTGACAACTCCCAACTAATGCCAGAGACCATGGTTGCGCGTTTGAAATTGTCAGCGCTCGCTATATACATGTTGTTCCATAACAGACGAGTTAAGAAAGTTTTTTTTTAAGTAGGCCCTATAGAAGCCCATGGCTATCAATTTCAAAATGTGGTCTGATCTAGTAGAGGTGCAGGACTCTGTCTGGTTTTCATTTTTTCCCGCGCCTCTGCATTGAATCATATTTCATCATTTTTGCATATGAATCTAATCGGCTGCTATTTTCTCTTTATTACTATTCGTACATGCGGTGCGAGTCTGACCGTCCGCGCTTATAAACCCTATTGGGCGGCAGGGCTTGAGATGTCATTTTACCTCAATGTCGGGTAAAAGTCCCACAAAATTGAAAGCAACGTCTCCAACATGACCTTTATAGTGTTGACGGGGACGTTAAACCTCAAATCAAACAAACAAAACCTATTCGTACATGTAAGCTCTTGTGAAAGACAGTTTTAATTTCTACATAGAAGGCTAAGACGATAAAAAGTTTATCACACAATGCACTGAAATAATATCTGTCTCATACCGCATTGATGGTAAGGCCTACATCATTTTTCGCAATTTAATTTTTCTTTTCGCTTGTTGTCATTTGTTACTTCCCTTGTATTCCGGCTGATTGGAGAGTAAATAAGTAAATATATATGCCTCAAAATTATTCCACCCCGCCCATCGGGGCTTGAAGAAATATATGGGCAGCATGATGCTTCCACGCTGAGCTGAATCCGACTGCACGCGAGTACTGGAAAATCGCTTAGAGGATCTAAGCCTGCCCAGGCAGAGCGGTGTGAGTCGGATCGTCCATGCTTATAAACCCTTTTGTTTCCATTGGGCGACAGGGCTTGAGAAGTGAAACCTCAAATTAAACAATTATTATGATACGACAAAGTCTTGCTGTTCAAGAGAAGCGGGTGTACTAAAGCTAATTAGGTATGCTTTGGTTATGTATACCCGGGTTACTTTTTCTCTTGGATGGACAATTCTTATTGTTTTCAGCCTGCACTGTGACTGGGTCAATTGTTTGTCAGTCGACCTAAAGTTATTGTACACTAGCCAAATGTTGTTGCTCATGTCCACGTGACTGTCCCTGATTTATAGGAAATTATAGTCAAGCTTTTCTTTCCGTTGTGAGATAAAAGTATTGTGTAAAAGGGCCATGCACTGGGTTTGGCAATCAGTGTAGATCCAGACTAGACGCGGCGTCTGATTGCCATAGGTACAGCTTCAATGTGTATGTGTATGTGTGAGAGAGAGAGAGAGAGAGAGAGAGAGAGAGAGAGAGAGAGAGAGAGAGAGAGAGAGAGAGACTGTATGTAGAGATGCTGAAAACAGCAACGTTAACAGAAAAAAAAAACATTAGAGAGAGAGAGAGAGAGAGAGAGAGAGAGAGAGACAGAGAACTGTATGTAGAGGTGCTGAAAACAGCATCGTTAACAGAAAAAAAAAAACATTCTAGAGAGAGAGGGAGAGTGTAGTGATGCTGAAAACAGCAACATTAACAGAACAAATACATTTGAGAGAGAGAGAGAGACGAAGAGAGAGAGAGAGAGAGAGAAAAAAAAATAGAGATGCTGAAAACAGCAACATTAACAGGAAAAAAATACATTTTCATTACACAGGCCTTAGGGCTTTTCATGGCCAGTCAAGACGATGGTCAAACCAGGGATTATTTAAACAGAGAACTTCTTTCGGGCACCGTTGGGCACGTTCATTGTTACAGACGTCATTGGCTAATTGGGTAAGAGTGCTAGCTGTCTCTTAATTGATAAAGTCTCTCTGTGTTGAAGGTTCGAGTCCCACTCGGGTCATGTCAGACGCCAAGTTCTGCAAAGATAGGTCAGGTGTTTATTTTTTCCAGATTTTCAGGTTTTTATCGTCCTCTGACGATCGGCTCGAAAGCAGTAAAAGTATCTTGAAAGGACCGTAATAGCACACCCGCGACCAATGCAAAAAGAAGACCTTCAATGTTATTAACAGTTGCAAGATAGAGTTTTTCTTGAATGCACCAGAGCCGGGCAAAATTCCAAACAGACAGTTACGAACTGCACCGAGCTCGATGCAGTAATTATTCACTTCAAACAGTCAATATTCTGATCAGATGGTATGGTTGCACGTCTCTCTCTCTCTCTCTCTCTCTCTCTCTCTCTCTCTCTCTCGTCTCTCTGTCTCTCTCTCTCTCTTGTACCTACATCGCCTCTAGTCCCACGTCTGATTGAAGGTTCTCTCTCTCTGTGCAGGGTCTTTTAACTGTATTTTTGCCATTTTGGTGAAATGGAAGTAGCTCATTTTTTTGTGAGATGTTACATGTATAACCCACTATCTTGCCTGGTAATTGCACATTGGTCCGCCCGAAAGCATTGGTCGTTCATGAGCCTGAGTCACAACATTTACCTTTTGATATTGGGTTATCGGTAAGTCTACTTTGTGAAAAGGTCAAGGTCACCAAAATCTCACCAAATCTTCGTTTTTTTTTTTTTTTTGTAATGATGTATTGAACCAAGTTTGACGAAAATCATCAATCAATTCGTTTATGAGATAGAGTGCGGACAAGCTATTTTTGACCAAAAATTGACTGTTTTTGGGTCGCTGTGACCTTGAAAATGGGGTCAATGTCACCAAAATCTAATAAAAATCTGCGGTTTGTTGTAATGATATATTGTACCAAGTTTGACGAAATTTGGTCAATTCATTAATGAGACAAGCCATTTTTGGCCCAAAAATGACTGAATTGGGGTCGCTGTGACCTTGAAAAAGAGGACAAGGTCACCAAAATCTAATCATATCTGTGGTATGTTGTAATGATATATTGTATTTCACTAAAATTAATCAATTCGTTAACGAGATAGAGTGCAGACTAGCCGTTTTGGCCCAAAAATGGCCGTTTTGGGGGTCGCTGTGACCTTGAAAATGAGGTCAAGGTCACCAATTTCTAACCAAATCTTCGGAATGTTGCAATTATACATTGTACCAAGTTTGACGAAAAATGATCAATTTGTTAATAATACAAAGTGCAGACAAGCCATTTTTTGGCCCAAAATGACAGTTTTTGGGTCGCTGTGACCTTGAAAATGAGGTCAATGTCATCATGACCTAAAGGCTGTTTCTCTTATGCTAGTAATGTGTCTATGCCAGCTTGGTCAACATCCATCCATAGGTTTAGGAGATATAATGCTTCAAATAGGCTACGACGATGCTGACGCCGACGCAAACGGGATCCGCACCAAAACAATATGTCCCCTCCCCTCTGGGGGGGGGGGGGGGGGGGGGGGGGGGGGTGGGGGGGGGGAACATAATTCCAGCAGGTATTCTTATTGGATAATATGACTTTTCTTAACTTAAAGCCTCGTTTAGCATATACCATTACATCTTTGAATAAAAAGCATTATGATATATGCCAGTTTAACAATCAAAAAGAAGGCAGCAGCATCTTTTGCTAGGGAAAACGGTGTCTTTCTTTCAACGCGTGTTGCCATGGCAACAGACTTCAAAAGTTACAACTATTTACATTTTTCAAAATCACAACTAATATTTTGTCATTCGGCAAAATTTAAATGATTTTGAAGATGAGGCCAAAAATGGCCCTTATCGACCCTAGTCCTTTGCGTCTGGCACATCTACCCCTCCTGGTGAACAATTATGGCAAGTACCAACTGAATCGGACTGATAGTGAAGGAGGAGTTGAGCAGACAAGGTTTTTTAGCACATTTTTTAGCAAATCAAGGGCCATAACTCTGTAATTACAGGACAAACTTTAGTGAAATTTGCGTCTTGCACATCTACCCCTCCTGGTGAACAATTATGGCAAGTATCAATTGAATCCGACTGATAGTGAAGGAGGAGTTGAGCGGACAAAATTTTGCAGACAGACCGCCCGACCACCCGACAAACCAACCGACAGGCTGATTCCAGTATACCCCCTTCAAACTAAGTTGGGGGGGTATAAATACAAAAATAATTTTGATAAAGAGTTGTCTTTCCTGTGTACTAATTCACCTTCATAGATAGCCAGTATAGTATCACTCTGATCAGACTGCATTGGTCTGCTCCACAAACCACTAGTATTCTGGGGTAAATCATGCATAAATGTATGCATGCATGTTTGTAACTGTCTGTGTGTGTGTCTATGCATGTAACTTTTGCTTTTATTACTTTTTTTTTTTTTTTACGACAAAATCTGACTAGCATCATGAAAACCAACTATATAATTTTACCTCCTATATAGTAAAACTGGGTTTTACAGGGGTAAACCTTATTTTTTTTTATTTCTACTTTAAAATATATATTGTGGGTACTGGTTAGAACCGCCTTGATGAGGCGGTTCTAACGAGTGCCCACAATTTATATTTTGAGCAGAAATAAGAAAAATATCACAATTTTTCATCTTTTCGGCGGTAAAGTTACCAATGTATTTGTATAGACGTGTCTTAGTTATGACTAGATTGCAGTACTTACAATCTAACTTCTCATCCAGAGTCCCTCTTGATGTGATTGACAGAGCACAGATAAATTCTTTGAATGAAATATAACCATCCTGAAAAAAAAAAAACAACACATTTTACAAATAACCGAAATGATACTATGTATAGGGACAGACAGGCCTAAGCAAACAGTGCAGACCCCGATCAGACTGCTCCTGAAGCAGTCTGATCAGGGTCTACACTGTTTGCCATTCCGTCTGCACTTTTTGGACTCCTTGCTGGATCATGAAACAAGTTTGTTAAAATTTTAGGAGGATACAGCAAGTCCTCAAGGTGTCCAAATTTTTAGGATTTTTATGGCATAAACTTCATTACATATTTCTACAGAGTACCGGTATAAAAGACAAATAAATATGATCATTTCACATCTGTCACTATTCTGTATGAAATTCATGAATCTCGCCAAAGTCTTGTTCATGCCGGCCTCGGTAGCTCAGTTGGATGGGCGTCTGACTGGTGATCAGGAGGATGCGGGGTTGATACCTGCCGGGATCGGCAACACTCTTTCGTGGAGATTGATCATGAAATCTTTTTTACATACATTCACTTTCTTCCACTGATTCAAGAATGGCAGTTGTCAGTTTCTGGTGAAAGAATGTGCACTATACTGGTTAACCGCTTGCATATAAGCCTGCCCAGGAAAAGTGTAAATAGGTAAACTGACCAGCTCAAAAATGACCTACATAGTGTAGACTGGGCCATTACACTCCAATACAAACAAACAAAATCTTGTTCATAAGCTTTGAAATAAGAAATTATCATAACCCATAAAATGCCAATCACAACAATTGTCCTCTGCTTTGTCATCTGCAGGTTACTTTAAAAGTCATTTTTGCAAACAGTTTGGACCCAGATCAGACTGCTCCTCTAGGAGCAGTCTGATCTGGGTCCACACTATTTGTCTGTATGCAAAAATATTTTTGAAAAATTTGCAAAAAGAATTCAGCAGACGACATAGGCAGACAAAATTTTCAGATGTAGTTTTTCTCGGGTTATGAGACATTTTAAGGGTCATGAGAGCATTAACTCCTGTCCTGCCATGTAAAATGATTTTGTCACGTCCATTTCTTACTATCAACCAATCAGATTACTTGATCAAATTATTCATTGAAATTTGCAAACTGAATGACAGAACTGTTTGTTTGATTTGAGGTTTAACCTCCCTGTCAACACTGTAAAGGTCATTTTGGAGACGTTGCTTCCAATTTTGTGGGACTTTTACCCGACATTGAGATGAAATAACATCTCAAGCCCTGTCGCCCAATGAAACCATAGGGGTTAATAAGCAAGGACGGGCCGACTTTCACCGCTTTGCCTGCCTCTAAGCGGTTTACCAGTACTCGTGTGGGGGTCGGTTTCAGCTCTGCGTGGAAGCATCATGCAGCCCGTATATTTCTTCAAGCGCAGATGGGCAGGGGCTCGATGACAGAATTGAGTTCTTCAGTGACTGTAGTGAGGAAGTTGACATTTCAGCACAAACTAACACTATTTGTTATCTAATTCTTTAAACTGGATGTTGTCCGAATTTTTCTTTTTCACAACATAGGCTGCCATCTGAAAATGTCGTCTGCTTAGGTTGTCTGCTGAATCTTCCAGCAAATGTTTTGTTTTTTTTTTTAAATATTTTTGCATGATTATAGGCAAACAGTGTGGACCCAGATCAGTCTGCTCCTTGGTCACACTGTTTGCAAACATTACTTTTAACCCTTTTTGTATCAAATGGAATCTTCCTTCTTATATATAGCAGGAGTCCATTTCAAAATTTAGGGGTTTCATGTTGTGTTTTCTTCAAAATTTATTTGGAAAATGGCTAAACTTTTTGCAAACAGTGGAGGCCCTGTTCAGATGCCGTGTTCTGCTGCGTCTGATCTGGGCCTGCACTGTTTGCCAGGGTAACCGTTTTGGGGTTTCTGGTACTAAATGGGTTAAAGTAACCGGCAGACGATGAAGCAGACGACAATGGTCGTGATTGGCATCTTATGGGTTAAGTATCACATAGAACTTGTCCGAAATTACCTTATTTGTATCAAAGATGTTAAATACATAGGCAGCAAACTTCTTGGGGCTTCCATGAGGAAAGAACTGTTGGTATATGGCTTCAAACTCCTGAAAAAAACAAAAAAAAACAATTAGCCCTGTCACGAAAAAACATGTCTTCAGGGTCTGTAACCAGGAAAGACACAAACCGGCCTGCTCAGCTACACAGACTAACAACTGACATGATATTTTAGAAGTAGAAAATAGAATTATCATATGATATCACGTCTGACAGTGTAATAACGCCATGTAATATATTTGATAATCCACTAGTGGATAAAATATGCAAATTAGTTAGATACACCCCATAACAATACATGTACGATGTCCTTAAGGACGCCACATTTACTAATGGTGGAATTTTAACATTTTTGTGCAAAAATTGTGAATAAAATTAGTTTTAAATGTCAAAATTTAATGATAAACAGAATCTTGCATTCGTGTTCATGTATGATTGAATTTATAAAACTTGTTGAGGAAAAGGGATAAAAATGCTTGGCAAAGCCTCGCATTTTATCCCTTTCCCTCAACGAGATTGAATTTATAAAACTTGTTGACGAAAAAGGATAAAATGCTTGGCAAAGCCGCGCATTTTATCCCTTTTCCTCAACGAGTTTAATAAATTCAATAATAGATGAACACTCATGTAACACACTGGTAAAGGCAAGCGCGCAGGGTAAGGAACAAACACACCGGATAAGGAAATTTTTCCGCTCAGGATAAAAAAGAAAATGGTGGAATAGGTATCACATGTGCAGGTTTGCTGTTGTTCTAGATCTCGTGTTATGGTTACTAATCAATACGACTGCTCACATTAGCTTCACGGAAGACACATGTAATTCACAAATTTATCTTCGATGGTCCGAATTCGACAGTTACATCATGTCAAACGGAGAACCTGACACAGTGGAGCTACTTCACCGCGAAATCTCATTATTTGACATGAAACGCTCTTCTGGGAAGATGGCATGCACTTTTTTGTTGGCTGTAGACAGACACATGATAAATCGGCCTGTTGCAAATACGATTTAAGGAAAATTTGAAATTAGAAGGCACACAGTGAGAAATCCTAGTTCAGTTTTCAATACAACGCCCACGGGCAAGGAAATGGGTACAACGCATGTGATAAGACACAAAATTTTCTGGGGAAAATGGTTGTTGTATGGACGTAGCACTAGGAAATGTCCATCTCAGATTAGGTTTTCCGATATTAATAATTAGTCCTACATAGTTTAAAGCACCAATTGTGATCTTTAGGAAACGTTCAAAGTTTTTGTGCACCCCCCCACACACACACACACATACCCATACACTATGAATCTATGGCCGATTTCGCCCGGACGATTTGACCTAGGAGAATTCGGCCAAGGAGAATGTGGTCCGTAAAAATATTGGGTAGGACAACTTGGCAAGGCTAATATAATGTCCTGTGCAAATTGACATTTACATTTTTTGGGTTTGTTTTCAGTAATGCCTCTTGATTTGTTTGTTTGTTTTAGAGTTTAACGGCACTGTCAACACTATTTTAGGTCATTTTTGAGCCGGTCAGTTAACCTATCCACACTTTTCTTGGGCCGGCTTGTACGTAAGCGGTTAACCAGTACACTGTACATTCTTTCGCCAGAAACTGACAACTGCCCTTCTTGAATCAGCGGAAGGGAGAGAATGACCGTAGAAAAGGTATCATGATCAATCTCCACGAAAGAATGTTGCCGACCCCAGCAGGTGTCGAACCCGTGCCCTCCTGATCACCAGCAGACGCGAATCCGACTGAGCTACCGAGGCCGGCATTCAGTTACCAATACATGCACATACTTTAATAGTTGCCTTGCCCATCGGGGCTTAAGAAATAGATGGGCTGCATGATGCCTCCACGCAGAGCTGAAACCGACCCACACACGAGCACTGGTAAACTGTCTTGAGGATCTAAGCCTGCCCAGGCAAAGCGGTGCGAGTCGACCCGCCCATGATTATAAACCCTATTGGTTTCATTGGGCTTGCGACGTTGTTTCATCTCAGTGTCGGGTAAAAGTCCCACAAAATGGGAAGCAACTTCTCCAAAATGACCTTTACAGTGTTGACGGGGACGTTAAACCTCAAATCAAACAAACAATATTTGTCTTATATCCGACGACGAACTGCGTACAAAGGGCCTGTTAAGATATCCAATTATATCTGCCCCCCCCCCCCCCACCGGAATATTTGTTTCATAAATGTTGTAAGGTGACTGATAGCCAAAGGAAGTTATATGAAAAGATACAGCTTCAAAGAAAAACAAATCAATAAAATGTTTGGTCGTTCACAAATAAGGTATGTTTTTACCATGACTTTACCCCTACCCCCAGCTGATTTTGACCAAAATTGCAAAATTTGTCACCTTTATGGCTTTCAAAATATAACAGCCTAGCCGTGCCTGTACATATTTTATATTTTGTATACAGATAAAGTTTTGATATGTTAACACATGGTGAAAATATAAAAAAAAATGAAAGGTGGCCTCTGTGTTTATTTTTTCATAAATTAAATTTTGGTCATTGTCAGAAATGTCAACATAAAATTGCCATAACTCCGTTCATAGTAAAGCTAAATATATGTTGTTATTACTCATTTTCTTAGTTATAAACCAAGGAATAGTTTGATACCTGTTTCATTTTGATCCTGTAATTTTTCATTTTTCGTATATCTCCACGATAACGCAAGTGGGTGGGGTAACAATTTACGACTCACTTAGTGTACAAACGATGAGCAGTGCTACCTGATATATTAATGCGCCAATTGAAACCGGGTTTCTAAGGACACTTTCTTTTGTCTTTTTCTTTCGAAGGAGTATACTTTTATCACACTTTTCTTACTATTTTGGTCATAATTTATTAACTCAATACAGACACATCAAACGTCAAGATATTCTGAAAATACTTGAAGACGAAACAACTCGTTCCTGCGTATGTTTCCATTAACGAAGCCTGTTAGCACTTGAAACGTCGCACACTGAAGAGGATTTGAGTGAGGGTCAAAAAGAAGCCAAATCATATCAGGCCCTTTAATGACCATGTAATAGGTATGTCTCACGAATTTGGCGAAGTTATCTACCTTATTTTCAGCCAAAAGAACAAGCATACAATTTTCTAACAGAACTACTGCATGGACAAATACATCATTTCTCTAATCCATGATCGCGATGAACCCAATCCATCTGTCTCCATGGGGGATGATTATATTGCTAGAACCACAGCAATGCGCATGCCAAGACAATTCACACAGACATTGGATGATTCCTAAAGGTCACAATTGGTGCTTTAAACTATGTAGGACTAATTATGAATATCGGAAAACCTAATCTGAGATGGAAATGTACTAGTGCTACGACCATACAACAACCATTTTCCACGGAAAAATTTGTGTCTTATCATATGCGTTGTACCCATTCCCTTGCCCGTGGGCGTTGTATTGAAAATTGAACTAGGATTTCTCACTGTGAGCCTTCTAATTTAAAATTTTCCTTAAATCGTATTTGCAACAATCCGAGTTATCATGTGTATGTCTACAACCAACAAAACAGTGCATGCCATCTTCCCAGAAGAGCTTTTCATGTAAAACAATGAGATTTCGCGGTGGAGTAGCTCCACTGTGTCCGGTTCTCCGTTTGACTGGATGTAACTGTCGAATTCGGACCATCGAATATAAATTTGTGAATAATATTTGTCTTCCGTGAAGCTAATGTGAGCAGCCATATTGGTTAGTAACCATAATACGAGATCTAGAACAACAACAAACCTGCACATGTGATACCCATTCCGCCATTTTCTTTTTTATCCTGAGCGGAAAAATTTCCTTATCCGGTGTGTTTGTTCCTTATCCTGCGCGCTTGCCTTTACCAGTGTGATGTAAGATCCTCTATTTATTGATAATTATTCTGTCCAAGCAGGAAATACAGAGGTGCTGTTCAGACTGTGTGGATGCACAGGCTGATCTGGACCTTTGTTGTTTGCAAATCAGGAAAGCAGGTTTTCTGATGACATGGCATTGTAGTTTGCAAATTACTTCATTTTGTTAAGAAGGCTGTTTGTTTGTTTCTTTTTGGAGTTAAACAGTCCAGTCAATACTATTTAGATCATATGGAACTGGTCAGTATACCTTAACACACTTTTCTGGGAATGATTATACATGAGCAGTTACCCAGTAGTGCACATAGTGATAACATACAATGACCACAGAATTTCATTATTAATCTCTAAGAATGAATGTTGCCGACCAAAGGCCAGTTGTTCAAAACAAAAGAACTTGTTAGTTAACATATCGCTAAAATTTTGATCATTTAATATGGCAAATATGGTAATATTTTTGCTGAAAAAAAAATGAAAAGCTGCTCACATTTTTTCAGCAGAAATACCAAAATTTGAGATAGTGTACTTGCTAGAACAGTTAACAATTTGACCACTTACGAGCTTATTAAGCTAATGATGCTTTGAACAACTGGCCCCTGGCAGGTATTTAACCCGCGACCTCCAGATCATTAGTCAGACCTTTGAGTCACTGCTGAGCACACAATTCATGCTGGCAGATCTCTTTGTGCAGATGTGCAGGCTGATCTGAGCTTGTGCTGGACATCAATGATATAAAACACTTCTCATGATGTGGCTAATGTAAAGCTATCCTGCTCAACCCCCACTCTTTCAATACTACTACATCACATGAACAAGTCCATGAAATGACCCCCCCCCCCCCCCCCCAACTTAACCCCACTTAATATAGAGAAAACTGTGTTTACAGGTATTCATTATTTTTCTTATGTCTGCTCCAAGACATAGGTTGTGGGTACTCATTAGAACTGCCTCAATGATGAGGGTCTAACGAGTATCAACAACCCATGTTTCCAGTGTAGATAAGAAAAATATCATGGATTTTCATCAGAAAGTGTAGCCATTTTGGAGATGTGAAAAAATGCCCTATGTTGCACAGGTATGTTATTGTAATATACTACTATACTACTAATACTACTGATAATAATAACAACAAATCATAAAGACTCATGATTAGATAACATATTCTGAGTGCCTCCCTTCTCCTACCTGAAACAGTTTAAAGTGCTACAGAAATCTATAGAGCAGACAACAATTTTTTTTTTTTGTTATTTTTTTTTTAAAATAAGGCTTGACATTTCATGTGAGTTCATTCACATATAATGTCAAGCATTATTTTCAATGCAAAATAATAATAAGAAAACTAATTTGAAAATGCCATCTGCTATGTATTTAGCAATGGAAGCTGTGTTAACACTTATCCTGCTGAATAACTTAATTTAGCCACACCCATTTCTGACTATCCACCAATTAAATTACTGATTATATTGTATTCATTCACTTCACAAACTGCATGGCAAACAGTGTTGATCCTGATTAGATGGCTTCTTCTGCCATCTGATTTGGATCTACACTGTTTGCAAAGGAAGGGGTTGTTGTGTTTAGAGGGATAAGAGTTAAAACCTTAGTTTGACGGAGGCTTTTTTCATCTTGATATTACATTCATTTAATCATACAGATCAATATCAAAATGACATTGATAAGATTTTTATATTAATTATATAAGCAAACAATTCAACAAAAATCTGTATTAATTACAAATATTACAAAGATTATCAAACAAAAGAATGGAACGCCTGACAAATGGATTTTGTCCACTGAGTGCAATTTCCACAAATTGACAATAAACCAAGATAAAATGGACAATCACGCCAAGTGTCAGGGATTTACACAGGGATTTTGTAAAATAATTAATCAAAATGAGTTCAATTAATTTTGCATAAATATTTTTTTAATTTCCAATATATTTAAGGATATGATGCCAAGAGTCAGCCAACACCTAAAAAGTAAACTACAAGTCAGTTTTTAGAATTAATGTCTATTCATCCAAGTTTGTAACAGTCTGGTGTCCTCACATCAAGTATCACTAAATCCACAAAGGTGAGCAGATATAATCTTGTGATGGAATCTTGTCTTGAACACCTTTGGGACTATGGAAATTTGTTCCACATGGGGTAGTTTGAGCCAGTTAGGGTTAAACATTGTCTATAAAACAAAGGTAAGTTGTGTGTACTCATTAGAATCACCTCAGTGAGGCGATTCTAATGAGTAAACCAATTTGAAAAATTTAGGAGATTTTTTGAAAGTTGATTTTGTTATGCATAAGAATTTATTTTTCTGATTCCCACTTTCACCCCACTGTGAACTAATAGTGCTATAAATATCTTGTTAATCTTCTTATAGAAGATTCTAGAAAACTGAGTCACAGATTAATTTCATTTTTGTAAACAACATGTTTACAAGGAAAAGTACTTCAGAACCTTCCAGAAAGTTCAGGTTGCATTATTTTTAGAAAATTACCTCATCTTATTCCACAGCCCTCTGGAATGTTCTAGAGAAATCTTAGGGTCTATAAAAGAGCTTGATTTTTCTCATTGAGTCAGACTTTGGAGTTTCAAGTTTGGGCTTAGAAGAAAAGTTATTTCTAAATTCTGTGTTTGATTGTTAAAGGATATTACTTTTCATTTTGGACTGTGAATTCTGTGGGATCAAGGAAATAGATTCATTCAGGATATTTCATAACAGAGCTAAGTACATTTAATTTTCTTACTTCTACAGGTTTAAGTTAACTTGTAAATAAATTTTGTTAAATTTTTCCAAAAGGCTTGTTTGCTTTTTCTTTCTGCTACGCCTGGCTCGTAACAGAAATTGGGGGCTCGTCCGGGATAAAACCATTTTAAGCATTTTAAAACCGACATTTCATGTGACGCAGGTAATTGTTATTTCTTATCAAATAGACTTTGCAGTTGCTTCACAGAATTGGTATTTCCCTATAGGCATATAGGGGATTGTCATTTCATGTGAACTGTCATTTCAGGTGAAATAGTACTTGTCATTCCATGTGAAATTCTCGTCGGGCTTGTCATTTCAAAAAAAAAAAAAAAAAACTTTGTCAAATTAACCTCAATCTATATTTCCATAAACACTTTATAAAACAAACAAAAAGCAAACATGTCGTTTGATTTGAGAAGCTTTTTGGCTCAGCCTACTCAGGAGTTGTTTAATCTGGCCAAAAGGACAGATTTGCTAGAAATTGCTTCCCATTATGGGGTCACTGCTGTCAAAACAAGCATGAAGAAGCATGAAATTAAGAATATTTTGGTGCAGTTTTTTGTTGATGAAGAACTTTTCGATCCATCTGCTTTGTCTCTCATTATGGTTTCACATACTGAATTACAAATGAGACAAATTGAAATAGGAAGGCAAATTGAATTAGAGAAGTTCAGATTAGAAATGGAAGAAAGAGAGAAGGAAAAGCAAAGAGAAATGGAAGAAAGAGAGAAGGAAAAAGAAAGAGAAATGCAGAGACAAATGCAGATGGAAAGATTAGAAATGGAAGAAAGAGAGAAGGAAAAACAAAGAGAAATGGAGAGGGAAAAAAGAGAAATGGAGGAACGCTTTCAGAAACAAAAATTAGAAAAAGAAGAGCGACTTGAAATAGAAAGAGAAAAATGGCATTTTCAATTAAAGATGAAGGAACTGGAACTCCAGGGTCAAGATAGGGTGAAACCTACCCCTGTTTTTGACTCTGGTAGTTACTTTGATGCCACAAAGCATATCAGATTAGTTCCCCCATTTCAGGAAAAAGAGGTAGATAAGTATTTTTTGCATTTCGAAAAGGTTGCAGAAAATTTAAAATGGCCAAAAGAGCATTGGACCTTACTTTTGCAAAGCGTTGTTGTCGGAAAGGCTCGAGACATTTACACTCAGCTGACTGTCGAGCAAAGCTCAGACTATGATCTGGTCAAGGAGCTTATTCTTAAGGCATATGAGTTGGTCCCTGAGGCTTACAGGCAGAAATTTAGGAATTGCAAAAAAGAAATTTCCCAGACCCATGTAGAATTTGCTCGAACCAAAGAACAGCTATTTGATAGGTGGTGTTCTTCTAAAAAAGTAGGCTCTGATCATGACAAACTTAGACAACTTGTCCTTGTTGAAGAGTTCAAATGGTGCATAAATTCAGACATTAAATCTTTTCTCGATGAGAAACAGGTTGAAACTTTGGAGGAAGCTTCTCGTTTGGCAGATGATTATGCTTTGACTCATAAAGTCTCATTTGTGAACAGGCCTTATCCTCGAAAACCTTATAATCCACAGACAGGTCCAAGATTCTATCCCAGTAATCCTTCTGGTAGTTATAGCCATACATCTAGTACTATGCCCAAACTTTCTGGTGAAAATAAAAGCCAGAATCCTTCCAAACCTTCTGGTGAAAACAGAAGCCCAAATTTTCCCAAACCTTCTGGTGAAAACAAAGACCAGAATCCCTTATCTCAATCTCAAGTAGTTTGTTATTATTGTAAAAATACAGGTCATTTGATCTCTGAGTGTTTAAAATTAAAGCGAAGGAAAGAAAGAGAAAGACAAGAGGAACTTAAGCCTACAGGCTTGACTTCTATAAGGCCAAAACCACAGTCTTGTGTAAGGGAGGAAACTCTTTCTGATACCAAATTATCTGAGACCGATACAGTTATGGAGTGTTATGAACCATTCTTATCAGATGGTTTTGTGTCACTAAATGGTGACAGTTATGCCCATCCTACCCCTATTAAAATCTTACGAGATACCGGAGCTTCTCAATCTCTTATTCTAGCAGATACTCTGCCTTTTTCTGAGAAGACTTCTTTGGGCCAAAGTGTCCTTATTCAGGGTGTGGAATGTGGATTTGTTAATGTTCCGCTCCATAACGTTTATTTGTCATCAGACTTGGTATCCGGTTCAGTGGCTGTTGGTATTAGACCTTCTTTACCTTTTAAAGGTGTTCATTTGTTGCTAGGCAATGACTTAGCTGGAGATAAGGTTGTGGTAAACCCACTTTTGACTACTAATCCTTGCATAGACCAACCGCCTGATCCCATTGAGCAGGAAATTCCTGATCTTTATCCGTCTTGTGCAGTCACAAGGGCTATGGCACGTAAGGCCAAGCAAACTGATGGGAAACAGGATTTTGATTTCACTGATACCTTTTTGGGTCAGTCTTTTATTGACGAGATAACAAGGTCTCTGTCTTCAAGCCTGCCTGATAAGCAGACAGATTTTCATGAGAATAACTCATCTTTAGATTTAGGCCATGACAAAATGTCCGGGTCTCAACTAGCTATAGAACAGCACAAGGATCCTGAAATTTCGCCTTTGTTTGAAAGGGCCTTAGATGAGCAGGAAGTATCTCAGGTCCCAGTCTGTTATTATGTCAAAAATGACATTCTTATGAGAAAATGGCGTCCACCAGACGTCTCAGCAGAAGACGAGTGGACTGTCAACCACCAGATAGTGGTTCCACGGGTTTACCGTTCCCAAATATTAAACTTGGCACATGAAACTCCCATGTCAGGACATTTAGGTGTAAATAAAACCTATCACAAGATTCTTAATCATTTTTACTGGCCTGGGTTAAAATCAGATGTTTCTCAGCATTGTAGGTCCTGCCATACATGCCAAATGGTAGGAAAACCCAATCAGACTATACCTAAGGCTCACTTGCAGCCTATACCTGCTTTTGATGAACCTTTCAGTCGAATAATTATAGACTGTGTGGGTCCCTTGCCCAGAACTAAGTCCGGCTGTGAATATCTTTTGACCATTATGTGTGCTTCCACACGTTTTCCTGAAGCCATTCCTTTAAGAAATATCAAAACTAAAACAATCGTCAAGGCCTTAGTGAAGTTTTTCACATTTGTTGGGCTTCCTAAATCTATTCAGTCAGACCAAGGCTCAAATTTTATGTCTGGAATATTTCAACAAGTAATGCATGAACTTGGCATTGTACAGTATAAGTCATCAGCCTATCATCCTGAAAGTCAAGGCGCCCTTGAAAGATTCCATCAAACATTGAAAAACATGATAAGATCATATTGCTTTGACACAGAGAAGGATTGGGATGAAGGCATCCATCTCCTTTTATTTGCTGTTAGAGAATCTGTGCAAGAATCTCTTGGCTTCAGTCCATTTGAATTAGTATTTGGCCATACTGTTCGTGGTCCTTTGAAACTTCTCAAAGAGAAATTTCTCTCCAATGATGACACCTCCCTGAATTTACTTCAGTATGTGTCTGATTTCAAAACTAGACTTTCAAAAGCTTGTGAGGCTGCTCGGACCAATCTTCAGTCAGCCCAAAGGAAAATGAAACAGCTATATGACATAGGGACAAAAGAAAGGAATTTTAAACCAGGTGATAAGGTACTAGCTCTTTTGCCTATTCCAGGAAAATCGTTGCAGGCCAGGTATTATGGTCCATACACTGTAGACAAAAAGATCAGTGACGTAAATTACATAATAAACACTCCTGGGAGGCGCAAGCTAAAGCAGCTATGTCATATTAACATGCTTAAGGAATACATAGATAGGGACAATACATCTTTAACATCAGTCAATCTAGTTAGCTCTGTTCCACTTAATTCATGTGACAATGACTGTGAGGATATTAATTCAGTGAAGTCGGATCCCACATCATCAAAACTTCAGAATTCTGACATTCTACGGAATCTTGACCAGAAACTGTCACATCTAGAGCCAAATCAGCGGAATGAACTGAAACAGCTGATTTTTGAATATGGACACTTATTTCCTGACATTCCAACACGGACAGACAAAATATTTCACGATGTGGACATAAATGGTTCCAAACCTGTAAAACAACACCTATACAGGATGAATCCTATAAAACAGAAAAATCTTAAAGAAGAAATTCAGTATTTGCTGGACAATGACTGGAATGGAGTTCTCCTAGTATTCTTATACCAGAACAAGAAAGGACAAAAATGTTTATAGACTCTTAGAAGGATTAATTCTCGAACATAGACAGATGCAGAGCAAGAATCAGTCTGCAACATTTCGAAGTTTATCTTACCCCTACTACTGCACCGATTGTTGTTTTCAGTGATCACAATTCACTGACTTTCATACATAAAATGAAAAACAAAAATCAGCGGTTGCTCAGGTGGAGTCTCATGCTACAAGAGTATAATTTAGACATAAGACATATTAGGGGGAGAGATAACATTATCCCTGATGCCCTTTCAAGAGCTTGAGCAGTGTCAGGAATTGTGTTTTTCTTTCATACTGCAGTGGATTGTGGATACATGTAATTGTATATGCTATGTTCAATATTTTATTAATCTTAAAGCAAAAGAAAGCTTTATTACATAAATCTTTCTTTTCCTCGAAGAGGGGGAGTGTTATGCATAAGAATTTATTTTTCTGATTCCCACTTTCACCCCACTGTGAACTAATAGTGCTATAAATATCTTGTTAATCTTCTTATAGAAGATTCTAGAAAACTGAGTCACAGATTAATTTCATTTTTGTAAACAACATGTTTACAAGGAAAAGTACTTCAGAACCTTCCAGAAAGTTCAGGTTGCATTATTTTTAGAAAATTACCTCATCTTATTCCACAGCCCTCTGGAATGTTCTAGAGAAATCTTAGGGTCTATAAAAGAGCTTGATTTTTCTCATTGAGTCAGACTTTGGAGTTTCAAGTTTGGGCTTAGAAGAAAAGTTATTTCTAAATTCTGTGTTTGATTGTTAAAGGATATTACTTTTCATTTTGGACTGTGAATTCTGTGGGATCAAGGAAATAGATTCATTCAGGATATTTCATAACAGAGCTAAGTACATTTAATTTTCTTACTTCTACAGGTTTAAGTTAACTTGTAAATAAATTTTGTTAAATTTTTCCAAAAGGCTTGTTTGCTTTTTCTTTCTGCTACGCCTGGCTCGTAACAATTTATAAAATCAAGTTTCTATGTCATTACATTTCTACTTCCGGTACTGGACCGCGTTACTCCACTTCCACTTTGTTCGCTGCATAAAATAGTGCAAAGAAACTCTTAAAAACTAATTTTGCAGGCACGGAAAGTGTTTCAAACTATTTCATTTTTCGAGACTTTATGCAGACTGAATATAAATTGGCACAGAAAGACATATTCTGAACAGAAAACAATACTCTAGGACTATTTTCCTACGCGCTTTCCAATGATATTTATGTTTACTCTTTTATCCCTGAGTTTCTGAACAGGACTCTTCTCGCTTTAAATATATTCTTATAGAAAGGGATATCTGATTAGTTCACTCATATGTTGGCAATTAAACAGTGAACATGTAGATTCTGGCGAGACGTGCTAGCTACGTGCCGTAGGATCTACAAGGTTTGCATAGATACAGTGTATTTCTACCTCGGCGTCTGCACCGGTCTACAGGGTTAAAAGGGTTAGCTCGCTTCTCTGTTATTATCAGTGACCGCCTAAACAACCCATAACTGACCGACATCAAACACAGTTATTCACCTGCTTTCAAGAGCTCTAATTACAAAACATATTTTGAAAGCTGTGAGTGTTACATCAAGTTCCGTACTTTTAGGAAATAGTGAAGACACCGATCAGACCCTACATTCTGTGGCCTCTAATCTGTCTTAACTGTTTCCAAATGTCCCAGTATTGAAACAATTGGCATGTATGGGTTAATGTTTTTATTTGGAATAAACGTATTTTAATTCGCCTTGGGTAGTCGAAGTTCACTAAACGTGGCGTCTGATCAGGGTTATAATGTCTAAATCAAATGGTTTAAAAATGATCTTTTTAATTTTCGTCCAAGTTATTCTCCTTTTTATGTCCCGATGCCCGAAGGAACATAGCTCCAAGCGGCTGCACAACGTATGTGCATCGTTGTATCAACGCAACGTTGATGCAACGTTGCTAAGATGTAATGTGTCTGCTAGGAAAACTTCTTTGTAGGATTATTAGCAGATGGGACCAGCACAGAATGTACTGAGCTAATTTAGAAACCATGAAGAAATTAGCAGACACGTTTATCTTTCTATTTTTCTTCCTTTTTTTCTTCGTGGGGGTAGTTGGGTGAGGCACAGGTGATGTGTATCTTGTGTCACAGGGGAAATCCAGCTGATACTGACTTACATTTGGGCAAAGCCTGCTCTCTTTGCAGCAGGTAAAGGTAGATGGTGAGTGTTGATATTTCTTCTGTTTATACACTTCCATTCACTCTGTCCCTCACTTTCATCTCCTCTGCTGTCTCTTCTATCTCTTTTCCCCCTTTCTCTTGGAGAAGACAAAATGATCCACAAGGGTTGACCTGTCGTTAAACTCAAAACAAGAGGGCCCAATGGCCCTATATCGCTCACCTGTGTACCAGAAAATCATTAGTGTAGGAGACCACTTGCCTTTTTACATACTAAATATCTAAGTTCAGATAAAGCGGTGTCCATGCTTATAAACCCTATTGGATTCATTGGGCGACAGGGCTTGAGATGTAATTTCATCTCAATGTCGGGTAAAAGTCCCACAAAATTGGAAGAGACATCTCCAAAATGACCTATACAGTGTTGACAGGGATGTAAAACCTCAAATCAAACGAAATCTGTGCCTTATGGTTTTGGAAAAGAAGATCTTTTTAAGTTTTTTTCAGTATAAGTCTATAGAAGCTAATGAGCCCTGGGGCTTGGCCAATTTTGACCCAAAGGGCATGGTTGGCAGGATTTATGTAGGCGGCCATTTTGTGTTGCTATACACTAAATATCTAAGGTCTGTATTTCATGGTTTCAAAGAAGATGTTTGAAGCTTTTTTCCATAATAAGTTTGTTGGAGTTAAGGGGCCACAGGATTTGGCCAATTGGGACCCCAGGGGCATGATGGGCAGGATTCATGAAGGGGACCCCTCGACATTGCTACATGTTAAATACCTAAGCTCTGGGACTTATGGTTTCAGAGAAGAAGATTTTTGAAGATTTTTTTCCCCATTTCAAGTTGTTTTTTTTTTTTTGTTTTTTGATCATAAAGGCCCTGTGGTTTCAGAGAAGAAGATTTTTGAAGTTTTTCCAATTGTAAGTCTATGGAAGCTAAAGAGCCCTGGGGTGTGGCCAATTTGAATCCCAGGGGCATAACTGGCAGGATTTATGTAGGTGGCCACTTGACATTGCTACATACTAAAAATCTAAGCTCTGGGCATAATGGTTTCATAGAAGAAGATTTTTTAAGTTTTTCTTCCATTATAAGTTTATTGGAGCTGATGAGCTCGTTCGTGGCCAATTTTGACCCCAGGGGCATGGTAAGCAGGATTTATGTAGCTGGCTATTTTATGTTCCTAGATACTAAATATCTAAGTTCTGTGCACAGTTTCTGAGAAGAAGTTTTTGAAGCTTTTATCCATTATGAGTCTATTGGAGCTAAGGGGCCCTGGGGCGTGGCCCAGTTGGACCCCAGGGGTATGATTAGCAGGAAATATGTAGGTGATCACTTGTCGTTGCTACATGCTAAATATCTAAGCTCTGGGCCCTGTGGTTTCAGGAAAGAAGATTTTTTAAGCTTTTTTCCATTATGAGTCTATGGGAGCTAAGGGGCCCCGGGGCGTGGCCCATTTGGAGCCCAAGGGCATGATTGACAGGACTTAGGTAGGTTACCACTTGTCATTGCCACATGCTAAATATCTAAGCTCGGGAACTGTGGTTTCAGAGAAGAAGAATTTTGAAGCTTTTTTCCATTAGAGCCTATAGGAGCTAAGGAGCCCCGGGACGTGGTCCATTTGGACCCCAGGGGCATGATTGGCAGGATTTATGTAGGTGACCACTTGCCATTGCTACATGCTAAATATCTAAGCTCTGGGCCCTGTGGTTTTAGAGAAGAAGATTTTTGAAGCTTTTTTCCATTATGAGTCTATGGGAGCTAAGGGGCCCTGGGGCGTGGCCAATTTGGACCCAGGGGCATGAAAGGCAGGATTTATGTAGGTGACCACTTGCCATTGCTACATGCTAAATATCTAAGCTCTGGGCCCTGTGATTTCAGAGAAAAAAGATTTTTGAAGCTTTTTTTCCATTATGAGTCTATGGGAGCTAAGGGCCCCGGGGCGTGGCCCGTTTGGACCCCAGGGGCATGATTGGCAGGAATTATGTAGGTGACCACTTGCCGTTGCTACATGCTAAATATCTAAGCTCTGGGCCCTGTGGTTTCAGAGAAGAAGATTTTTGAAGCTTTTTTCCATTATGAGTCCATGGGAGCAAAGGGGCCCTTGGGCGTGGCCAATTTGGAACCCAGGGGCATGATTGGCAGGAATTATGTAGGTGACCAATTGCCGTTGCTTCACGCTAAATAACTAAGCTCTGGGCCCTGTGGTTTCAGAGAAGAAGATTTTTGAAGCTTTTTGATCCATTATGAGTTTATGGGAGCTTAGGGGCCCCGGGCGTGGCCCATTTGGACCCGAGGGGCATGATTGGCAGGATTCTTGTAGGTGACCACTTGCCATTGCTACATGCTAAATATCTCAGCTCTGGGCCCTGTGGTTTCAGGGAAGAAGCTGTTTGAACTTTTTTCCATTAGGAGTCTATAGGAGCTAAGGGGCCCCGGGGCGTGGCCCGTTTGGACCCCAGGGGCATGATTGGCAGGAATTATGTAGGTGACCACTTGCCGTTGCTACATGCTAAATATCTAAGCTCTGGGCCCTGTGGTTTCAGAGAGGAATATTTTTTGAAGCTTCTTTTTTTCCATTATGAGTCTATGGGAGCTAAGGGGCCCCGGGGTGTGGCCCATTTGGACCCCAGGGTCATGATTGGCAGGAATTATGTAGGTGACCACTTGCTGTTGCTACATGCTAAATATCTAAGCTCTAGGCCCTGTGGGTTTCAGAGAAGAAGATTTTTGAAGCTTTTTTTTCCATTATAAGTCTATGGGAGCTAAGGGGCTCGGGGCGTGGCCCATTTAGAACCAAGGGGCATGATTGGCAGGAATTACAGTCGAACTTCGATGGCTCAAACTCGCCGGGACCGCCGTAAAAAGTTCGAGCCATCGGTAGTTCGAGCCATTGGAGTCCAACTCGGCAAGATCCATCTTTGTGTACTATGATTTTTTATCAGAGCTGTGGCGATTTTGGTGACTTCCGGTACATTTTTCGGTCATAATTTAAGCCACGTAGTATACCTTTCGCACTTTCACGTAGGTTACCTTTCTTATGATACTGCGTGACTTGACCGATAAAACTGGAATTTTTAAAAAGGTAATTAGTGCGAGCCATCGGTGGGATTTTACATAGAAAATGCACTCTAGGGACCAGGCTTAGAGTTCGAGGGTTTGAGCCATCGTGGTTCGAGCCAAGGGTGGTATGTTTAGTTAAAATGAATAGGGATTTTGCCGGGACTAAAAAGTCAGTTCGACCCAAACGTGGTGTTCGAGCCTACCGAGTTCGACCCATCGAAGTTCGACTGTATGTAGGTGACCACTTGCCGTTGCTACATGCTAAATATCTAAGCTCTGGGCCCTGTGGTTTCAGGGAAGAAGATTTTTTAAGCTTTTTTTTCCATTATGAGTCTATGGGAGCTAAGGGGCCCCTGGCTGTGGCCCATTTGGACCCCAGGGTCATGATTGGCAGGAATTATGTAGGTGACCACTTGCTGTTGCTACATGCTAAATATCTGAGCTCGGGGCCCTGTGGTTTCAGAGAAGAAGATTTTTGAAGCTTTTTTTTTTCCATTATAAGTCTATGGGAGCTAAGGGGCCCGGGGCTTGGCCCATTTAGAACCCAGGGGCATGATTGGCAGGAATTATGTAGGTGACCACTTGCCGTTGCTACATGATAAACACCTAAGCTCTGGGCCCTGTGGTTTCAGAGAAGAAGATTTTTGAAGCTTTTTTTCCATTATGAGTCTATCGGAGCTAAGGGGCCTCGGGGTGTGGCCAATTTGGACCCCAGGGGCATGATTGGCAGGAATTATGTAGGTGACCACTTGCCGTTGCTACATGCTAAATACCTAAGCTCTGGGCCCTGCGGTTTCAGAAAAGAAGATTTCTGAAGCTTTTTTCAATTATGAGTCTATGGGAGCGAAGGGGCCCCGCGGCATGGCCCATTTGGCACCCAGGGGCATAATTGGCAGGAATTATGTAGGTGACCACTTGCCGTTGCTACATGCTAAATATCTAAGCTCTGGGCCCTTTGGTTTCAGAGAAGAAGATTTTTGAAGCTTTTTTTTTCCATTATGAGTCTATAGGAGTTAAGGGGCCCTGGGGTGTGGCCAATTTGGACCCTAGGGGCATGATTGGCAGGAATTATGTAGGTGACCACTTGACATTGCTACAAGCTTAATATCTAAGCTCTGGGCCCAGTGGTTTCAGAGAAGATATTTTAAGTTTTTCCCATTGTAAGTCTATGGGAGCTATATGTTGCCATGGCAACCAGAATTCCAATCTGATCAGCCCAAAAACCTTATGCAGCCTTTCCCCCTACCTGATGATGCTTCTCATGAAATTTGATCAAGATTGACCATTGGGTATTAGAGATATACTTATTTGAAATTATGTACGGACGCACTGACGCATGGACGGACGCATGCACGGACGGACGCACGCACGCACGCACAACGGACGACGGACAAAAAGTGATCACAAAAGCTCACCTTGTCACTACGTGACAGGTGAGCTAACAATCGATGAATCTTTTTTATTTTCTTCGTTGAATTGTTTAACCCTCACAAAATGTCTAGATAACTGCTTGATCTACCACTGGCATTGTTACCATAATAATTATTCCTCATAAATCAACTTTCCTCAGTACTTTCAGTACTTTGATTTAAATGTATGGATATATGGAGCTAAAGGAAAACGAGCAGCAAGTGTTTGTTTTGTTTAATTTGAGGTTCATCGCCCCCGTCAACACTGTAAAGGTCATTTTGGAGACATTGCTTCCAATTTTGTGGGACTTTTACCTGTCACTGAGATGAAATGACATCTGAAGCCCTGTTGCCCAATGAAACCAATAGGGTTTATAAGCATGGACGGTCCGACACTCGCACCACTTTGCCTGGGCAAGCTTAGATCCTCTAAGCAGAAAGTGTAAATTTGCCCATAAAATGCCAATCATGAAAATTGTCGTCTGCTTTGTTGTCTGCTAGTCATTTTTGCAAACAGTGTAGACCCAAATCAGACTGCTCCTTTAGGAAAACTGTCAGAAAAGACATTTCATTATGCCCATAAACCGAACATATTTCATCAAAAATGTCTTTGAACCATATACCAAGAATACAACGATTCTTAATATAGGACCGTATTTCAACGGCGTACTCTGACCTTCTTCCAACTATGTTTTGTATTAGTATACAAGAGTAGACAGTGTTTATCGAACGATATACATGGTTAAAGTCAATGGATGTTAACAGGTTTTGTATCAATGTATAGGTAAAATGTTTTTCTACGCTGTTATATTTATTTCCAGGTGATTTTCGCATTAGTGCATGAGAAAACGTTCTACTTGCATTCATATTTGAACAGTCCTGGTATAACTTTTGCAATGAAGAGCAAGTGGAAGTTTAACCCTTAAGATGCCATGAGAAGCTGTATCTAAAAATCTTGTCTGTTTATGTCGTCTGCTGCATCTTCTTGCAAAATTTTCAAACATTTATGCATATAGGCAAACATTGTGGACCCTGATTAAACTGTTCTTAGAGGAGCAGTCTGATCAGGGTCCACTCTTTTAAGTTAAGAGACAATTGTTGTGACTGGCATCTAATGGGTCACATATTTTTCGACTTCTGCTTCATGGGAAGCAACTCTACAATATTTTGTCTTCCATATCCACACACAGGACCTGCTCTGAAAGAAAGGATTTGTTCCAAAATCAGCAAATCCTTTAATCCCAGTTTCAGAGTGACTGACTGTTTAAAGAATACTAAAAAATTATCTCCCTTAAGATGTTGGGTGTATTCATTCCACTTAATACTACAAATGCAAGATGGTTGTCATTATTTTCCCATCCCTTCTCTTACTCTTGTGTTGGGGTATTTAGATTGGTCAAAGTTTGTTGGTTTATTTTGAGTTTTACAGCCCAGTCAACACTATTTAGGTATTGTGCTGATTAGTTTATCTGACAACACTTTTCCCATAATACATGTACAGTGCATTCTTCTGTTCATCCTCAGAGGATGTTTGATAAAAATCCCTAGATTTAGCTATATTTTAATCCACTTTGTTTCGGTTTGGTTTGGAGTTTAACAGCCCAGTTAACACTATTTAGGTCATGTGAAGCCAGTCAGTTTATCTAACCCTTGTCCTGCTGAATATTTAAATATGTCACACCCACTACTGATTATCAGCCAATCAGATTACTTGATGCAAATTATTGTAACAATTTCATAAACTGGATGGCAAACAATGAAGATCCCGATCAGATGGCTTCTTCAGAAGCCATCTGATCTGGATCTACATTGTTTCAAAGATAAGGCATATCGGGGCTCAGCAGGACAAGGGCTAATAGCTCTTTTCAGGAGCAGGCCGATACATAAGTAGCTTGACCCTTTTTGTACCAAATGAAATCTTCCTCCTTATATATAGCAGGAGTCCATTTTAAAATTTAGGGCTGTCAGGTTGTGTTTTCTTCAAATTGATTTGGAAAATGAGTGAACTTTTAGCAAACAGTGGAGGCCCTGATCAGACGCCGGAATGCGGCGTCTGATCTGGGCCTGCACTGTTTGCCAAGGTACCCCTGGTACTGAATGGGTTAAACCAGTACAGTGCACATTCTTTTGCCAGAAGATGACAACTATTTCATGATCAGTCTCTTCGAAAGAATATTGTTGGACCGAACCTGCGCATCTGACTGAGTCACTGATGATGTTTCACCATCATGTACCACGACATACAGTTAAGATCTTGATCACATCGCCAAACAGCTTTTATCGTCCTGAACAAATAATCTGTCACCTTTTGGCCAACATTTTACCCATTTAAGACAGGAAACCTAAAAACAGGAGACTGAGAAACAGTGAAGACCCAGATCAGACACTATAGAATGTGGTGTCACATCAAAGCCTTTACCGTAAGCAAAAACTTCAGCCATTTTTTAAAGTAAGTGTCTATAAATAATTCAACCTGACACCCAAAATTTCAAAATAGATTGACCCAATATAAAAGGGGGGAAAGAATTTATTCAGAACAATACGGGTTAATGGAACATTTTGTCTGAATAGTATCTGTATCAAATATGTATGATATTATTATATTTCTA
The DNA here is from genome assembly GCA_963580285.1 of Lucinisca nassula. Taxonomy (NCBI): domain Eukaryota; kingdom Metazoa; phylum Mollusca; class Bivalvia; order Lucinida; family Lucinidae; genus Lucinisca; species Lucinisca nassula. The sequence continues at coordinate 189,374,333 of OY757010.1, forward strand.
ACCCTAATCTTGGCTTATCTATGTAACAGAATCAGATAACCCCCCTCACTCAAAAAACAAGGACAAACAAACAATAATAGATCCAAGCATGACAAATTGGTAATTGGTCCACACATTAACACTCAGCATGCTCAACTCAGACATAATTCCTTTTAAGCTCGCCTGGACAAAGTCCAAAAAGAGCTAACATTGCACTACCCTTGGCGTAAGTGTTAGCATTGGCATTAGTATTGGCATTGGAGTCCACATTTAAAAACAAGAGGCCCATGGGCCACTATGCTCACCAGAGCTCAGGTGGGCACTGCCAAATTGCAGCCATGTATTTTAACATGATATCATTTTAATCTGCCAAATGAACCCCCATATCCAAATGAGCATCCATGTGGACTCAGTATATGAAACATTAGGCCTTTTATGAAGTAGAGGGGGTGGGGCATGGACCCAATGGAGCCCTGGTTGGTATCACTAAATGTGTCTTATCACAAAGAACAAGAATATATATGGTTTAGCAGTGGGGATCTGCATGGCTGGAGATATAAGTGGAGGGGTTGGAGCATGCCCTGTCATTCCCAGGAAAGCCCAAGATTGTTATCCCTAAATGTGTCTCATCATAAGGTTCAAGTATATATATATGGTTTAGGGCTGGGAATCTGAACGGTTTCCAAGATATCCTTTCATGAAGTGGAAAGGAGAGGACTGGCCCCTGCGGACACACCTACAGTAGGTGTGCTAATAATAAGGAACAAGAACATATATGAATATGGGGTGGGGATTTAATGGTTTCTGAAATATATGGCCTTTTATGAAGTGGAAGGGCGGGGCACATTGCCTCAACACAAAGAGACCCCCAAGTTGGTGTGACTGAATGAGTCTTATCATAAGGAACAAGAATATATATGGTTTAGGGGTGGGGATCTGAACTATTTCTGAGATATGTGGCTTTTAATGAAGTCAAGCGGTGAAGCAAGGCCCGGGCATGCCCCGGGGACTCACAAGCTGGTGTCAATGAATGTGCCTTATCATAAGGAAGATGAATATATATGGTTTAGGGGTGGGGCTCTGAACAGTTTCTGAGATATAAGGCCTTTTGTGAAGTGCAGGGGTGGGGCAAGGCCCAGGGAGACCCCCAGGTTGGTGTCAATGAAAGTGTCTTATCATAAGGTACAAGAATATATATGGTTTAGGGGTGGGGATCTGTAAGGTTTCCGAGATATTGTGATATTATGAAATGGAGGGGGTGGGGCATGGCCCCAGCACATCCCTTGGGACCCCCAGGTTGGTGTCACTGAATGTGTCTCATCATAATGAACAAGAACATATATGGTTTAGGGGTGGGGATCTGAACAGTTTCTGAGATATATGGCCTTTTGTGAAGTGAAGGGGTGGGGCATGGCTCCAGCGCACCACGGAAGACCCCCAATTTGGGGTCAATGAATGCGTCTTATCATAAGGAGCAAGAATATATATGGTTTAGGGGTGGGGATCTGTAAGGTTTCCGAGATATTGGGCCTTTTATGAAATGGAGGGGCGGGACATGGCCCCGGCGCATCCCGGGGGACCCCCAGTTTGATGTCACTGAATGCGTCTTATCATAAGGAACAAGAGTATATAGGGTTCAGGGGTGGGGATCTGAATGGTTTCCGAGATACTGGGCCTTTTATGAAGTGGAGGGGGTGGGGCATGGCCTCGGCACATCCTGGAGGACCTCCAGGTTGGTGTCACTGAATGCGTCTTATCAATAGGAACAAGAATATATATGGTTTAGGGGTGGGGATCTGTAAGGTTTCTGAGATATAAGTCATTTTATGAAGTACTGGGGGCGGGGCATGGCCCCGGCACAACCTACTGGACCCCCAGGTTGACATAACAGCATATGGCTGAGAGAAGTTTACTAAAGGAACATTTCTATGAAAGTTTTGTCAAAATATCTGCAAAGGCTTTGTAGTTAATGCCATTTTTCAATTTTCCCCATTATAAGTCTATGGAAAATCTAAGTTGCCATAGCAACCAAACTAAAGAGCCTAATTTCATAAAAAACACAAAACCTGTAAAGGCAAATATGGTGAATATTTCCATAAACTTTCAGCCTCATAGAGCATACGGTTTCTGAGGAGATGATTTTTTAAGTATTTTTTTTTTCTATTTTTTTCATTTTGGTTTCCATGGCAACCAATACAAATGTGAGCAGTAGGCCTAAAATCATATGGCAGATAGTAGATTGCCTAAGGAATATTTCTATGAAAGTTTTGTCAAAATATCTGCAGTGGCTTGGCAGTAAATGCCATTTTTCAATTTTCCCCATTATAAGTCTATGGGAGCTCTAAGTTGCTATAGCAACCAAACTAATGGGCCAATTTTCATTTCATAAAAAACACAAACTTTCAATCCCCCAGCCCAAGGATGCTACAGATGAAATTTGGGCTGAATCGGTCTAGTGGCTTCAGAGAAGAAGATGTTTGAAAGTGTTGACGTCAGACGACGACGACGACGCCGGACAACTGCCTATCCTATAAGCTCCCCCGGAGCCTTCGGCTCTGGTGAGCTAAAAAGAGTATTTTCCAAACCAAATGATGGATTTGGTTCATGTTAGGTATGATAATAGCTGTTCACCATTTTTGCATTATTTGCTGACTCCCAGCTTACACTTTATCAATATTGGAAAAACAGGTAACCAGACCCCCTGACCTTGAAAGGTCAGGGGGGTCTGGTTACCTGTTAATCTTCAGACTAGGAACCAGCAGATAATGCAAATAAGGTGAATAGGTCTAAAAATTCTTTCAACAATACCCACAACCATACCCATGGCCTCAAGGTCAAGGTCATGGACTTAGAATTTTTCAAATTTTTATGTTTAAGTTTTTCAATTGCTCAGATTTTTCAGAAATTTTATGTCAAAATGTTTTAGAGCTATATTCCTAACTATGCGATAGATTTGGTTCCTATTTGGTATGATTATAGATATAGGTCGGAAGGTTTATTTTATTAGGCAATATCCCCTCCTATGCCCATGACCTCATTGACACTTTTTAAGGTGAGCTATGCTGTCATCAGCTATGCTGTCTGATGACAGCTGTTGTTTTTGAAACAGTTTAGATCCTGATCAGCTGATTCACAACAATTCATGTTTCGGACCATATTAGTGAGAACAAGAGGCCAAATAGGCCAACATGCTCACCGCAGCTCAAGTGAGAGAAAATGGCCCTGCCCCCTGGCAATGATGGCTTGAAAAATCTAAATACAGGTCCACACAGGGATCACTGATGCCAAATTATTTTAAAAACTGATGCCTTAGGCCCAAATGCCGAATACTAAGTCTGCCGTCTTGGCAGTAATTATTAAATTCTATTTAGCTGACTGCAAATATCAATTCTGATGCCATAGGCTATAAGAGAATCAGAAAAATCCACTGTTTTGCCTTTTCCCCATTAGAAATGCCCAAGTGACCAAATAGGTCAAGGTCAACTGAAGGTCACCATTTGAGCAACTTGCTAGGAATATCAATTCCGAAGCCACCGGCTACAACAGAATAAGAAAAATCCATTATTTAGCTTTTGTCCAAAACATTCTGGTCTATTTAGTGATCAAAGTTGACCTTCACTTAAAATAGGTCAAGGCAACCAAGGCCACTATGTAAACAAACTTGGCCAGGGCTCAGTCCCCAAAGTTATATATCAAGTTTCAAGTTCATCGGCAATTTGATTCCTAAGTAGAAAGGTTTTACCATAAATGGGCATGACTGCCATCTTGGTCATGTGATCAGGACCATTTCACATGAGGCATAGAAGTTTTATATAAAATCTGCAGCCAATTGGCCCTGTGGTTTCTAAGGAAATGTTTGAAATTCGGATAGCCATTCAATCTTTGTGACCTTGAGGCAGGGTCACTAAATGACCTTGACCTTTGACATCCATAGAGGTTCGTATAAGAGCTTCTTTCTTTTCATAAACTGCTATTGTTTTGGACAACTGCACTGTTTTACGTTTTACCCATTCAAATTCCTTGGGTACAATATTTGAACTGCCAGCCTCAGTAGCTCAGTTTTAGGTTAAAGCACTGTTTTACCTTTTTCAAATGCCCTAGGGATTAAATTTGACATTGCCATAAAATAGGTCAAGGTCAACCAAGTGTTATCATTTATATAACTTTTGTAGTGTTCAAATCCCTTTTGATGTCTGCCAAGTTTCAAGGTCAGCTGACATACTGGCCTGGAGAAGATTTTCAAACGCAAAAACCATATATGTGCATGGCGGCCATCTTGGTCATGTGACCAGGACCAATTATATAAATTTAAATTCACATGAGGCATAGATCTTCTGTATAAAATATGACTATAACTGACCCACTGGTTTCTGTGGAGAAGCTGACTGAAAGTGTGGACGGACGACGGACAATGGACAATGGACCAGCTCACCTTGTGAGCCTTCAGCTCAGATGAGCTAAAAAAAATAGAAATGTTTTTTGGAAAACTAAAGATCCGTCCACCATAAACAAGGCCCAATAAAATTTGTGGCTTTGAAACTGAAGTCAAGGTGACTAAATACAAATACAAACTTTGTTATAGTACCATGATATACTGTACCAAGTTTGGTCAGAATTCACAAGATATGGTGCAGACAAGCAAAAATTAAGCAATCTTTGGTTCTGAACCAGACTTTGAAAAGTAGGTCAGTCAACAAAATCTAATCAAGTCTTCTGTATTATGAACTAATATATTATATCATGTATTGTTGGAATCCATCAATTGACAGGGAAAATAGTTCAGTTATGGTAAAATTTGACAATCTTTGCAATCACTAAGTCAAGGTCACCAAAATCTAATCATTTTATTCTTTGGTAGGTTGCAGTAAGGGGGGTGGGGGGAGGGAGACATAATGCCAATGCAAACTGGATTCACACCATAAACAACACATGTACATGTATGTCTCCCTCAAACCATAACCCTTTCACCCCGGAGTTGCTGGAATTGGCTCTACCAATCTTTGATTGGACAAGTCCATTGTTGCAAATATGGAGGTTTTATTCAAAATCACTGACAGAATTCCAAATCAAGATCTACACTGTTGGCATCGTTATCTTATGAAAGGGTGAACTCTTGTCCTGCTCTACCCATTACAACAACACACCCGTGGGACATACTGCATTTATTAACATCTCCAAAATTGCTACTTTCTGATGAAAATCTGTGATATTTTTTTTATTTATACTGCAAACATAGGTTGTGGATGCTACCTCATTGAGGCGGTTCTAAAAGAACACACAACCTATGTCTTGGAGAAGAAACTAGAACTGTCAGAGGATCTGACTATAGCCCTGCTATAGCCCTGTCAGAGGAGAAAGACTCATGAATTAAAGGTAAAGACTTGTGAGAGGGTTAAATCCCTAACAAGGTACCTACGCCTTATAGACTTTTCGCGTTATTAGATCTGAAAAACAGTCTAAGTTAAAAAATAGGTTTTGGATAATGAAAAAAGCACATGCACATCTTCAGACCTATATGAAAACACCTGTTAAATTTCAAAAGGATTGACTAGAACTGTAAGAGGAGTTGCGAACACAAGGTAGCAACTCCCTATACATTTTAACATTAGTAGATCTCAAAAATTGTCTAAGTTAAAAAAGGTGAAATAAGTGAAAAAAATTATTTAAGGATAATGAAAAAAGAATATGCACATCTTCAGACCGCTATATGAAAACACCTGTAAAGTTTCAAAAGGATTGACCTAGAACTGTAAGAGGAGTTGTGGTCACAAGGTAGCTACTCCCTATACATTTTAACATTAGTAGATCTCAAAAATTGTCTAAGTTAAAAAAGGTGAAATAAGTGAAAAAAATTATTTAAGGATGATGAAAAAAGAATATGCACATCTTCAGACCTATATGAAAACACCTGTAAAGTTTCAAAAGGATTGACCTAGAACTGTAAGAGGAGTTGTGGTAACAAGGTACCCACTATCAAATATTACAGACAGACAGAATTCCGGACAAATTACAGACAGACGGAATTCCGGACAAGCCAAATCCAATATAGCCCCCACTTTTTCAAAGTGGGGCTATAATGAGAAAAGTAATGTATACCCCTGTAAACCCCAGTTTTCTCTATATAAATTGGGCTTTAGAGGGGTGCTCATTTCACGGACTTGTTAAAGTGATGTTTTCAAACAGTGCAGGTCCAGTTCAGATTACTTGTGAACCATCTGATCAGGATCTGCAGTTTGTGAATTGAACAAAACATTATATTAACCCTTGTTCTGCTGAATATTCATATATGCCACACCCACTACCAATTATCAAACAATCAGATTATCTGATGCAAATTATTGCAACAAATTCACAATCTGAATGGCAAACAATGTAGATCCTGTTCAGATGGCTTCTTCAGAAGCCATCTGATCTGGATCTTCATTGTTTCAAAGATAAGGCATATCCGGGATTAGCAGGACAAGGGTTAAGTAATTTGATTGGTTGATGGTCAGCACTGGGTGTTGTTAAATTAATTTATTCAGCAGGAAAATGGTGAACTGTTTGTCAAAGCCCTAAGTTTCATTTTCACATTGATCAGCTCAACTGCTATTCCAACATTCCTATATTATCTTATTTAACTCATACGACCCCAATCACGACAATTGCCGTCTGCTTTGCCGTCTGCCAGTTACGTACCTTAAAAGTAATTTTTGCAAACAGTGTGAACCCAGATCAGACTGCTCCTGATCTGGGCCCACACTGTTTGCCTGTATGCAAAAATATTTTTAAAAAGTTTGCAAAAAATTCAGCAGACAACATAAGCAGACGACATTTTCAGATGTAGTTTTTCTCGCCGTCTTAAGGGTTAATAATCAAGCAGACACTTAATTATTATCTTTTGATCAAAAATAAATTATAAAATCAAAGATATGACTTAAAGATGATACAGATATTAATTAATGATCTGAAAGATTTCAGAATATGTATATTTCAGTTTGTATTTGATCCTATTAAATTTCAGCTGGAAAAATAATTGAAACAAAATGTAAGTCAAAATTGAAAATAATATTGGATTATTAACCCTTATCTTGCTGTTCATGACAACCCCTATCTTTGCAAACAGTGCAGATCCAGATCAGATGGCTTCCTTCTGAAGAAGCCATCTGATCAAGATCTACAGTTTGACATTCAGTTTATGGATTTGTACAAATAAATTACATCAAGTAATCTGATTGGTTCAAAGTCGAAAATGGGTGTGGCTAAGCAGAATATTCAGCAGGATAAGGGTTAAACAACACTAGAACCTCTTCAGTTGTTGTTGTTTTCCAGTTTCCCCGTGTCGCGGGTCGTCAGCTGGTGGGGTCCTAGGGAACGAATTCATGCTGGCACTACACCATAGCCATTCGGTGGTACCCCTATTCCCCATTGCTGGTGAACAGGGAGACCATCGCTCGGCTCAAGCGTCCGTCTGGGTTTGTCGTCTCACTTCTCAGGTGTCTCCGAGCCCACGGGCATCCCCTTGCCCTGTAGCCATTGGCCGAACTCCGTCCTGAGAGGTTTGTGAAACGGTGCCGTGATCTTTCAAAGTCTCGGTGGGGCTTATATTTTGTCTTCCCATTTGCTTCAGGAGTGCATGTGTCCTATCGCTAAAGGGCATCTTTATTTGTTGGAGTTTCTGGGCTACGTGTGCTTCATTTTTCAAGGGCTGTGGATGTGTTGCACAGTTCCAATGTGAGTCTTTGTTTTGGAGCAAGGTAATTTAGTTGTAATAATTTGGAACTCCATTCTAAAGGTTTGGCTACATGATTGCACTGCGTTAAGTTATATTAGTGCTGTGCCTTGGGTTTTTGCGGTTTGCCGCAAAGGGGTGTGGGTTGTTTTGTGTAACAGAGTAGGCTCCGAGTTTGAACTTATCATTAAGGGGATCGTTTAGCTGTTAATTTTGTTTGAAAGTTTCATTGCGATTTGGAAGAGGTTTCTAAAGATTGCTATACACGTTTCCATGTTACGTGTTATGCACCTTATATCCAATCACGGGATTCGAGACATAAAGTTTTTAGCCATTTTGTGGTGCTTATTTACACCACAAAATTGAAGAGTCCATTTCTTTCTTCTAGCTTGTAGCTTCAGCCGCATCTACACCGTCACGTCAGCACCCTGTCTATGGATGTCGTCTACGCTTTTTGTATCAATTTTTGATATTGGTATTTTTTTTTTTTTTTTTATTTAATTTTTGCATATTTTTGTAACGTATGTAACTTTTTACATTATTTGGTCTGTGCCCCCAGCTTATTGAGTATATATGCGGGCGGATGTGCTCGCCCCGCCACGGACCTGTCTTGTTTGTTTTTCTTGTGCTTTAAAGATGGTGTTGTTTGTTTTGGGGCAAGCCCACCCGCTCTCTGTTGCTGGGTAGGACAGTTTTTGTACCTGCAAGGTTGTGCTTGTAGATTATATTTTGTGATTTTTGTTTATTCTGTACATACAACATATAGTATAGTGTGCCGGCCTCCGCCGTCTCGGGCCCAAGTTCGTGTTCATTTTAGTTTGTGGGTGACCTTTAACGCGGAGGATGTGGAAGTAGGTCAATCCCCTTTTCTGCATTTTTTGTTAAAGTTAGGAAAATGTGGTGCCCTCCTCCACGTAGGAAGTCATATTCTGTGGGACCATAAGTGGGTCATTCTGAGTCGCCATGTTTGCATGTCATTATCGCATCCTACGTGAAGGAAGGCACCATAGGAGGTATTGTATTCCTACCTAGTCGTTTGAGGGCCCGAGATAACGTGTGCCGATCTTGTTAGCAATGTAGTTAGTACAAATTCATATAATCATGTAGGTCGCATACAAGCGTCCGCCAGTGCATGTGTAGAACCTCTTCAGAACACTGCTGAGGCAAATTATACTAGAATGCACACACCCGTGTGTGGTGTGCATAATGCATTCTTTCTTATCTCAAAATTGGTTACTTTTCTGGTAAAAAATTCATGGTTTTTTGCTTATTTATGCTCCATACATAGGTTGAGGTGGTTCTAACGAGTACCAACAACCTATGTCTTGGAGCAGAAACTAGAGCTGTCAGAGGATCTGACTATAGCCCCGCTTCAGCGCTGTCAGAGAAGAAAGTTATTTAAGCTGCAGAGAAAACAGTTATGAACAAGAAATAACTGTTGAAAATTTTACATTATCTGGAAAAACTCTAAGAGTTGTGAGCCCTTGTCCCTCATTTCAATGAGCATGATACATTACCAGAATGTCCATGTTTATACTAAATTTCATCTTCCATTTTTCAATGTTCAAAGGGTAATAACTCCTAAAGTAGGCAAATCAGAGTCAGGGTTCCTGCACTCTGCACATTGTCTCATGGTGCTTTACATTTGTGTGAAGTGTCATGAAAATATCTCAAATGGTTTGTGAGTTATGGAGCCGACACAGTCAAAATTGCCTTTTTAAATGTTCAAAGGGCAATAACTCCTAAAGTAGGCAAACCAGAGTTATGGTTCCTGCACTCTGCACATCATCTCAAGGTGCTTTTCATTTATTTGAAGTTTCATGAAAATATCAGAAACGGTTATGGAGCGGACATAGTTAAAATTGCCATTTTTTAATATTCAAAAGCCTATAACTGAAAAAGTAGACAATCCAGAGTTTGGGTTCCTGCGCTCTGCAAACGTAATATGGTGCTTTACATTTGTGTGAAGTTTCATAAAATTATCTCAAACGGTTTTTGAGTTATCGAGCAAAGACGGCTAAAATTGATATTTTTCAATATTCAAAGGGAAATAACTCAAAAATTAGGCAATTCAGAGTTATGGTTCCTGCACTCTGCACACCATCTCATGGTGTTTAATGTTTGTGTGAAGTTTCATGAAAATATGTGAATGGGTTTTAAAGTTATGGAGCGGACACGAAAATTGTTAACAGACACAGACAGACACACAGACAGACACACAGAAAATACGAAAACCAGAGTTATGGTTCTTGCGCTCTGCACATTGTCTCATAGTGCTTAACATTTGTGTGAAGTTTCATGAAATTATCTCAAACGGTTTTCGAGTTATGAAGCGGACACTGTTAAAATTGCCATTTTTCAATGTTCAAAGGGCAATAACTCCAAAAATAAGCAATGCAGAGTTATGGTTCCTGCGCTCTGCACATCGTCTCATAGTGCTTAACATTTGTGTGAAGTTTCCTAAAAATATCTCAAACGGTTTTCGAGTTATGAAGCGGACACAATTAAAATTGCCATTTTTCAATGTTCAAAGGGCAATAACTCCAAAAGTAGGCAATCCACAGTTATAATTCCTTCGCTCTGCACATTGTCTTATGGTGTTTAACATTTGTGTGAAGTTTCATGAAAATATGTTAAGCAGATACAAAGTTATGGAGCCAACACAAATTAACGGAATCACGGAATTACGGAATTACGGAAAATGTTCAAAGGGCAATAACTCCAAAAGTAGGCAATCCACAGTTATAATTCCTTCGCTCTGCACATTGTCTTATGGTGTTTAACATTTGTGTGAAGTTTCATGAAAATATGTTAAGCAGATACAAAGTTATGGAGCCAACACAAATTAAAGGAATCACGGAATGACAGAAGGACATGGCAAATCCAATATAGCCCCACTTTTTCAAAGCGGGGCTATAATAAGAAAAATAATGAACATCCCTGTAGACCCCAGTTTTCTCTATTTGAAGTGGGTTTAGAGGACTTGTTAACATGATGGATCTGTGTTGCCCAACTTTAAGGTGATTAACCCTTATCCTGCTGAATATTTAAATATGCCACACCCACCACTGATTATCAATCAATCAGATCTCTTGATGCAAATCATTGCAACAAATTCATAAAATGAATGGCAAACAATGAAGATCCTGATCAGATGGCTTCTTCAGAAGCCATCTGATCTGGATCTGCATTGTTTGAAAAATCACACATATCCGGGCTCAGCAGGACAAGGGTTAATGTATTCAAAATTGTTATTTGGGGCAGTAAATCTGCAGTTTTACGGTCAGAAATTTTGTTTACGGTGACACGTCAGTAGATTAGGTGCTCATTATATCTTTCCCTAGCGATATTGTGGGAAGAATTGGGGATCTGACTGTATCAGTTCCTGATCATTTCTCTTTATAATTTACCGTTCAAGTGATGTGAACAGCCCCCACAACCCAAACACTATTCCAACCTCGATCATTCTTCCGTTTCTATTGCAGATAAAAATGTGCCACAACAGTGAGAAGAAAATACTTATGTACTCTAAGTAGGAGGAAGGATGTCTGCAATGTAAAATCTGATGATCCAGATGAACAATATATGACTATAACAAGATATGATAGCCATGTGTGGAAAAACCTTTGCTGATTCATTATATATAAGCTGCTGTAACTTCTTTGTACTGTTGCAGCGAATCAATTACAAAATGCATAATAACATAAAATACAAGCTGTCTCATCAAAAGACAAGATAAATGGGACATGTGTGCAAGACTGTGAGAATTTAATCAGTCATCATCTCTGAAAAAGCAAAGTCATAGTATAAGTGATGAATTCCAGGCTTTTAGAATATTCACCAGAACATTCTGTGAAAATATTCAGGTAAAAGTGTAATGATATATTCTACTGGTATATTATCCTGAAATAAGTAACAGAAAAGGGGGATAAAGCTGTTGTTATATAACCCATTTAAAAAGGTATAATAATACAGATATTAGCCCTTGTCCTGCTGAACCAGGATAGCCTTATCTTTCAAACAATGTAAATCCAGATCAGATGGCTTCTGAAGAAGCCATCTGATCAGGATCTACATTGTTTGTCATTCAGTTTATGAATTTGTTGCAATAATTTGCATCAAGTAATCTGATTGGTTGATAATGGGTAGTGGGTGTGGCATATATGAATATTCAGCAGGACAAGGGTTAGTAGTAACCTTTTAACCCATTATTGTCACCCAGGCCTTTCGAAGCTTTGTGAGAAACTGACTTAATCTTCACAAAATCTAAATGAAACTGACATATAATCGGAAGAAATTTCCTAGGGACCAAAGATTAAAACAACTGACTTTACTGAACAAAAATTGCAATTGTTTCTTCATTTTACTCTACTTAAACTTTTTGACTGTTTAAGCTTCAGGATTGGTTTCAAACTAGATTGCAGGCTAAAGGAGAGACATGCTACTGAGCCATTCTGTAACAAAGAAGATTAAAAAATTGTAAATCGGAAACAAAGAAAAAAAGAATTAAAATCCTGTTCACCCGAGTTTCCCAATTAAATCTTATATCCAAATGAACAAAAAAGTACAAAGGCAAAAACACCTTTTTCTTATCACAATGAATTCACCCATAAGATTAAACCCCAAAGATTTCGAGTATTTAACAGAGAGCGATCAACAATACCTTGAGTATATTCAACGGCTTTACCTTGCAAACAGTGGTCAGTTAAAACATTTTCATCTCTTAGGACCCTGGCATCAGGTCACTAATAAACAACTTAACAGGATAGTGAAAAGGGTTGCTGCCCCTTCTCCAAGGCCATGCTCAAGGGGATATGTGAAAGGAATATGGTGTGTGCAAGATGCTGACTACCTGACTGGACCTAAGATTTTGAAAAGACCACCAAGTTCAGTTGGAAGTAGCTCCGTCACATCTACTCCCCGATCATCTGCTAGAAAAAGGAGGGCACCAGTTACTCCCCCAAACAAGTACTCCATTCCAAGAAAGTATCAAGTTGTGCCAAAACCAACTCCTTGGATTATAATGGATCCTTCTAAGAAGAAGAATTTTATCAGCGATGATCCACCAGATCCATCCTACAATAGAGGAGTATACAGTGCAAGAATGTCACAAGGTCCTCGAAGGTCACTTGACACAAAGCGACCACACACCTCGGGGGTCAGAATCAGACAGAGTAGAAGTGTAGAGAGATATGTTGGAAGTCCTTTCACAACAAGCCATTCCTGGGAGGAAGTTGAGATTATAGTTGATCGTGTAAGACAACCAACTGTCGCAAGCACAGGCGGGGTAACAATAGCAGAAAAGTTCCGCAATAAGGATTATGTCTATGGATCTAAAAGTGTAGTCCCTGATCTGGATCATATCACACAGCCAACAGTAGCAAGCACTGGAGGAGTTACAATAGCAGAAAAATTTGAAAATAAGGACTATGTATATGGATCTAAAAATGTTTCTCCACGTGAACTGGGTGGCATTGTAGATCGGATAACAAAACCTACTGTAGCAAGTACAGGAGGTGCTGGAAAAGAGCAGGATTACACTGATTTTGTGTACGGAGGACAGAAAGTTCCACCAGAACACCTTGATGATATAGTTTCTAGAATGACGAAACCAACTGTTTCAAGTCGTGGAGGAGCAGACTTAGCGGATAAGAAATTTGTATATATACAGCCAAAAAAGATCAAAACCAACATAATTATTCCTGAACTAGAGACAAAGTTTATGGGTAAAAGAAGAGTATCTGCAGAGGAACTGAATGGTATTGTTGAAAGACTGAGTCAGCTTACACCAGCTTATAAAGCAAAATACTCTACAAATCCACATGTATGGAGGGATGACTCTGCCAGAGGACCTGCACATCAAGAAGTATCAGCAACAACTTGAAGCTGATTGAACAATTTCATGCTCTTCTGATTGAACTATCTGTCAATGACATAAACCTAGTAGCCATAATCAGCACACATGCTCTAGCAATGGCAAACAATACTGTATTTACCCTAAGTATTTGGGCACCTCAACTGTTTACCTTAACTGTTCTAAAATTGTAACAAGTACGATCTGCTGTTTGGCCCCAAACAATCGGGGCTTGAAGAAATAGATGGGCTGCATGATGCTGCCATGCAGAGCTGAAACCGATCGTACACAAGTACATGTACTGGTAAACAGCTTAGAGGATCTAAGCCTGCCCAGACAAAGCGGTGCGAGTTGGACCATCCATACTTATAAACCTTATTGGTTTCATTAGGCGACAGGGCTTGAGATGTCATTTCATCTCAATGTCGGGTAAAAGTCCAACAAAATTGGAAGCAACTTCTCCAAAATGACTTATACAGTGTTGACGGGGACGTTAAACCTCAAACAAACAAACAAAACAAACAAATGATCTACTGTCAAATGTTGTGTCTAGAAATAGCTGGATGAGTGGCAAACAGTGAAGACTGTGATGAGATGTCACATTTTGCAGCATCAATCTGGGTCTACACTGTTTGCACAGGCCTGTCTGTTCCAATACATACTGTAAATATGGTACTGTTTGCCATTCCGTCTTCTCCTTTAGTGGACTTTTTGCTGGATCATGAAACAAATTTGTTAAAATTTTAGGAGAATTACAGTAAGTCTTCAAGGTTCCGAATTTATAAGATTTTTACAGAATTGTGTTTTGATATGCATGTTCCTTATGTCAAATTTGGATAATTGGTTCAACCAAACATGTCCAAAGTCAGTCGGCATAAGTAGCATATTCACCTTATTTGCATTATCTGCTGGTTCCTAGTCTGAAGGTTATCAGAGTTGGAAAAACAGGTAACCAGACCCCCTGACCTTGAAAGGTCAGGGGGGTCTGGTTACCTGTTTTTCCAATATTGACAATGTGCAAGCTGGGAGCCAGCAAATAATGCAAATATGGTGAATGGTTATGGCTGACAATGTGCTTAAGAGGAATGGATACACCTGGCAGATTTTTCCACTATTTTCCAAAGGGAGACAACTTTCGGGACTTCCTGTTTGCTTTTCTGTTAACTCTGTTGCACAAAAAAGGGGAATACTCTTAAAGGAAAGAATTTGCTCCTCTGACAGGATTTTTTCCTTTAAGCCTTGACCCCTCTTGACATGGCAGACAAAAATACTTTTTCAGGAGTTTCCTTCCCTGAAAGTGTACCCATTCCCTTAAACGTAAGACTTTCTAGGTCTTTTCTTTATTACAAAACACAATGTGCCTAATATGGTAGTTCTTTGTTACTTTTAAATGGACAGTATTTAATCCTTTTTGTACCAGAAACTGCAAAACATGTTATTGGCAAACAGTGCAGGCCCAGATCAGATCTGGCAGGGCCAACATTGTGAGCTAAAAATTCAGCCATTTTTCCCATAGATTTTAAAGAAAACACAATCTGACACCCCTAAAGTTTGAAATAGACATGTTCATTGAGAAAAAATGACTGGGACCTGTATATTACTCGCAGAGTTAACAAAATGTCAGCTGCTAAGGGAAACACAAGAAACAGTGGCAGCAAGTTTTAGCAGTAATTAAATTGCTTCGTATGTCATTAGTGATCAACTCTTCATCCGTTAGATGCCGAGAAAAACTACATCTGAAAATGTCGTCTGCTTATGTCGTCTGCTGAAATTTTTTGCAAACTTTTTAAAAATATTTTTGCAAACAGGCAAACAGTGTTGGCCCAGATCAGACTGCTCCTACAGCTAGGAGCAGTCTGATTTGGGTCCACACTGTTTGCAAAAAATTACTTTCAAGGTAACCGACAGACAGCAAAGGAGAAGACTATTGTCGTGACTGGCATTTTATGGGTTAAAGACAAAAATTAACTCTTTCCTTAAGTTTGTCAAAAAACCTGTTATAACATTCACACTAATTGCTATTTTACATCTGTTTATATGACAACAAAAATTTAACTTGCCATTGCAAAAGATCTTGAGAAGAAGGAGAAGCTGCGATGATATACAAGTTTTAACCCATTGTATGCTAGTGGACTATTCCATTGCTATATGTTGGACTAGTCCATTTGTCATATATGGGGTGTCAGGCCTATTTTTTGTTTTTTAACCTATTTTTGACGGAAAATTCTGTTAGCAAATAGAGCAGGCACTGATCAGACGCCACACTCCGCGGCGTCTGATCGGTGCCTGCATTGTTTGCCAAGGTACCCCTTGCGGGGTTTCCCACCACATGCAATAGGTTAAAGAAGCATTCTACAAAGTCTCGGCTCAATATACCAATATGACCACTGAGGACGGGTTAATTAATATTTCCATTTTGCTGGCAGCCATGGTAACCAATAGCAAAAGTAATAAATGGCACTTATATTCCTACAACTTCTCACTCCATGAGAACTCAAGGAACAATTCTGCTAAATGTTTTGTCAAATATCTGCAATGGCAAAATAGCAAATATATTTTTTTGTTAATTTTTCCATCAGACATTTAGTGTGAGTTGTGGAAAATTTAAAATTACCATATGAACTGAAGTTAATTTGGACTTTCATATACAAACAGACTTTCAATTTCCCCATCCCACCGCAGCAATGGTGTATACGAATCTAGACACTAATAACCCAAGAGTTTTAGGAGACCCATTGTAGGTGGGGAAACCCCTAAAGGGGTACCTTGGCAAATATTGCAGGCCCAGATCAGACGCTGCAGAACACGGCATCTGATCCGGGCTTGCACTATTTGCTAACAGAATTTTCCATAAAAAAATAGAATAAGATCAAAAAAAGGCCAACCAGCCCTGATATGATAATTGGACTTGTCCAACATATAGCACTGGAAGAGTTCACTAGTATACAATGGGTTAAGCTGCCGAGAAAACTGCATCTTAAAATGTTGTTTTGCTGAATCTTCTTGCAAACTTTTCAAACATATTTTTGCATACAGGCACCATTGCTTCCAACAATGACTTTCAACCCTTGTCCTGCTGAATATTCAGTTAAGTCATGATCACACCCATTTCTGACTTTGAACCAATCAGATTGCTTGATGTAATTTATTCTTACAAATCCATAAACTGGATGTCCAACAGTGTAGATCCTGATCAGATGGCTTCTTCAGAAGCCATCTGATCTGGATCTACACTGTTTCTAAAGATAGGGGTTGTCGTGAACAGCATGATAAGAGTTAAAGTAACCAGCAGACAACAAAGCAGACAACTATTGTGATTGGCATCTTAACCCTTATCCTGCTGTTCACAACAATCCTTACCTTCGTAAACAGCAGAGATCCAGATAAGATGGCTTCTGAACAAGCGATCTGATCTGGATCTACACTGTTTGTCATTGAACTAAAACATATCCTGCAATCTGATTGGCTGATAATCAGAAATAGGTGTGGCTAATTGAATTATTCAACAGGATAAGGGCTAAGGCTGAACCATTATAGCACCATGGAAATTTTTAAAGCAGATGTTTTTTTTTTTATCTTAATTAGATGATTCACATGTAATATCCAGCCCTCTTTTCCTCGATAGCGCAGTGGTTAACGCATTCGACTCATGATCGAGAGGTTGTGCGTTCGAATCCGGCACCCAGTATCGAGGTGTGTCCTTGGGCAAGACACGTAATGACACTGCCTCACTCCACCCAGGTGTAACATGGGTAGCAGTGGTGTTATAGTCACTGCATCTCCCTTGCGAACGTGAAAACATCGGGAATGCGTGTTCGAGAGTGATTAAATAAGTTTGAAGCTTCCATCGCAATCGACTAAAATAAATTAGTATAAACTAAAATAGGAAATCAAAGCACTGAGAGTACTGGTGGGTCGATTGTCTCTGGGTTTAGGTTGGGAAAATAGTCCTGAACTGAGAATCTAACTGTTCGTTTAACCCTTAAATTCCAGTATTTTAAGCAAGCACAGTAGCCCTGATCAGACAGTTATGTGGCATCTGATTAGCTATAAACTGTCTGTCAATGCCAAAGTGCACGAGCACAGTTCAGAATTTCCTTTTTACACAGCGCTCTGACTTCTTAGGGAGGCAACTATCGATGCTATAAACTGTAATTTGTTCAGGGTCGGCGGCAGTCAGATGGCCAGTGACAATAGCAAGCTTTATAACGTAGACTGGGTACTCCTTTAAACGCTTCATTATAAGAAAAGTATTCAGTACAATTTTTTGTCTGAAAAAAAACCATGGTAGCGTTTTCCGTCAAAGTTTTCCAAATTATTTACTTGTCATGTGTTTATGTAATTATTTCCCCTCTGTATACATGTATATTCAACCAGCACAACAGATTCATCTTTCTTGATTAACAATATTTCATTGATAATGCTTAACCTCATATGCAACACAATCTGTGTTGGAAAAGTTATTACATGTATAACATTTTATCCAGCTGCAAACAGTGTAGATCCATCAATGACTTCTGATCAAAGCCCACAATGTTTGTCATAGTTTCACCTCGTTTAGTCCCACCACTGCATCCCAGCTCCTGAATAACAGTGAACAGAAACACAGAAACAGAGCCTCTTCAATGATATGTTTTAACCAAAAAGTTCATTCTAACCTTCGATGCAGGCCCGAACCCCCACCCCCCCACAAACTTTTTTGGGGGGGAAAATTCTCAAACTCATACAGTTTTTCACCCTCTGCAAAATACCTAAAATTGGCACCCCTCCCCCTTTTTCAGTCTGTGTAAGGCCTCAATTATGTTCAAACTGTTTATGTATATAAATTATATATATGGCGAAAATTTCTGTGCCGACCAGAAGGAATATACTGGCTATCTGATTTGGGTTTTCGCTGTTTGTCTAATAACGACGATACCACCTTTAAAAGGCTGCTCATTTTTGCTCTTAAACAAATTTAAGTTCTTAGCAGAAGTGCGATAAGTTTTTAACTTTTTATAAACTCGACTCTATCTGAAACAGTTTTATGAAGGAATGTTTCAAAAGTTGTCAAGTGATAGCATGGCCTAAATTAAGATATTGTTATTGTTTTCCTTTCCTTACATGAACAACCAGGCAGTCTTATACTATTTCATTTAACCCTTAAATGCCACTATTTAAGCAAACAGTGTAGTCTCTGTGCAACCGGCTGAGCAGACTCCAGATTCAGCGGCATCAGATTGATCTGGGTATTCGGTGTTTGCCAAACCCATTACACGATTCCTGTCCAAACTCTATAAATAGCTCTGACCTACATGTAATATGGATAGACATAGCGGAACTTTTTCTCTTAATAACAATAATATTGGTTTTCCCAAATCAATGATGGTCACGTGGACAACAGCATGAATTTGGATTTTGCAATTTAGTAAATTTGGTTTGATTGTACACAATCGACACAAAAATGGCAGTTTTAGGGTTAACCCTTTTTGTACCAAAAGGAATCTTCCTCCTTATATATAGCAGGATCGAGTCCATTTCAAACTTTAGAGGTGACAGCTGGTGTTGTCTTCATTTATTTGGAAAATGGCTGGTGAAATGACCTTGAAGCTAACCCACTGCAGGCAGGAAACCCCTGAATGGGTACCTTGGCAAACAGTGCTGAAACCAACTCACACATGAGTACTGGTAAACCGCTTTGAGGATCTAAGCCTGTCCAGGCAAAACAGTGCGAGTCGGCCCGTCCATGCTTATAAACCCTATTGGTTTTATTGGGCGGCAGGGCTTGAGACGTCATTTCATCTCAATGTCGGGTAAAAGTCCCACAAAATTAGAAGCAACATCTCCAAAATGACCTATACAGTGTTGACGGGGATGTTAAACCTCAAATCAAACAAACAAATCAAGGTGGGGTTGGATTTGTTAATTTGATATTGTGGCAACAGAGAACAATGATGACATGCCATAAGGCCTATCTTTTCTATGAGCTCGCTCTGGTGAGCTGCAAAGTTCATACAGCCAGCTAGGCTTACGAGTATAAGGTCAAAGTATTCACAGAATTTAACCGATTACATATGTAAGCTTGTAATCTATAATTTGTATATATGTATGTGAAATCTCTGAAGTGCCTTAATGTGCTTGTTTGTAATATTATAAACCGATTTAAATTATTTGAAACTAAAGGTAAAATTGTTTAAATAATCCTGGTTTTTGCTTTTGGTTTGAATTTGTAAGTTTAAGCCAGGGCAGAACGTCACTAAACCATCAAAATAAGTGAAGATTAGGAAAACCATAAAAGCAGTGAAATCTCGGATCAGCTTGTGTATCTGCTCAGCCCAATCAGAGCCTTTGTTGTTCACATGGATTTTTGGCATTCTTCAGATCAAACAGCATGCAATCACTTCTTAGCCCTTAATCTGCTGAAGAAATTAAGCCACACCCATTACTGACAGTCAACCAATCAAAACGCTTGATAAAATGCTTCATTCAAATTAACAAACTAACTGACAAACAGTGTAGATCCTGAACAGATGGCTTTTTCAACACTGTTTGCAAAGGTTGTGGTATTCATGTTCAGTGGGGTTAAGATTAGGGTGTGCAGACATGCAGGTCAGTGGCATAACAAGGAGAGCAAACCAAAGAAAAATTCTAGGAAAACACTCCATAGATTCATTTACAAAATAATACACATATAAATAATAATAATCGACCTTATTTATAGAGGGTTACACATTTACCAAACTAAGTACTAATCTTCCATGTGGGGGTGGTCGGGTGAGGAAAAGGTGATGTGTATCTTCCGCCACTGGGGCATCCAACTGACACTGGCTTACAGTTGGGCAAGGCCTGCTGTCATTGCAGTAAGTAGGGGTAGAGGGGGAGCATTGTTACTTCTTCTGTCTCTACACTTCCATTCATTTTCCTCTTTCACGCCTGTCCCTCATTCTCATCTCCTCTACTATCTCTTCTATCTCCTTTCTCCCTTTCTCTGTGAGACGACACAAAATGACCCACAAGGGTTGACTTGTCGTTAAACCCAAAACAATCATTGAATCTTCCATATGTGGCCCTCTTTTTCCTGGGTTAATTATGAAACCAGTACAAAGCAATGTGGAAAAAGTCTCTTGCTCCAGGAAACAACACTTGGTGCTTGCAGGATGGTGAACATGATCAATTCATAGGGACCCTGGTGAGGGACCATGGTCCATTATGGTCAGAGGGACCATGGTCTGTGATGTCTGTGTTGGTCAGTTTGACAACAATCAAAACCGTTGTGCCATTAAACAAAACAAGGTCCTGTACAACCATGAAATATCATGGTAGTGCATGGTCATCTATCATGTTTGGCTGGATTAAATAATTATACAAAAAAGAAACCACAGATGTTATCAAACATCTTCATATGAAGGAATGAAAACAAAGGAAACCCTTGATGATATCGTGAAAACATTGTGAAGATTCTCCTTCCAATTCCACTGTAAAGAAGTAGTTGAGGATTTCAAGAGAGACAATGAGAGTACTGATGATACTCCATGGTTGGGTCGCCAAAATTCTTGCGACAACAGACTATCAGACTCCGGCAATTCACAGCATGGTGATGTAGTCCAATATATGGGCATCAGTGCTGGCTCAGTGCATGCTACTTTGACCAACATACTGGGGATGAACATGAGTTCCCTGAATGTTGATCCGAGACCAAAGGCTGACAAGGCATTTCAAGAACACATCTAGATCATTTTCAGGCTGTGCCAGCCAAAATTCTTCAAGAGATTTGAATGAACCAAGATAAGACATGAATTCGCAATTTCTATACTGCAAACAAGTCTGAAGGCAAACAGTGATAACATCCTAAGTGACCCCACCTCCTAAAATATTCAAGCAAGTTTCATTGGTTGGCATTGTGATGGTCTCTGTTTTCTGGGACTCACTGATATGCTGTTTAAGAGCATCTTGAAGCTCTTCCAAAAAGGAATGGCAAATTTGCAGTGCTTCAAATTTCATGGTCAGACTATATAACTGTTGAAAAATAATGCATAACTGATTACCACTCCTTGCCGCACTCCTAGTAAACCTGAACAGTTTTTGGAGTGCCCTTGTTTTTTTTTTTAATTTGTTTGTTTGTATTGGAGTTTAACAGCCCAATCAACATTATTTAGGTCATTTTTGAGTCAGTCAGTTTACCTGTCCACACTTTCCTGGGCAGGCTTAAAAGTAAGTGGTTAACCAGTACAGTCCACATTCTTTTGCCAGAAACTGACAATTGCCCATCATGAATCAGCAGAAGGGGAAGAATGACCGTAGAAAAGATTTCATGATCAATCTCCACAAAATAATGTTGCCGTCACCAGTAGTATCTAACCCATGTCCTCCTGATCACTAGTCAGACGCGCATCCAACTGAGCCAACGAGGCCGGCCTGATCTGCATTTGAATATCTAAGCAAAAATGTATTGATTACGTTGAAAATGATCATTCATGGTCATTCTTCTATACAATCTATACAATTTTTGGGATCCATCTTTAAAGTGTTATATCCAAAATTGTGCTATAATGAACAAAGTTACAAAGAGTTTGTGGTGTACCCAAGTAAGGTCTGTATACCCATTTGTAAAGTGTTATTTTTGCTAAAACTAGAAATGTGTTCAAAGGAAATGTGAATGCCCCTGCTGGTATTGCAATTAAGAAAACTTAAATGTAGATAGCTTAGATGTCCTCCTGGACATGGACGCAGACACAGACACTGATGGAGACAGATGGAGGGATGGATAGGTGTAAACTGTTTGCCCTTTCCACCATTCTTCAAAAGGCAGCCCCACATAAAAATATGAACAGTTTTTGCTGCTCACAGTTTCCAGCAACAAAAATAGTGTGTTTAACCCTTTTAGTACCAAATGGAATCTTCCTTCTTATATATAGCAGGAGTCCATTTCAAAATTTAGAGGTGTCAGGTTGTGTTTTCATAAAAAATTATTTGTAAAATGACTGAACTTTTCGCAAACAGTGGAGGCCCTGATTAGACGCCGCGCTCTGCGGCATCTGATCTGGGCCTGCACTGTTTGCCAAGTACCCCTTTAGGGGTTTCCGGTACTAAATGGGTTAAATGATATGTTTTTAAAAGGTAAATGCTGGTGTCGTCACTCAAGTGTTGATGGCTGGGTGAGCAAATGCTCAAATGAATAATGGTGGAAACAAACAAATGCAGACAGAAAACTGGATCCCTTAACATCACCATGACAAGGACAGGTGCAACAAAAACTGGGCTCAGGTCACTTTGATCAATAAGTCAACACTTTTTTATTATTAGCAATCTGACTTTTATTACGGCATTACAGCCCCTCTAAGAATATTTTAGTTATTTCATAGCACAGGACCGGCCAATTGAATTGCTGACGAAAACCAGATTACATCCACTGAACACTTGTTTACCCAAGTTTCACAGGGAAATCCCAAAACAGGTCACTGGCAAACAGAGCAGCCCTCATCAAACAACACAGAATGTGGTGTCTGATCAGGGCCTTCACTGTCTGCAAAAAGTTCAGCCATTTTTAAACTGATTTCTGAAAAACCATTCAACTTGGTATGCCTTAATTTCGAATCAAAAGTTGAAAGAATATGTGTTACAGTCTGGAGTATTGGATTCTTCCTAGTACCAAAACTATGTATTGAAATTTTTTCATTGCCAAGTTAATATACCGAAGAATAGGTGATTGTTAGCGTTCTTAACCCATTTAGTAATGGGTACCCTGGCAAACAGTGCAGGCCCGATCAGACACCGCATCTGATCTGGGCCTCCATTGTTTGCTAAAAGTTCAGTCATTTTCCAAATAATTTTTGATGAAAACACAACCTGACAACCCTAAATTTTTAAATGGGCTCCTGCTATATATATAAGGAGGAAGATTCCATTTGGTACAAAAAGGGTTAATAATGATCATATATCAAACATGAAGTGTAAATTTTATTAAATAAAATCAAATACACTTGTTACCCAAGTTTTATTTCTTACAAAAATCAATAATCAGCTAATTTTTTCTTTCATTCACTCAGGGTAATGATCAACCAGTAGCAGTACTAATTGATCAGCGTTAAGGAAAAATGTGTTTTCGGACATGTACATGCCCTTATCAACAGAAGACTCAAATCAGCCTACATCATACCAACTTGGCAAGAACATAGTCTACCTCGTACATGTAGAAGTTTTGCATCGTTGGGCACAGCAAAGACTCTGATCAGAAATGTGCAGTCTGATCAGAGCCTTTGCTGTGCTTACATATCCAAACGCCAATGTTTTTGCTTGTCACGGATAACTATAATCTATCACGCTGTTCATGACAATGAATAAGTTGATGATCAATCTATGACACTGAAAAGCATAAGCCAGTTAGCATCTTCAGTAATTCCCAAATGCAATCTGACCACAAGAATATATATCATTTCAAGAAACAGAATTATTTATTGACAATTAAAGCAGGACCCATCTACTATACCTATCAATCAGAAAATAGAAGGAACTCTACTGGGAGTTAATTGATAATCCAAATCAAATGCTTTAGATTTTCGGTTAACCCATTTTGTACCGGAAACCCCAAAAGGGGTAATTGGTAAACACTGCAGCCCCAGATCAGACGTCGCAGAATGCCGCGTCTGATCAGGGCCTACACTGTTTGCAAAAAGTTCAGCCATGTTCCAAATATATTTTTAAGAAAACGCAACCTATCACCCCTAAATTTTGAAATGAACTCCTGCTATATATGATGAGGAAGATTTCATTTGGTACAGAAAGGGTTAAAGCTTCTTAGTGATCAGTTTTATGTTAACCTTGCAAGGTCTACTGTGGTCTTAAATGTTCAAGGCTCAGTTGTTCAAAGCAACGTTAGCTTAACAAAGTCATTAGTGACCATAATGTTAACTGATCTAGCAAGTATCTTTAATATTTGTTTGTTTGTTTGATTTGAGGTTTAACGTCCCCGTCAACACTGTATAGGTCATTTTGGAGACGTTGCTTCCAATTTTGTGGGACTTTTACCTGACACTGAGATGAAATGACTTCTCAAGCCCTGTCGCCCAATGAAACCAATCAGGTTTATAAGCATGGACGGTCCGACTCACACCGCTTTGTCTGGGCAGGCTTAGATCCTCTTAGCGGTATACCAGTACTCATGTACGGTTGGTTTCAGCTCTGTGTGGAAGCATCATGCAGCCCATTTATTTCTTCAAGCCCCAATGGGCGGGGGCCCAGTATCTATAACATCATGATAACAAGTCCGTGAAATGAAGACTCCTCTAAACCCCACTTTATATTGGGAAAGATGGGGTTTACGGGGTTGTGCATTATCTGCCTCGTTTTGGCTCAAAAACATATCTTATTTGTATCTTCACTGTTTGCCTCTGAGCCAAAGTTTATATTACACCGAAAGGCTCATTAAAAGTGTCCTAATACATGTAAATGGTAAATATAGTAATATTGGTTGGTTGGTTGATTTGAGGTTTAACGTCCCCGTCAACACTGTAAAGGTCATTTTGGAGACGTTGCTTCCAATTTTGTGGGACTTTTACCCGACATTGAGATGAAATGACTTCTCAAGCCCTGTCGCCCAATGAAACCAATAGGGTTTATTAGCATGGACGGTCCGCCTCGCACCGCCGTTCCTGGACAGGCTTAGATCCTCTAAGCGGTTTACCAGTACTAGTGTGCGGGCCGGATTCAGCTCTGCGTGGAAGCATCATGCAGCCCATATATTTCTTCAAGCCCCTATGGGCAAATATAGTAATATATTGAATAGGAATGAGGTATTTGGTCAGAAGCTCTTAAAGCTGCAAAAATATATAAGAAACTAATACAAGCTATTTCCTCATATATTCCATTCATTGTGAGCTGAAATGAGGAAATTAGTATTTGCATATTTTTCCTATCTCCTAAATAATCTCAGTAGACGGGATAGTCATGCAACTGAGACAAAATAAGTGAAATGCTGCTAGGCATCGAGGGAACCATGGGCTAGCTAAATACACCATTTATAGGTGGACAAAACATACCATATTTAACCCATTTAGTACCAGAAACCCCTTAACGGGTACCCTGGCAAACAGTGCAGGTCTGATCAGGGCCTACACTGTTTGCAAAATGTTCAGCCAATTTCCAAATAATTTTTGAAGAAAACACAACCTGACACCCCTAAATTTTGAAATGGACTCCTGCTATGTATAAGGTGGAAGATTCCATTTGGTACAAAAAAGTTTAAAATAACCCAATATCAATTTACTGCTTTTTAAAGTAGCCTTACACTGTGCTTCCCTGAGCATTATCCAGCATCCTGAGCATTATCCAGCATAGACAAAATCCTTAAGAAATCAAACTCAACAAATATTGTCTGCTTTGTTGTCTCCTGGTTGCTAGCAAATAGTGTGGAGCCAGATCACACATCTCCTCTTGGAGCAGTCTGATCAGGGTCCCTACACATGTCCCCGGGCCGAGGTCAAATTTTTCTTTGGAGTTTGTCACAGGACAAGGTCATGGTCAGTCAAAATTCTGTATGAGTGGGAAGCCCTTGTCAGAGCGAAATATGAAGGCTTTATCTCAAACAATTCAAAAGTTATGATAAAGTAGGTCACCGGTCAAGGTCACAGGTCAAAACTTTATATATGAGTGGGAAGCCCTTGTTACAAGGACCCTACATGCCAATATGAAGGCTTTATCTCAAATAGTTCAAAAGTTATGATAAAGTAGGTCACCAGTCAAGGTCATGGTTCAAAATTTTGTACAAGTTGGAAGCCCTTGTCACAAGGAACCTACATGCCAGATATGAAGGTTCTATCACAAATTGTTCAAACATTATGATGAAGTAAATCACAGGTCAAATTTTCTTGTATGGGTGGGAAGCCCTTGTCACAAGAAGCTACATGCCAAATATGAATGCTCTATCTCAAACAATTCAAGTTATGATAAAATAGGTCACAGGGCAAGGTCAAGGACATAGGTCAAATTTTTTGTATGCGTGGGAAGCGCTTGTCACAAGGAACCTAAATGCATAATATGAAGGCTCAATCTCAAATGGTTCAAAAGGTATGATTAAGTAAGTCACATGTCAAGATCAAGGTCACAGGTCAAAAGTTTTCATATGAGTGGGAAAACCTAGTCACAAGAAACCTATATGCCAAATATGAAGGCTCTATCTCAAAAGGTTTAAAAATTATGACCAAAGTAAAAAATTTCATCAAAGTAGGCCATCAGTCAAGGTCAAGGTAAAAAAAAAGTGTTTCAACAGGAAGTCCTTGTCACATGGAACCTATGTGCCAAATATGAAGGCTCTATTTCAATCAGTTTAAAAGTAATGACCAAAGTTATTTTTTTCTTTATAACAGGTCACAGGTCAAGGTCAAGATTACAGATCACAAATTTTGTGTATGAATGAGAAGCCCTTATCACAAGGAACCTACATGCCAAATATGAAGGCTCTATCTGAAATGGTCTGAAAGATATGACCAAAGTTATTTTTTTCTTTAAACTAGGGGACAGGTCAAGGTCACAGATAAAAAATTTTGGAATGAGTTTGGAGCCTTTGTCACCAAGAACCTACATGCCAAATATGAAGTCCCTATCTCAAACAGTTCAAAAAGTTATGACCAATAATTTTTTTTTCATTAAAGTAGGTCACAGGTCAGGGTCAAGGTCAGAAGTCAAAATGTTTTGTATGAGTCAGAAGCTTTTGTAACAAGGAACCTACATGCCAAATATGAAGACACTATCTCAAACAGTTCAAAACTTATGAAGAATGTCAATTTTTTTCTTTAAAGTAGGTCACAGGTCAATTTTTTTTGTATGTGAAGCCCTTGTCACAAGGAATCAACATGCCAAGGAAGGCTATAAGGACAGTTACTTTCCCACAAAATCAAAAAGAGACACAAGTGATACACACAGTAAGTAACAAACAACAACATAAAGCAACCGCCACAGAAGAACCGCCTTGATATGGTCAGTGGAAAGAATTCCACTGGTGGTAAAACCTATTAACCCTTTTTGTATCAGATGGAATCTTCCTCCTAATATATAGCAGGCCTCCATTTCAAAATTTAGGGGTGTCAGGTTGTGTTTTCTTCAAAATTGATTTGGAAAATGCCTGAACTTTAAGCAAACAGTAGAGGCCCTGATCAGACGCCTTGTTCTGCGGCATCTGATCTTGGCCTGCACTGTTTGCCAGGGTACCCGTTTTGGGGTTTCCGCTACCAAATGGGTTAAGGGATGTAACTCCTGGAGTTTATGCCTTTGGCCCTGAATCTTGTATACATGATACATCAGCCCACTGTCCATGTTTGTATCAAGTTTCAAATTTATAGCTTTACTTTATAGCTTTCATAGTTCCTGGAAAATCTGTGATGAACACTTTTCATTTATGGTTAACTGTAAAACCTAACAAGGAATGAAACTCCAAGAGTTATGGGCCTTGGCCCAGAATCGGGTACATGTGATACATCAACCTACTGTCCATGTGTGTACCATCTCTCAACTTTGTAACTCAAACAGTTGTTGAGAAAAGAAATCAAAACCAAAAAAACTAGAGGAACTATCACTGAAGGTGATGATTAATACCCCCGCCTCAATACTTGACAAAGAAAGCAAACATAAACAGTGTCCACTGAGTCCATTCAGGGGCAATAACTCACTAATTGTTGGACAGATTCTCCTGAAATTTGCGTCTTGCACATCTACTTATCCTAGTGAATAAGTATGCCAAGTATCTATTGAATCCAACTGATAGTGAAGGAGGAGTTCAGCGGACAAAATTTTGCAGTATCCACTTTTCAGTGATTCAGGGACAATAACTCCATAATTGTTGGAGAGATTCTCCAGAAACTTGCGTCTTGCACATCTACTTATCCTAGTGAATAAGTTTGCCAAGTATCCATTGAAGCCGACTCATAGTGAAGGAGGAGTTCAGTGGAAAGATGTTTGCAAGCAAATCAGGGTCAAGAAAGTATGTTTCAAATTGATTCAGGGGCCATAACTCCATAAATATGGGACAAACTTTAGTGAAATTTGCGTCTTGCAATTTTGCAGCAACCACTTTTCAGTGATTCAGGGGCAATAACTCCATAATTGTTAGACAGATTCTCCTGAAATTTGCATCTTGCACATCTACTTATCCTAGTGAAAAAGTATGCCAAGTATCCATTGAAGCTGACTGATAGTGAAGGAGGAGTTCAGTGGACAAGATGTTTGCAAGCAAATCGGGGTCAAGAAAGTATGTTTCAAATTGATTCAGGGGCCATAACTCCGTAATTATGTTATGGGACAAACTTTAGTGAAATTTGCGTCTTGCACATCTACCCCTCCTGGTGAACAATTATGGCAAGTATCAATTGAATCCGACTGATAGTAAAGGAGGAGTTGAGCGGACAAGGTCTTTTAGCACATTTTTTAGCAAATCAAGGGCCATAACTCCGTAATTATGGGACAAACTTTAGTGAAATTTGCGTCTTGCACATCTACCCCTCCTGGTGAACAATTATGGCAAGTATCAATTGAATCTGACTGATAGTGAAGGAGGAGTTGAGCGGACAAGGTTTTTTAGCACATTTTTAGCAAATCAAGGGCCATAACTCTGTAATTATGGGACAAACTTTAGTGAAATTTGCGTCTTGCACATCTACCCCTCCTGGTGAACAATTATGGCAAGTATCAATTGAATCTGACTGATAGTGAAGGAGGAGTTGAGCGGACAAGGTTTTTTAGCACATTTTTTAGCAAATCAAGGGCCATAACTCTGTAATTATGGGA
Organism: Lucinisca nassula; assembly: GCA_963580285.1. NCBI lineage: Eukaryota > Metazoa > Mollusca > Bivalvia > Lucinida > Lucinidae > Lucinisca > Lucinisca nassula. Next base: position 189,403,630 of record OY757010.1, read on the forward strand.
CAAACTTTAGTGAAATTTTTGTCTTGCACATCTACCCCTCCTGGTCAACAATTATCGCAAGTATCAATTGAATCTGACTGATAGTGAAGGAGGAGTTGAGCGGACAAAATTTTGCAGACAGACCGCCCGACAAACCAACCGACAGGCTGATTCCAGTATACCCCCTTCAAACTATGTGTGGGGGTATAAAAAAATAAAAATAAAAGTGCTGCAAGCACTGCATCATGCCTCCCCACTACACTTACGAGGGATGTTCTAAAAGAATTGCTTATTGTTTCTAGCTTGATATCCACATGCGGCACAATCAAAACCAATACATACTTGTATAGGGCTATTCGATATCTAGACAATAATGTATAAATGTACATGTTAGACTAAGTGTAAGACATAAAATTTGTCATTTGAATACATGCAGTCATTGACCACTGCAGTAAAATGGCTGGTAGAAGTGTCGACAAAAAGATGAAATACAGGCTTACATCAAAGCTTGCTCAAAACTTGGTTGTTCTTGACTGAAATTTCTACTGCTTTTAGAGCTTCTTGTGTGTCTTATGACACAGTTCGGTGCCCGTATCTCAAATTTCCGAAAGCTCCGCTCGGTTGTCTTCGTAAACATGCGGAATCAGTTGTAGTTTTGCGTAATTTGGATCGGAGACTGCGTATTTTTTCGTAGTTTGTTACGATGGTCTGCAGAAATACGCTCATTTACGAACATATCTCAGCACCAAAGTAGAAAGCACTTGTAGTTATCTACGAATGAACAGAGCTTTCTCCGATCGCTGTTCGTAGTTCTTCGTAAAACTGAAACTTAGACATTTTCCAGTATGGAAAAGTGCGTAGAATGTGGACTTAAACTCATTTTGATTCGTAAATGAGCGTAGATTAGGGAACTTAGAAATTTCTAAGACATGATGAGGACTTAGTCAATTTTGGGTTCGTAACCTTCCGTAGAATTTGGAGCTGGTAGAAAGATCAACTCCCTGATGAATTTGTTGCTATGGATACAAGATGGTATCAGTTATAACAAGTCTCTTTATTGCTTTTGACACAAATATTTCAGTTCTTTATAGCATCTGCAAGGAAGCAGTCAGCCAGTATAAGACATTTGAGAATTTAAATTCTGGAATAGACATGTGCTTGTTTTTTGTGTTTTACATTCAAATGGAATATTATAAAAGATAAACATTGATGTAGTGCATGGGAATATCATTACAGATTTCATTTCAATGGCTTGAACATAAGGTTGGTAGTCATTTTCACTATTTCAATAGATTATAAGCAACTTGTAAAGTTGAATCACAAAAACTATTGTAAAGGTTCTTAGTTTTTGGACAGCGATATAAAGACCGAGATCAGACTCAGGAGACCCCTGACCAGGGTCTACACTGTTTGCCATTCCAGCTACACTTTATATGCTTTTCTCTTTCACAAAGCAACCTTTTTCACACTTTAGGATAATGACATGTACCTATTATTCTGGTGTTCAAATTTTACATGTTCTTACAGTTGGTCATAGTTACAGTTGGCGACTCTTGCCTGATGTCTCCAGTTGACCTGTCTAATGATCTGCGTCGGTCCGTGTGTGCTCTGAGGGGGATGTGCTGTGTTTGCCGGGACTTGTCCATCATCCGTTTCGGTTTCAGAACTTTTGGGGTTGAGACACACTGATGAAGATTAAATATCAGAAAGGCCTCTGTGTCACTGAATTTGGTATAGTTAATTGGTCCTCCTCTATCTTTTTTTTTAATTTTTCCTCCACAAACTTTGTCAGAGTATACTGCTAATGCAAAACACACCTGTAAATAACTTTTAAATAGATTTCAGTGTCTTTTGTGGATAAAAGTTCTTGCAAAATGACCCTAATATATTTCATTTCCTTTTTCTTACAAGAAAAAAGAAGCATTCCTGGTGATCATATCAATTAATTTCATTGGTTCTGCAAAATAAAAGGTACAACCTGTATTAAGCAAGCACCAATGGGGTAATCAAAATGTGCTTGCTAAAGACAGATGTTTGATTTACACAGGTTTGTTTTAAAGCATTTGCCTTTTAGGGAAAGGGATACCTGCTTGCTTAAGACAGATTGCTTGCTTAATACAGGTGACCACTTGGACAAACGTATCTTTATTAAATTAAATTTAAACGATGCAGTATAAGAATTTTGATTTTGGAATACTCAACTACATATGGAAAGTGCATATTGAACGGACTGCATGGATGAACAGTTTGATATGTCTCATTGATCGATCCATTGGTCAATCAATGGATTGATCCATTCATACAGCTAAATTCCGCAGGTTCGTAGACTACTACGAAGCCATGGAGATATCTTGTGACAGGCCATTCGGAGACAACTACACAGTCAATGGAGCTAATTACGAACCAGCGGAGTATTGGAACATTTTCTACGAAGCTTATGCATGCTATGGTTCGTAAGTCTGCGTAGGCATGCGTAAATATTGTGCCAATACTCCGCTCGGCTCCGCAAACTACGATCATGCGGAGACAACTACGCAGTCATATGGAGCTAAACCCAAACTAGCGAGTGTGCGGAGCAAAATACGAACTAGCGGAGTATTGGGACGTTTCCTACGAATGATCGTAAGTCTGCGTAAATTTTTTCCGCAATACTCCGCTCCCCAAACTACGATCATGCGTAGAAAAGTTCAAAGTATTTTCTGCTGTTTTTTTGTTTCTTTCTGATTTTTCCATTAAAATTGCTTCGTAGAAAACGTCCCAATACTCTGCTCAATATTTGATCGTAATTGCTCGTATTTGCACGGAAGTCTTCGGAAATTTGAGGTACGGGCGGTGGAAAAAGAAATTTGTCTGGTGTAGAGTCCATCAAAAATGCACCGAAATCAGGTAGGCCTACATCTGCATCTCGTAAAGAAATCACTTCCAATATAGGAAATCATTGAAGGAGATGCCAGATTTACAGTTCGTGATATTGCACGAAAGGTAGGCATATCACTATCAACGGTTCACCTTATTTTGAAGAGCATTTGAAAGTCAGAAAGATTTCTGATAGATGAGTGCCACATCTGTTGACTGACGAGCAAAAGAGGCAACGGGTTAACGTGGCCAAAAAGCTGCTTCAAATGTTTCCAAAATATGACAAAAGGCAGTTTGCCAATGTCTTCACAGGTGATGAAACCTAGGTCCATTATCTTGAGCCCATCAGAAAGGTTAGCAATAAGATCTGGGTCACTAAACACAGCAAGCGCCGAATAATTTGCCAAACATTCTTAGTACAAAGAAGGTTTGCAATCTTCTCTGGTGAAGGTGTCGCAATAAAGATGCCGGTGAAAAGGGGCAAAAACATCACCGAAAAGTACCACAAAGATGTAGTACTGAAGAAACTGAAAAAGTATTATCAGAAACGACGTCCTGCCACTGGTTTCAAACATGTCCGTCTTCTACATGACAATGCAACCGCTCATACCTCCGCAATAGTTATGATGGCATTTTTGAAGAAAGAAAAAGTAACAGTTTTGCCTCACCCCCGTATTCCCCAGACCTTGCCCCATGTGGTTTCTTTTTGTTTCTGAAATTGAAATCATTCCTTGCTGGGCAGAAATACAAGTGTCGACAGGCACTTGGCAGGGGTGTAAAATTCCACTCGCCCGCTCGCATTTGCGAGTAAGTTTTTAGTCAGGGCGAGTAAGGTTTTCAAAACTGACCTTACTTTTTCTTCATTTTTAGCACCTAAATGAAAAGTTTAGGCGATAAGGGCGAGTAAGTTTGAGGGAAATTTTACACCTCTGCTTGGATCTGCCATTCGTTAATACCTTATTACTGTGACGCCTTCAAGAAGTGGATACAACGGCTAAAACTTTGCATTTCTAGCCACAGGGAGTACTTTGAGGGCATGAAATGAGCACTTTTGGGCTAACTTGAAATCTGAAGTCTTCAGATAGAAATAAGCAATTCTTTTCGAACATCCCTCGTACATGAAGCAAGTGCCATAACACTGTCAAAAACGAATTCAGAGTGAAGGTGCATTAGTCTTTCCCTAAATAAAGTTGACATGAATACATGACTGAGATGACTATTTTCAATGTTCAAAGGGCCATAGCTCCAAAAGGAAGTAAACCAGAATTACAGTAACTGTTCTTAATTTCTGCAGAACCCTTTATGGTTCTTAACCTTTGTGTGAAGTTTACGGAAAATATCTCATGTTTACATAGTAGATACAATTATATCACGATTCGTTCATGTGAAAGGGTGCAGACAAGCCATTTCTGGCCCAAAATTTACAGTTTTTGGGGGCCTGTGACCTTGAAAATAAGGTCACCAAAAGCAAACCAAATCTTTGGTAGGTTGCAATGATATATTGAACAAAGTTTGACCAAATGTCATCTGTTCATTCAAGACATAGGGTGCAGACAAGCCAAAATTTAGTTTTGGGGACCTGCTCCATATATCTGTGAAGTTTTGTGAAAATATATCAGAGTTATGACATGGACATGAAACTATGATTTGTTTGATTTGAGGTTTAACGTCCCCGTCAACACTGTAAAGATAATTTTGGAGACGTTGCTTCCAATTTTGTTGGACTTTTACCCGACATTGAGATGAAATGACATCTCAAGCCCTGTCTCCCAATGAAACCAATAGGGTTTATTAGCATGGATGGTCCGCCTCGCACCGCGGTTCCTGGACAGGCTTAGATCCTCTAAGCGGTTTACCAGTACTAGTGTGTGGGCCGGATTCAGCTCTGCATGGAAGCATCATGCAGCCCATATATTTCTTCAAGCCCCTATGGGTGGGGGCTTCATGAAACTATGATAGAAATGGCTGTAAGGCAATAACTCCAAAAGTAGGAAAATCAGAGATACGATTCATATGTTCTGCATGTCGCCTCTTCACATATCTGTGAAGTTTAGTGAAAATATCTCAAATGGTACATGTATCAAAGTTATGGAGCAGACATGAAACTATGAGGTGCTGATTGATGGATGGATGGATGGATGGACAGACAGACACTCAAAATGTTGGCGCCTACCATTTTTTGTGTGGCGGGGCATAAAAAATCAAGGCATGTAACTCCAAGAGTTATGTGCCATTGGCCATTTCTGGTATACACGATACATCAACCCACTGTTCATATGTGTACTCAACTTTGTAACCTTAACAGTGGTTGACAAAAGTGTAACCAAAATTTTATCTGATGAAGTAGGACAGAATGAAGGATGGATGGAAGGCGGAAGGACAAGGCAAATCCAGTATAGCTCCAGTTTTCCAAAGCGGGCTATAAATATCAATTCTGATGCCTCCTCATTTGGAGTTATTCTAAAATCACACTGGTTTTACTTACAGAAAACTCATAAAATATCTTTTAAGCTGAAAGCAAAGTATGATTATTTTCATATTATCCCTCACAGACAATAACCCATTCAGTACCAGAAATCCCTAAATGGGTACCTTGGCAAACAGTGCAGGCCTAGATCAGACGCCACAAAATGCGGCGTCTGATCAGGGCCTACACCGTTTGCAAAATGTTAAGCCATTTTCCAAATAAATTTTGAAGAAAACACAGCCTGACACCCCAAGTTGAAATGGACTCCTGCTATATATAAGGAGGAGGATTCCATTGGGTACAAAAAGGGATAATACCAGAGTTTAATGTCATATTCTATTTAGACCTAGCCAGACATAAAATGAAAACTTCCATCACGGAAATGTCTCAAAGGTTCTGTGTACTATGCTAATTTGTTAACCCATTGTATACTAGTGGACTCTTCCATTGCAATATGTTGGACAAGTCCATTTGAAGGCCCCTGCCTATCGAGGCTTGAAGAAAAAGATCGGCTGCATGCATGATGCTTCCACGTAGAGCTGAAACCGACCGCACACAAGTACTGGTAAACGGCTTAGAGGATCTAAGCCTGTCCAGGCAAAGCGTGGCAAGTCTGACCGTCCATGCTTATAAACCCTATTGGTTTCATTGGGGGACAAGGCTTGAGATGTCATTTCATCTCAATGTCTGTCATTTCATCTCAATGTCAGGTAAAAGTCCCTCAGAATTAGAAGCAACATCTCCAAAATGACATATACAGTGTTGATGGGGACGTTAAACCTCAAATCAATCAATCAAAAACAAGTCCATTTGTCATATAAGGGGTGGTAGGCCTATTTTTTTCGTTTTCATTCTATTTTTGATGGAAAATTCTGTCAGCAAATAGTGCAGGCCTTGATCAGACGCCGTGTTCTGCAACCTCTGGTCTGGGCCTGCACTGTTTGCCAAGGCACCCCTTTAAGGGTTTCGTCCATGCAATTGGTTAAAATTTGTTAGTCTGTTTTCCCTGTTTGTTGGCCAAATCAACAACGTAAAGGTCATAAACAGTCAAATAAACTGACTCTAGACCTTTGATGTGGTTTGTTTGTCGAGTTTTACAGCCCAGTAAACACTGTTTAGTTTGTATCATGCTGGTCAGATTACCTAATCACACTTTACCTTTTTCAATTATACAAGCTGTTAACCAGTATAATTCTGGCACATTCTTTAGCCAGAAATGGACAACTGTTCTTCTCAATTCAGCAGAAGGTATGTTGGTTGATTTGTGGTTTAACATCCCCGTCAACACTGTAAAGGTCATTTTGGAGACGTTGCTTCCAATTTTGTGGGACTTTTACCCGACATTGAGATGAAATGACATCTCAAGCCCTGTCGCCCAATGAAACCAATAGGGTTAATCAGCATGGACGGTCCGCCTTGCACCGCGGTTCCTGGACAGGCTTAGATCCTCTAAGCGGTTTACCAGTACTAGTGTGCGGGCCGGATTCAGCTCTGCGTGGAAGCATCAAGCAGCCCATATATTTCTTCAAGCCCCAATGGGTGGGGGCTTTTAGAAGGTATGTAATGATCATAAAAAAGATTTGCTGGTCAATCTCCGCTAAAGAATAATGTCCACCCAGCAGGTATCACCAGCCAGACAGGTAGAGAAGCTGTTCTTCTATATGGTGGCTCAGGACATACCAGTCCTCCACTGGTAACTTCCAAGAACCTTTCTTAAATCAATTTTGTTTGTTTGTTTAATTTGATGTTTAACGTCCCCATCAACACTATTTAGGTCATTTAGGAGACTTTGCTTCCAATTTTGTGGAACTTTTAACCAACACTGAGATGAAATGTGACATCTCAATCCCTGCCGTCCAATGAAACCAATAGGCTTTATTTGCATGGACGAGCCGACTTGCACCGCTTTGCCTGGGCAGGCTTAGACCTTCTAAGCGGTTTACCAGTGCTTGTGTGCGGTGGTTTCAACTCTGCATGGAAGCATCGTACAGCCCAATCTATTTCTCCAAGCCCCGATGGGCGGGGCAATTCTTAAATCAGTAGGAGTGAGTGAGTGTGTTTGAGTTTTATGTCCCACCAACAGCTAGGATCATGCGGAGATGGGACCTTAGTTCACGGGTGGTAATCAGGGGAACTAGCTCGAAAATGAGTCAATGGAAATTTGTTCCCTCGACACATCCGGGAACTCTCGAGCTAGCTCCATCACCAAGAAACTCGTAAACAAAGGTAGGTCTCGAAGAGTTTTATCACCATTTTTTTCTTTGTAAGCTATTTATAAACAAGAGGGCCATGATGGCCCTGGATCGCTCACCTGATCCATAGTGTAACAAGTGGGCCCCAGAGAGGGCCATTATTGGCCCCAGGGCTTTAATGTACATAATGTTGAGGGAGGTCTTAAAGGTGAAGCTTCATACCAAACATCAACAAAGGCTAAAATTTGAACAATCTTGTCAAAGGTCCACTAGATGAAGCTACACATCAAATATCAAAGACCTGGGCCTAGCGGTTTCAGAGAAGAAGATTTTTAAAGATTTTCCCTATATAAGCCTATGTAAAATCAAAGGGCCCCGGGACAGGGGCATTTTTTGCCCCAGCACTATAGTTTGAACAATCTTGGTAGGGGTCCACTAGATGAAGCTTCATACCAAATATCAAAGTTCTGGGCCTTGTGGTTTCAGAGAAGAAGATTTTTAAAGATTTTCCCTATATAAGCCTATGTAAAACCAAAGGGCCCCGTGGCAGGGGGGGATTTTTTGTCCCAGCACTATAATTTGAACAATCTTGGTAGGGGTCCACTAGACGAAGCTTCATACCAAATATCAAAGTCCTGGGCCTTGTGGTTTCAGAGAAGAAGATTTTTAAAGATTTTCCCTATATAAGCCTATGTAAAATCAAAGGGCCCCGGGACAGGGGCATTTTTTGCCCCAGCACTATAGTTTGAACAATCTTGGTAGGGGTCCACTAGATGAAGCTTCATACCAAATATCAAAGTTCTGGGCCTTGTGGTTTCAGAGAAGAAGATTTTTAAAGATTTTCCCTATATAAGCCTAGGTAAAACCAAAGGGCCCCGTGGCAGGGGGGGATTTTTTGTCCCAGCACTATAATTTGAACAATCTTGGTAGGGGTCCACTAGACGAAGCTTCATACCAAATATCAAAGTCCTGGGCCTTGTGGTTTCAGAGAAGAAGATTTTTAAAGATTTTCCCTATATAAGCCTATGTAAAACCAAAGGGCCCCGGGGCAGGGGCATTTTTGGCCCCAGCACTAAAATTGGAACAATCTTGGTAGGGGTCCACTAGATGAAGCTTCATACCAAATATCAAAGTCCTGGGCCTTGTGGTTTTAGAGAAGAAAATTTTTAAAGATTTTCCCTATATAAGCCTATGTAAAACCAAAGGGCCCCGTGGCGGGGGCATTTTTGGCCCCAGCACTATAATTTGAACAATCTTGGTAGGGGTCCACTAGATGAAGCTTCATACCAAATATATAAGACCTGGGCCTTGTGGTTTCAGAGAAGAAGATTTTTAAAAATTTTCCCTATATAAGCCAATGTAAAAGCAAAGGGCCCCGTGGCGGGGGCATTTTTGTCCCAGCACTAAAATTTGAACAATCTTGGTAGGGGTCCACTAGATGAAGCTTCATACCAAATATCAAAGTCCTGGGCCTTGTGGTTTCAGAAAAGAAAATTTTTAAAGATTTTCCCTATATAAGCCCATGTAAAACCAAAGGGCCCCGTGGCGGGGGCATTTTTTGTCCCAGCACTAAAATTTGAACAATCTTGGTAGGGGTCCACTAGATGAAGCTTCATACCAAATATCAAAGACCTGGGCCTTGTGGTTTCAGAGAAGAAGATTTTTTAAGATTTTCCCTATATAAGCCTATGTAAAACCAAAGGGCCCCGGGGCGGGGGCATTTTTGGCCCCAGCACTGTAATTTGAACAATCTTGGTAGGGGTCAACTAGATGAAGCTTCATACCAAATATCAAAGACCTGGGCCTTGTGGTTTCAGAGAAGAAGATTTTTAAAGATTTTCCCTATATAAGCCAATGTAAAACCAAAGGGCCCTGTGGCGGGGGCATTTTTTGTCCCAGCACTATAATTTGAACAATCTTGGTAGGGGTCCACTAGATGAAGCTTCATACCAAATATCAAAGTCCTGGGCCTTGTGGTTTCAGAGTAGAAGATTTTTGAAGATTTTCCCTATATAAGCCTATGTAAAACCAAAGGTCCCTGGGGCGGGGGCATTTTTGGCCCCAGCACTATAATTTGAACAATCTTGGTAGGGGTCCACTAGATGAAGCTTCATACCAAATATCAAAGACCTGGGCCTTGTGGTTTCAGAGAAGAAGATTTTTAAAGATTTTCCCTATATAAGCCAATGTAAAACCAAAGGGCCCCGTGGCGGGGGCATTTTTCGTCCCAGCACTCAAATTTGAACAATCTTGGTAGGGGTCCACTAGATGAAGCTTCATACCAAATATCAAAGTCCTGGGCCTTGTGGTTTCAGAGAAGAAGATTTTTAAAGATTTTCCCTATATAAGCCTATGTAAAACCAAAGGGCCCCCGTGCTGGGGCATTTTTGGCCCCAGCACTATAATTTGAACAATCTTGGTAGGGGTCCACTAGATGAAGCTTCATACCAAATAACAAAGACCTGGGCCTTGTGGTTTCAGAGAAGAAGATTTTTTAAGTTTTTGGTGAAAAAAATCTGTTTTTGGCTCCTGTGACCTAGATGTGCAACGGACCGGAACCATTTGACCCATATTCAAACTTGACCGAGATATTGTCATGATGATCATTCTGAGCAAGTTTGATTAAGATTGGACCAAAATTGTGGCCCCTAGGGTGTTCACAAGGTTTTTATATGATTTGACCCGCTGACCTACTTTTTAACCCAATATGACCCATATTCGAACTGGACTGAAATATTGTCACAATGGTCATTCTGAGCAAGTTTCATGATAATTGGACCAAAACAGTGGCCTTCAGAGTGTTCACAAGGTTTTTCTATGATTTGACCTACTGACCTACTTTTTGACCGGACATGACCCATATTCGAACTTGACCAAGATATTGTCATGATGATCATTCTGAGCAAGTTTGATTATGATTGGACCAAAATTGTGGCCTCTAGGGTGTTCACAAGGTTTTTCTATGATTTGACCCGCTGACCTACTTTTTAAGCCGACATGATCCATATTCAAACTTCACTAAAATATTGTCACAATGATCATTCTGAGCAAGTTTGATGATGATTGGACCAAAATTGTGGCCTCTCGAGTGTTCACAAGGTTTTTCTATGATTTGACCTACTGACCTACTTTTTTACCCGACATGACCCAAATTCGAACTTGACCGAGATATTGTCATGATTATCATTCTGAGCAAGTTTGATGATAATTGGACCAAAACTGTGGCCTCTAGTGTGTTCACAAGAAAAAGTTTACGCACGGACGACGCACGACGGACGACGGACGACGCACGACGACGCCGGACATCTTACTGTCACAAAAGCTCACCATGACCTTCGGTCAGGTGAGCTAAAAATCCGGCAATGCAGTTCCACATAGAAATGATATAACTTTGTACTCCGCTAGAATTTGCCATGGAAATTTGCATTGCTGGAGTATGAATGAAACCCAAACTTTTTATCACGGACCGGAAAAATTGTCAATTTATGTCATTACGGAGATTTTGACCGAAGATTTTTCATTTTCCGTCAAAAGTACGCCCTTGGCACCCACAGAAACAACATCCCTGGTGAAATGAAACATGGAAAGTGTGAAATAAGCAAAAAAATATGGCAGTGATTACGTAACTTGCGAGTTATGACGAAATTACTGTCCGAGCTGGTCTTCTCGACAAGGAGCTAGTTCACTCGACATAAAAAAGAAAATGAAACGTTCATCAGATTTGATGTCTTTCTATGGTCCCACCCAGGTTATCCAACTGGTTTCTTTACCTCTGGCTAACAAAGGTAGGTCTCGAAGAGTTTTATCACCATTTTTTTTTCTTTGTAAGCTATTTATAAAATAAATCCGGCAATGCAGTTCCACATAGAAATGATTTAACTTTGTACTCCGCTAGAATTTGCCATGGAAATTTGCAGCGCTGGAGTATGAATGAAAGTAAACTTTTTATTACGGACCTGAAAAATTGTTAATGTCATTACGGAGATTTTGGCCGACGACTTTTCATTTTCCGTCAAAAGTACGCCCTTCACACCCATAGAAACAACATTCCTGGTGAAATAAAACAGAGTATTATCATAAGGAACAATGATATATATGGTTTAGGGGTTGGGAGCTGAATTATTTTCAAAATATTAGACATTTTGAGTTTTCCATACAAATGCCTATATGTCAATTTTACGTTTTATGTAATTTTACCCCAAGGCCCATCCAGGGGCAATTGTATCATGAACGGAAAGTTCTTTGGCTGAGTAAGTGTCATGCGAAATTTCAACTTTGTAGCATAACAGAAACGGGAATTATGGGCTCCAAGAGAAACGAGAACGTTAACTTTAACGTTTGTTAGACTCTGGTTAGGACTCTTGGGTAATGGCATCTGACACTCGGACACGCTCAGGAGCATGGCCCTGGGACAATCGTATCATGAACAGAAAGGTCACGGTCTGAGTAAGCGTCATACCGATTTTCAATTTTGTAGTATAACATAAATGGAAGTTATGGGCTCCAAGAGAAATGCAGACGTAAACTTCGAAATTTGTTAGACTCTGTTTATGAACGCGACTTTCCATTGCAGAACTAGGACATCCATATATGACTCAAGAGAGGCTCGAACCACACCGACAGGATACCTAATCGACATAGATTCATGTTGTTAGGTGATTAGTTGCTTAATAGATCACTGTCTGTCGGGCACAAGTGCAGAGATCACTCGCGGTACGCGCCCGTGATCACTCGCGCTACGCGCTCATGATCTGTTCACTATAACGACTGACTTCCAGTCTGTGATATATTAAGCAACTAATAAGCACCATCTTATCTTTCAACAATTTAGTCGAAAACTGTGTTGAGCATTTATGGGTATAGGGGAAACGATAGTTTGTTCGAGGCATCTGGGTCACATGACCAAGATGGTTACCATGCCCATATATGGTGAAACCATTAAAAATCTTCTCTAGAACCAGTGGGCTGATTTCAAGAAACTTGTAGTACCTAGGACTGCAGCACAACATAATTTGTATAAACGATGACTTTAGGTTTATTAAAAATAATCAGATCACCTGCGGGAACAATATGTGATTTCTGAGTGAAACAAAAATCATCAAAAAGATTACCGGTAGGAATCAAATACTTCATTTATTTAATCAAACCTTTACACGACACTGACATTTGTGTGCATATATATTTTCTCTCTTTTTCCATCCATCCTTCCATCCATCTACCCACCGACCCATCCATCCATCCGTCCGTCTGTCTGTCCGTCTATATGTTCGTTCGTCCATCCGTCCTCCAATTGACCAATCCTTCCACATACCCACTCATCCCTTTCTATTGTGCACCCTTCCATCCATCCATCCATCCATCAATCATTCCATCCATCCATCCATCCATCCATCCATCCAACATCCATTGATCCGCTCCAAATGGGAGGGGGCGAAGCAACTAGGTGGGCGAAATGACTAAGGGGGGCGAAAAGACCAGGCTCTGTTGGCAAAACAGGGGTGTAAAATGGGGGCGAAACGAACAGGGAGAAACGACTGGGGGACGCCTTTGGGGCATAGCATCTTGTTACCCAACTAGCCAGTGGTAAAGAAACCAGTTGGATAACCTGGGTGGGACCATAGAAAGACATCGAATCTGATGAATGTTTCATTTTCTTTTTTATGTCGAGTGAACTAGCTCCTTGTCGAGAAGACTAGCTCGGACAGTAATTTCGTAATAAGTCGCAAGTTACGTAATCACGGCAAATTTTTTTTTGCTTATTTCAAACTGTCCATGTTCCATTTCACCAGGGATGTTGTTTCTGTGGGTGTGAAGGGCGTACTTTTGACGGATAATGAAAAATCGTCGGCCAAAATCTCCGTAATGACATAAATTGACAATTTGTCCGGTCCGTGATAAAAAGTTTGGGTTTCATTCATACTCCAGCGCTGCAAATTTCCATGGCAAATTCTAGCGGAGTACAAAGTTAAATCATTTCTATGTGGAACTGCATTGACGGATTTTTTTATACATAGCTTACAAAGAAAAAAATGGTGATAAAACTCTTCGAGACCTACCTTTGTTTACGAGTTTCTTGGTGATGGAGCTAGCTCGAGAGTTCCCGGATTTGTCGAAGGAACAAATTTCCATTGACTCATTTTCGAGCTAGTTCCCCTGATTACCACCCGTGTAGTTTAAAGACTCATCCGTAAGTCTGGAGAAGCCCCATTAGAAGGAAGAGAATAATTGCAGAAAACATCTGGGCCCAGTTGTTCAAAGCCTTGTTAGCTTAATGAGCTTGTTAGTGGTCATATTGTTAACTGTTCTAACAAGTATAATATCTAAAATTTTGTTAGTTTTGCTGAAAAAAAAATGTGAGCAGCTTTTGCATTTGCAAAAGCTGCTCACATTTTTTCAGCAAAAAATATTAGTATTTTCACCGTATTGAATGATCAAAGTTTTAACGATACATTAGCTAACAACGTCATTAGTTTTGAACAACTGGCCCTGCGCTATGTTGTTCAAAGAGCCGTTAGCTTAATGAGCTCATTAGTGGTCAAACTATTAACCCTTATCTTGCTGTTCACGACAACCACTATCTTTGCAAACAGAGTAGATCCAGATCAGATGGCTTCTGAAGAAGCCATCTGATTAGGATCTTCACTGTTTGGCATTCAGTTTATGAATTTGTAGCAATAAATTACATCAAGTAATTTGATTTGTTGATAGACAGAAAAGGGTGTGGCTTAAATGAATATTTAGCAAGATAAGGGCTAACTGTTCTAACAAGTACAATACCTGATACAGGTCAGTCTTGTTATTGCTCTACCGGTTTCTACGCAGACACTCATATTACACGGTGTTTCATGCCCTCCCAAATTTTCTTCCGAAGGCCAAATTTTTCCCCACCCACTTGGTTAAACTAAAGAAATGTTTTTTTTTTTTTTCTTTTTCAGGTTTCAATTTACAGAGAAGGATAATCATACTGCCCAACTTAAATTCAAATTACAGTTTTGAATAAACTAGAGCTATCACTAAAGGTGATGAATACCCCCACAAAAACTGCCTTGATAGTACAACAGCGGCATTTTGCAATTTTTTCACTTGAAAGGGGCCATAACTATGTCGAAAATTGACGAATTGTAGTAGAAATCGAACTTGACCTGTATTTTATGATGTTACATCAGTGTACCAAAAATTATAAAAATCGGTGAAGCGCTTTTTGAGTTATTGTCTGGAAACCAAGTCAACAGACCGACCGACCGACAGACAGACTGACAGACCGACAAGCTCACTCCTATATACCCCACCAAATTTCATTTGTGGGGGTATAATAAAGCTGACTTTGTCTCCCTAATTGTTGTTGTAATTGTTTACAGCCATAATTATGCACAACTTCAAAGACCTAATTCGGTCTTATATAAGATAAATGTGGCATCAGTCTGTCTTTTGAATGGAACAAACGTACCAACTAGAGCTATCACTAAAGGTGATGAATACAACCACAAAAACTGCCTTGATAGTACAACAGCGGCATTTTGCAATTTTTTCACTTGAAAGGGGCCATAACTATGTCGAAAATTGACGAATTGTAGTGGAAATCGAACTTGACCTGTATTTTATGATGTTACATCAGTGTACCAAAAATTATAAAAATCGGTGAAGCGCTTTTTGAGTTATCGTCTGGAAACCAAGTCAACAGACCGACCGACCGACCGACAGACCGACAAGCTCACTCCTATATACACCCCCAAATTTCATTTGTGGGGGTATAATTAAAATTGCTTACTGCCTGTTTAATGTGTCCTAAACAGATCTGTAAGTACTTGAGATAAGGACAGTCGGCAAGGAACTCTTCAGTAAAAAGAAACAAAGAACAGTATCTTTCCCGCAAGTTTTGTCATTTGGTGGAGGTGAATGCTTTGGTTTTTTTCGCTGAAATTTTATCATTTTATAAACAGTTTAAAAGCAAAATGTGTCTGACTTTTTTATCGACAAGCATCAGAAATAAAAGAAAATATACGGAACAATAATATAGAGTAAATCTCTGTCAGAGGCTTGAGACTGATTTAAAATATTTCTTGTGCACATTTGGTAAGGTCATATAGCAGAATAACTTTGTTTACACCTCCGAAAATGGCAGACCTCAGCTGAAGTGACATCACGCCGATTGTCCTTATATGCCCACTTACATGGTTTGTTATGGCCGCCATCATTAGTGTGTGAATCCATTACCGTAATGATCAGGCTATAAGACAAGTCTTTTTCCCCCTAAAATTTAGCCCAAGCCTAGCACTTAAATTTACACAGCACTGTTTCACAGATACAAAGTCCCGACCAACTGCAAAATGTCAATAGTACCATGAGTTTAGATTATCCTGGTTGTTTCCCTTTAGCACTCTTCAATGACTGGGTGACCTAGATATTGACAAAATGAAACTAGATGAAGTCTCTCATATCAATAATTGCTACTGTAATGGGATACAGATGTACATAATCATTCAGAAAGTGTAAGAGCAATGTGCTAATAACACACCCTAACACTTTGTTTTGAAATTGCTACGTTTTTATGGAAATTACCATTTATTCGGTACGGCAATCTCCGTGATATTGTGGCCCATATCTGGCTGGACCGTTTGGCATTTTTCAGTTTCTTAAGCCCCAGTGATAACAATAGGGCACCCACACAGTAGTGTGGGGCCCTAACAATATGCGCTGCTCTGCATCATGATCTAACTATATATCAAGTTTCAGCTTGATCGAATGTTCACTGTAACAGTTAGCCAGAAAAGAAATATTCTCAGAAATATTCAAAGGGGCATAACTCTGTTAATATTTGGTGGACAGTTAACCTCGAAATTTTACGCACTACTTTACATCAAAGTCTTACTATCCACCAAGTTTCAGCTTGATCCAATGAAAATTGTAGGAGTTATCTGAAAATGAAAATGTTTACAGAAATTTTGAAAGGGGCATAACTCTGTTAATATTTGGTGGACAGTTAACCTTGACACTAAACATGCTACTCCACATCATAGTCTTACTACCTACCAAGTTCCAAGATTCAGAAAGTGTAGAGCAAATTTACAATGTTTTTTCTATTTTTAGCTATGGCTGCCATTTTGCTCATCAGAGCAAAAACGTTTTAGCTATTTTGGTAGAGGGTCCCTATGAAGTTTGAATGAAAATGGCCCAAGGGTACAGGAGTTGTCGTTAAATTTTTTTCTATTTTTAGCTCTGGTGGCCATCTTGTTTGTCAGAGAGGAACAATTTTAGCTAGTTTGGTAGAGAGTATCCTGACCAACATTCCTGTGAAGTCTGAATCAAATTGGCCCAAGTGTGTAGGAGGAGTTCACATTTGAAGCAAATTTACAATGTTTTTCTATTTTCAGCTCTGGTGGCCATATTGTTCATCAGAGCAGAACGATTTTAGCTATTTTGGTAGAGGGTCATCTGAGCATCATTCCTATGAAGTATGAATGAAATTGGCCCAGGGGGTTTGGGAGGAGTAGTCGTTTAAAGATTTTTCTATTTTTAGCTCTGGCAGCCATCTTCATCGGAGCAAAACAAGTTTAGCTATTTTGGCAGAGGGTCACCTAGGCAACTTTCCTATGAAGTTTAAATGAAATTTGCCGAGGGAAATGGGAAGAAGTCGAATGCATATTTTTTATTTTTGGCTCTGGCGGCCATCTTGTTCATCTTAGCTAGTTTTGTAGAGAGCCACCTAGGCAACATTCCTGTGAAGTTTGAATGCAATTGGCCTAAGGGTTTAGGAGGAGTAGTCTTTTTAAGCAATAATTATTGTTGACGACGAACGTCGCACGACGCACACCGCACAACGGACAGTGGCCAATCACAATAGCTCACCATGAGCACTTTGTGCTCAGGTGAGCTAAAAATCATGTGATCAGCACTCTTAGTTTTTTTATTCTTGGTGTCTAAGGGTTGAGTTCTCTTAAGCCTTTTTGTACCAAATGGAATCTTCCTCCTTATATATAGCAGGAGTCCATTTCAAAATTTAGGGGTGTCAGGTTACAAGAATCTTATATGGGTGTGAGGGGTGGACGGAAAAATCTGTCCCGAGGGTCTTCCATTTCTTAGCGCAAATTTTGAACTTCGGTTACCGACGTCGGCCATATTGTGATGACACTACATGAATGTTTAGTGGCGTCACGTAAAGAGCTGTGATGTCAACCTTGCGACGGCGCATATGAAGTCGTAATCAAACAGTGCATTTAAGAAACACGCGAGAATATTCAATTTAGGGTAAGAACATCAGGGTTAGAACAGAGTTTCTATCCCAAGCTAAAACTATGAATTTCCTTATCTGGTGTGCAAGAAAAAAATTTCTTCAAAATTTATTTGGAAAATGGCTAACAGTGTAGGCCCTGATCAGACGCCACAGAATCTGGGCCAGCACTGTTTACCAATTACCTGTTTAGGGGTTTCTGGTATGAAATGGTTAAGCAACTACTACGTAAAGTCAGCTTTTTATTCCCTCTGCATGCAATTTCATCTACAATTCTAATATTGTTTTGCATTTCCCTGCAAACTTGGTCTCATATGGATTATAAACTGATGTTTACACTCAATAAACACGTCATTTAGGGCAGTTTAGAATGGAAAGTCATTATCTGGGCACACAATCTTAATATCTCCATCTTGAGTGTAAAGACATCAAGAAAATTATAAAGCAGATGAAATTTAAAATTTTTGTTTCTAATTTCAAAAATCACATTTGTGATTTATGTGAATCATCTGTAGACGATTCTCATTAAATGCCAAACCTTAACCCTTATCTTGGTGAATATTCATTTAAGCCACACCCATTTCTGTCTATCAACCAATCAAATTGTTTGATGTAATTTATTGCTACAAATTCATAAACTGAATGCCAAACAGTGTAGATCCTGATCAGATGGCTTTTTCAGAAGCCATCTGATCTGGATCTACACTGTTTTCAAAGATAGGCGTTGTCATTTGCAAAGATAGGGGTTGTCATGAACAGCAAGATAAGGATTAATCTCCCTAAATTAGGCCCCACCCATCGGGGATTGAAGAAATAGATAAGGCTGCATGCTTCCACACAGAGCTGAAACAGACTGCATGTGAGTACTGGTAAATCGCTTAGAAGGGCTAAGGCTGCCCAGGTTAAGTGATGCGAGTCGAACTGTCCATAAACCCTATGGTTTCACCGGGTAGGAGGAACTGAGATGTCATTTCCTTTTTAATGTTGGGTAAAAGTCCTATAAAATGGGAAGCAATGTCTCATAAATGATCCAAGTAGTGTTGACAGGGACGTTAAATCTCATTTCAAACAAACAAATATAAGCACCCTGAAGAATAAGACAAGATATTTGAAAATGTCATCTGCTTGTTTCAATTGGTGATTTAAAGGCTAGAACATCAAATCCCCTACAGCATAATTATAGAAATTTATCATGTGCATATCCTGGAGCATACAATCCTCTGAGAGAATTATAGGCTCCTGGCACATCTTCTCAGCAAACACAGCTTGATTATAAACAAGAGCACAGCATGTGGATGCCAACGCTCGGCTGCAGTTTCTTTTAGTTAAACAAAAATTCTAAGTCGAAAAAGGGGCATAACTGTGCCAAAAATATTTTGAGGGTTACCTCACCTATTGGTATGAGTTCCCCTTTTCATAATGAACAACTAGTCCGAGTTTCAAGTAAATACGTTCAGTAATGACAGAGATATTACAAAATGTCCAAGTTTTTGCATGACGACGATGCAAAAATTCTAAGTCAAGAAAGGGGCATAACTGGGCCAAAAATATTTTGAGGATTACCTCATCTATTGGTATGAGTTCCCCTTTTCATAATGAACAACTAGTCCGAGTTTCAAGTAAATATGTTCAGTAATGACAGAGATATGGAATAGAAGAAATTAAAGTATACTTTAGAAGCCCCAGTTTTGGATTTACATCTATCTATTGTAGATGGATTTCTCGACGGTCTGACTTAGAACATGAAAGGCTCGAATGCATATGGACTGAAATAAAACCAACAAAGAGCAAATCCTTTCTGGTGGGTCATATTTATAGACCCCCAAATGCTACTGTTCAATGGAATGAATTTTTTGAAGACTGCACTGAGAATATTCTGCGAGAAGAAAAAGAAATTTATTTACTTGGAGACATTTATAGAGACCTCCTTAACAATCAGATACACTGAGTTTGGACTGATTATATGGAACCATTTGGTTTCACACAAATGGTATCTGAAGCTACAAGGGTCACGCCTGGGTCAAAAACTCTTATTGACCATATTTACACAAACTGCCCTGAAAATATCAAATCCATAGATGCACCCTAGATAGGAATGAGTGATCATTTTCCTGTATTTTTGACACGAAAAATGCATAATCAAGCACCTAAAGGTATTCATCATTCTATTTCTTACAGGTCATTTAAGAACTTTGACGAAACTAAATTTCTGAATGATCTTCAATCTATGCCCTGGGATCTAATCAAAGTATTTGACGATACAAATGATATACTTGAAACATGGATAGAACTTTTCCTAGAAGCTGTAGATAATCATGTTCCCATTAAGCAGCACAGGGTAAAGCATAAAAATCAGCCCCAGTGGATAACTCCTGATATTATTGATGCAATTAAAGCCAGAGACAGACATAAGTCACTTAATAATGAGAATGAATACAAATTCTGGAGAAACAAAGTCACCAAATTAATAAAGGACGCCAAAAAAGACCAATATCAAACATATATTGAAAATAATAAAAACAATCCTGGCAGTATATACAAACTCTTCCAGGAAGTAGGTGCAGGCAAAAATTGTAAGAAATCATCACATCAATAATGGGTCCTGCATTGAGGGCCCCACTGCAATTGCAAACACATTTAATAACTTCTTTGTCAATGTTGCTTCTAAGATTAAAGAACCTGTGACAATTTCCAGTCATAGCAAATTGCAAGAGTTCTGTTGTAGTAAGCTTCCTGAAAATACCAAGTTTCAGATTCCCAGTATTGAAAAAGAAAAAGTTTTAAAATATCTTTCAGACCTTGATTCAAGCAAAGCTACTGGAACTGATAGTATCGGCCCTCGACTTCTTAAGTTAGCAGCTCCCTATATCGCAGATGATATTACTTTCATTTGCAATCACAGTATAAACAGTTCAATATTTCCAAATAAATGGAAAGAGGCTAAGGTCTCTCCTCTTTATAAGAATGGAGCACATGATGATGTCAATAATTATCGTCCAATATCAGTCTTACCCATTTTGTCAAAAATCCTTGAGAAACATGTGCATGACTCTCTATCTATCTACCTAAATAAGCATAATCTTTTGTGTAAAACTCAGTCAGGGTTTCGATCCCATCACTCATGTGAAACTGCTCTAGTCAAAATGACTGATAAATGGTTACATGCAATGGACAGTGGAAAAATCATAGGCATTGTTCTTGTTGACTTCAGAAAAGCCTTGGACCTGGTTGATCACCAAATTCTGTTGTCAAAATTAAAATTTTATGGTATTGATAACAAAACTCTGTCATGGTTCAACACATATCTTTCACAAAGGCAGCAACAAGTTTCAGTTAATGGTTGCAAATCCATTTTTGAGACAGTCACATGTGGAGTTCCACAAGGATCTATTCTAGGTCCTCTTCTTTTCCTACTTTTCATTAATGATTTACCATTATATACAAAAAATGTTTCTACAGATATGTATGCTGATGATACAACTCTGTTTGACATCCAAGTTTCTCTTGAAACTATTGAACAGAACCTTCAGGTAGCTCTGAATCAATTACATGTATGGTGCAAGAAAAATGGCATGCTTCTCAATTCATCAAAAACCAAAGTAATGGTTGTTACCACTAGTCAAAAATGCCAAAGACTAAGTACAGTTGATCTCAAACTTCACTATATGAATGAATCTCTGCAAATGGTCTCAAGTGACAAAATTTTAGGGGTCCATGTGGACAACAACCTGCACTGGTCTGATCATATCAAGCACACAAGTAAAAAAATTTCATCCAATATATGGTTATTGTCAAAACTTAAACATTTCCTATCACAGGCTCATCGTATTCAATTCTACAAGTCCTATATACAACCCCATTTAGACTTTTGTAACCTTGTCTGGGGTAATACAAGTGAATCTAACAAACTGAAAATTTTCAGGCTTCAGAAAAGAGCATGTCGAATTATTCTTGATTATAATGTATCAAATTCCCAGGAAGCAATGAAGTCTTTAAAAATTCTTTCTCTGTACGATCGTATATACCTTCGAAAAGCAAAATTTATGTTTAAAGTTTACAATGAAATAATACCCGCATATATATCTGAAAACTTCACTTTAAGAAATGATTCAGATGCACCTGTTTCCTTAAGAATTTCAACATCTGGGTGTTTTGTCCCGCCAATGCCTAGAAAAGAGTGCTTTAAGCACAGTATGAGGTACTCTGGCTGTCTGATCTGGAACAGCTTACCTAATGAGGTGAAACATTCACAGTCACTTGTCACTTTTCATAGTAGATGTTTGAAATGGCTAGTGCAATGAACCAGTCTTTTTGGCATCAGAGGATATATGATCACTCAGTCAGCTACAAACCACAGGCTCCTGACCAGACTTTCGAATGGTTCTTTAAATGGAGGTCCCGTCGCTGTATGACCTTAGCTGTTGGTGAGATGTAAAACTCAAACTCTCACTCATCTACAAACCAATTTCTTTCTTAACATTTGTGTTTTGTGTGTTTTTTTTTTTTTTTTTTTGTTTTTAGTGGGGTGGGAAGGGGGAGGTTACATGTGTCTCATATTGTAAATTGTATTTTGATTGTGTACAGTAACATGTGTCCCATATTGTAAATTGTATTTTTCTTTGAGGGCCTCATGGAAGATTAGCTATTGTACATGCTAAATGTTGTAACCCTCGTAAAATAAAGTCGTTACTTACTTACTAGATATTACAAAATGTCCAAGTTTTTGCAAAAATTCTAAGTCGAAAAAGGGGCATAACTGTGCCAAAAATATTTTGTGGGTTACCTCACCTATTGGTATGAGTTCCCCTTTTCATAATGAACAACTAATCTGAGTTTCAAGTAAATATGTTCAGTAATGACAGAGATATTACAAAATGTCCAAGTTTTTGCACGGCGACGCAGATGACGCCAGAGCTGTCTGCGTAGCCATGAATTTACCTCGTCGTTTTCTTCGAAAACAGCCGAGCTAAAAATTAGGGCCAAATATGTGTTTATTTCATGATTGTTGTCAAAAGAGTGTAAAAAATTGCTATTTTTTGCAAGTTTTGGTGAGCACAAATAACAATGAGTAAATACAAGGGATGTTCAATAACTTTTGAAAATGACACATTAAGGTTGATACGATATCATTTCACTAGTGAGTGATATCATTTTTAATTGTTTCTGGTATGCACTTATCAGATGTCACTGCTAAGTGTAAAACAAGAGCACCGCAAGCGGCACCATGCTCATCTGATTTTTCCATGTCACAGTGACAAATCAGTCAAATTGCATGATAGTGTTATGGAACTTCATTACAAAAAACACGCCTACAAAAGTACGTTGTAAACTTTACCACTGAAAAAGGACAATATTAAGATGAAAATGTAATATTTTTCTTATCTCTGCTCAAAATATTGATTGTTGGTACTTGTTAGAACCGCCTCAATGAGGCTGTTCATTGAGGCAGTTCTAACGAGAACCAACAATCTAGATTTTAGAGCAGAAATAAGAAAAATATGGTTTACCCCTGTAAACCCGAGTTTTACTATATAAAAGTGGGGTTCAAGGAGGTGAAAATAGGCATGTTTTCGTGATGTTCGTCAAAATACAGTCGACTCTCGTTATCTCGAACCTCACGGGACCGGATAAAAAGTTCGAGTTATCCGTAGTACGAGATAACCAAAGTGTGACGTCACTGGTATGTCAGAACACATTGTTTGCCGTGATATGCTTGCTATTCTTGGTAATTCTTACATGAACGGTTTATTGAGTTTTTAAAACTTGTTTATGAACGTACTGGAGCTTGTCAGAGTATAGCGTTTATGAACAAATTAATAAATAAATAAAACTGATAGATTTTTCATGTATTTTGTTGTCTTTTAAATTCCTACAAATCTGGGTTTCCAAATACGCTAAATATAGTTAGATACTAAAACAGACGGGTTCCCGCTTGTGAATGTAACGCTTATATTACTTCGGAGAGCAGTACATGCTATAAGCATACAGTAGTTTGACTCATCTCCCCTTTAACTGATATTAACCGTCACTATGGCAGTTTAGGTCCTGCCGCGAAAGCTCGTTATGAGTCATCCCCTTTGGATCTACACTGTTTGTACATGGATTTGCATCGGTTGAGAAACAGTCGGGTTAACAACGATGCATGTGAACTGTTCCGAACAACTGCGTTTTTAACACGCCGAGATTATCACAACTTTTGTCACTTTCTTTGACACTAATGCTGAGTACGTCCAAACAACCAATTAAAGAACCTTGTCGTAACTAATCATACATGAATGCAAATCAAGGCCGCCTTTTTGTCACGGAAATCTTGCAAATCGTTGACACGAGATGGTGTAAGATTAAAGGTTGAGCACCGTGTGTCAGTCTTTATTACACGTACATGATTTTCTTAGTAGCCGAAAAGGTACTGTATGTGTTAATTTTAATTGCAAACGCACCTGGACAAATTGGATAATTAACAACATTGTGAGTATTGATGAACTGTTTTCTAAAGGCCTATTACAAAATTGAAGGACCGGACGCATGTTTTTTTGTTTTTTTTCGTTACGTCATGAATCCCGGTTCGAGATACGCAGTAGTAAAAACAGTGAAAAGTACATTCAGGGACTGAAAATGATGGGCGAGATAGCTGAAGTGTCGACTTAAAAGTAGTTCGACATATGCGAAGTTGAAATACAATAAATATATAGGGGAAATGTTCGGGAATTAGAAATCGGTTCAACATAAGCGATAGGGTCGAGATAAGCGGGGTAGAGATAAGGAGAGTCAACTGTATACCGTATTCACCCTGATTACCACACTGTACGCTTAGTTTTTTTTTTTTTCAAAATTGTGTCAAAAAAATTGTAGTGAAAAAGTGTTTCAGAAAAAAATCGAAAAAGGGGAGATAAGTCAGCCATAATCAACAATATAGTTATGGTCCTTTGTCAGATTGTAGCTCTTGTAATGAGTATATGTATGAAGTTTCATTAAGGTAGGCCAAATATTTTTGGAAATATGGTCAAGTTTAAGGTTTTTCATTGTTTTGTAAAATAGGTCAAAGTTCAAAGATCAAGTCACAGGTCAAAAAGGTTCATATCAGTGAAAAGGTCTTGTCCCAAGGAACATCCATGTGAAGTTTGAAGGCTCTTTTACAAATAGTATTGGAATGGGAGTGAAAAATGTGTAAAAAAAAATCAGGTCAAAGTTCAAAGGTCAAGGTCACATGTCAAAAAGGTTGGTATCAGTGAAAAGGTCTTGTCCCACAGAACATCCATGTAAAGTTTGAGGGCTCTGTTACAAATAATATTGGAATGGGAGTAAAAAATGTGCTTCAGAAAAAAATCTGAAAAGGGGAGATAATTCAACCATAATCAACAATATAGTTATGGCCTTTTGTCAGAATGTAGCTCTTGCCACGGTGAGTATGTGTATGAAGTTTCATAAAGGTAGGCCAAATATTTTTGGAAATATGGTCAAGGTTAAGGTTTTTGGTTAAATTTTTGTAAACTATGTCAAAGGTCAAGGTCACAGGTCAAAAAGGTTGGTCTTGTCACAAGGAACATCCATGTGAAGTTTGAAGTCTCTGTTACTATACTCACCGGAAATAGAAACTATACACTCATTTTTAAGTTGTCACTGGCAAAACATTTTAATGAAATTTGAATTCCAATTATATAAATTATCATCAGTGGCATATATGATTTATCGAATAAAATGTTTAATGATAGCTACGATTTAACGGGTAGAGCCACAGGCTCAAAGCAAGGGTAAAAATTATGCTGTTCAAGTTTCCATTGGGTCAAACTTTTTGTGTCGCGAATGTGATTCCCATTTTTACCAGTTATTACGCATCATCTAGCGTTGGGAATATTGTTTACAAAATGAAAATTTTCACAATGGTTGAAATGTTATCGATGTTTAAATATTGGACCAAACCACCGGAAGTGAGAGAAAAGTATGGCATTTCTGGTTGCGGTTTTTGTTTTTATCAATACCCCGCTGAGAATGCTAAAACGATTGAAGGCACTTTCGGGTCGATTTTTGGCTTGAAACATTATTTTGAAAATTTCGCTGAAAAAGGCAGTTTTTGAGATTGCAATACAATGTTTGTTTCTTGATAATTTTTAGATGTTATGTTATTTTTTTATTCCTTGCTTTTTGCTTGTTACCTATACGCAAAAAATGTTGAAGTAAAAATTCGATTACAAACAGATTTTGTGAAAAATGCACTTTTTTACATTTTTCCCAAAAACTTTTATTTTGAACACCAGATTTTCTTTAAATTGTTACAGGATTCATGTCGATAGTTAGTAAAGTCCTTAATCAGTAATTTTTAACTGAATTATCCACTTGTTTTGTCAGGCGAGACAATTTAAAAGTGTATAGTTTCTATTTCCGGTCAGTATAGTAGTATTGGCATGAGAGTAAAAAAGAAAGCAGTCTGAGGGACAGCCAAATCCCCCGCTGCCCTTTGTATCAAGGCTCAACCTTGTGACCTTGACCTTGAGTTGGCATGGTTTATTTATGGGTTCTGCACATCAGCTGACTGAGGGGGGATATTTCACCAAGCTTTAATGAAAAACCTTCCAGGGGTAAAGGTGACATGAAACGGACACAAAATTCAATGTTTCACACTCGTGACCTTCAACTGTGACCTTAACCTTGAGTTGGCATGGATTATTTATGAGTTCTGCACATCAGCTCACTGGGGCGGATATTTGACGAAAGTTTAATGAAAATCCTTCGAGGGGTAAAGGAGATCTGGAACGGACACAAAATACAAAGTTTAAACTCGTGACCTTCAACTGTGACCTTGACCTTGAGTCGGCCTGGTTTATTTATGTGTTCTGCACATCAGCTCACTGAGGGGGGATATTTGATCAAAATGTAATGGAAATCTTTGAAGGATAAAGGAGATATGGAACGGACACAAAATTCAAAGTTTTAAACTCGTGACCTCCAAATGTGACCTTGACCTCGAGTGGGCATAATTCATTTATAGGTTCTGCACATCAGCTCACTGGAGGGATAGTTGACCAAAATTTAATGAGAATCCTTGCAGGGGTAAAGGAGATATGGAACGGACACAAAATTCAATGTTTCAAACTCTTGACTTTCAAATGTGACCTTGAGTCAGCATGGTTCATTTATGAGTTCTGCGAATAAGCTCACCGAAAAGAATATTTAACCAAAGTTTAATGAAAATCCTTCCAAGGGTAAAGGAGATATGGAACTGACACAAAATTCAAAGTTTCAAACTCCTGACCTTAAACTGTGACCTTGACCTTGAGTCCGCATGGTTCATATATGAAAATAATAATAATAATAATAATCGACCTTATTTATAGAGGGTAACACATTTAGTACTAGTACTAATCTTCCATGTGGCCCTCTTTTCCTGGGTAGAAACCAGTACTAAGCAATGTGGATAAAGTCTCTTGCTCAAAATGGGTTCTGCACACCAGCTCACTGAGACGTATAATTGACCAAAGTTTAATGAAAATCTATCAAAGGGTTCAGGAGATATGGAGCGGACAAGAAAGTGTTACGGACAGACAGACGGACAGACAGACGAAGACCAACAGACGAAGACCATTCCTTCGCGGCGGGGGATTAAAGATGTGTTTCAGAAAAAAATCTGAAAAGGGAAGATAACTCAGTCATAATCAACAATATAGTTTGGGCTCTTGGTCAGAATGTATGTCTTGTCATGGTGAGTATGTGTATGAAGTTTCATTTTGAAGTTATAGCCAAGGTTAAGTGTTTTTGGAACAACTACAACTACTACAATGCCAACGTAGACACTGGAGTGATGACAATAGCTCGTAAGTTTTTCTTCGAAAAACAGACCAAGCTAATAAAGTAAACCTTCTTTATGCAGACATTCAATATGATGTCAATTTAAATGGAACAAATCTATAGCTCAAGATGAGACAAATATATGGAGAAATTCAAGAATAATTTATTTAACCCTTTTTGTACCAAATGGAATCTTCCTCCTATTATATGGCAGCAGTCCATTTCAAAATTTAGGTGCGCCAGGTTGTGTTTTCAAAATTCATTTGGAAACTGACTGAATGTTTTGCAAACAGTGCAGGCCCTGATCAGACCCCGCAGAATATTCTTGCATATTGTCATTTATATGTCTCATCTTGAAGTATTAAAATATTCTTGTATATTGTCATTTATATGTTTCATCTTTAGCTAGGGTTTTGTTCCACTGAAATTGTCGTTAAAACAAGAATTGTCATTATCTCGATTGTCAGCATAAAGAGGGTTGACTACATATGGTTTTTTACTATACGAGGAACTTTCATTTAATGTTGTCATTGAGGTTCTACAGGACGCATTATAAATCCCATTCACATTTTGTTTACTTCAACTCTTCATAGTATTCTCCCTTGACGGAAACACACTTTTCAAGTCTCGAAATCCAAGAAGAAGGCCTTTTTAGGTATGTAACCCTGAAGACCCTGGTATATGGCCATACCAAGTGCACTTCTGGATTCTAACGACCACCAGAAAGGGTTAGCTTTAGTAAAGGTAACAGGTTTGATGAACAACGTTTTCCTCTTTCAAAACACACTTGTGAGCAGATGTATTGTCAAGGATAAGACACGAACCTCTTAAACCGGTAGCCATCTTGAACATGTGACCTGATAATCTGGAGAAGATTTCTGAAGGGGTTTTACCTTATACTGGCATGGCCACCAGGGATCGCAGGATCGATCCCGGGCTTCTCCAGACTTTCGGATGAGTCTTTAAACCGAGGTCCCGTCTCCGTATGACCTTAGCTGTTGGTGGGACATAAAACTCAAACACTCACTCACTCATACTGGTCATGCAACCAAACTCATATTAATAAATTTTCATTTGTTTGTTCCTAAAAGCTTTCATATGAAATTTGGTTACAAATGGAGCAGTGGTTTCTGTGAAAAATAAGTTTTAATTTTCATATCTGAATGACCATAGGCAAAGGTCAGAGAATGACCTTGACCTTTAATACTCAAGTTGTTTCATCCACTCAACTAGCTAACTGCATCTACCATTTTCTGACCACAGGCTGCAATAGTTTCCCAAAAAGACACAGTTTTTACTTTTTCTAATACAAATGTCTATGCATCCAAATTTGACCTTGGCATAAAATAGGTTACGGCTATCAAGGGGCATCGTTTGAAGAAGCTATAATGGTACCAAGTCCCCAATGCTGCATACCATGTTTCATGAAAATCGGCCTGTTGCTTCTGGAGATGAAGATTTCTGAAGTATTTTACCTAATGTGGCCATGATGGCCATATTGGTCATGTGACAAAACTCATATCATTAAATTTTCTTTTTCTTGTTTCTAAAAGCTCTTATATAAAATTTGGTCAGAAATGGAATGGAAGTCCAGTGGAAACTAAGTTTTAGTCTTCATATCTGAAAGGCCTTAGGCCAAGGTCAAAGGAATGACCTTGACCTTGAATACTCATGTAGTTTCATCCACTCATTTAGCTCACTGCATTTACCAATTTTCAGATCAGAGACTCCAATGGTTTACGAAAAATACATAGTGTTGACTATTCTATGAGTCAAAATTTGCCCTTGGTATAAAATAGGTCAAGGTCATCTGAGGGTCATCATTTGAATAAACTATGATGGGCTCTGAGTCCCCATTGCTACATTCCAAGTTTCATGACAATCAGCCTTTAGGTTTGGGCAAGATTTTTCAATGGTTTTTACCTTACATGGGCATGGCGGCCATCCTTGTCATGTGACCAAACTCATTTCAATAAATTTTCATTTCCTAGGTCCCAAAAATGATTTATATGAAATTTGGTTACATATGGCTTAGTGGTTTCTGAGGAAAATATATTTTAATTTTCATATCTGAATGACCTTCGGCCAAGGTCAAATAATGACCTCGATCTTGAATACTCATGCAGTTTAATCCACTCATTTAGCTACCTGCATCTTCCAATTTTCAGATCACAGGCTGCCTTAGTTTCTGAAAATTACACAATTTTGACTTTTTCCCATTCAAAAGTCTTTGTGACCGAATTTGACCTTGGCATAAAATAAGTCAAGGTCATCCAAGGGTCATCACTTGAACAAACTATGATGGGCCCAAGTCCCCAATATTACATGTCAAGTTTCATGGCAATCAGCCTATTGGTTCCGAAAAAGATTTTAGAAGGGTTTTTACCTTATATGGGCATGGCGGCCATCTCGGTCATGTGACCGAACTCATTTTAGTCAATTTTCAATTCCTTGTTCAAGAAAGTATTTATAAATTTGGTTACAAATGGCTCAGTGGTTTCTGAGCGAAATAAGTTTTAACTTTCACATCTGAATGACATTTAAATGACCTTAGGCCAAGGTCAAAGAATAACATTGACGTTGAATACTCATGTAGTTTAATCCACTCATTTAGCTTAATGCATCTACCAATTTTCAGATCACAAGCTGCCTACCGTAAGTCTCTGAAAAATGCACACTTTTTACTTTTTCCCATACAAAAGTCTAATGTGACCAAATTTGACCTTGGCATAAAATAGGTCAAGATCATCCAAGGGTCATCATTTGAATAAACTATGATGGGCCCAAGTCTCTATTGCCACATACCAAGTTTCATGGCAATTGGCGCATTGCTTCCAAAGGAGAAGATTTTGAAGGGTTTTTACCATATATGGGCATGGTGGCCATCTCAGTCATATAACCTGGACCTCGCGAACAAACTTTTGTTCCCCTATCCAATGAATGTTCCATATCAAATTTGACTTCAGTCGGCCCAGTTGTTTCAGAGGAGAAGAAGGTTGAAAATGTTGACAGACAGACAACTGACAGACAACAGAGCCTTGCTATACTATAAGCTCACCTATGAGCCTTCGGCTCAGGTGAGCTTACAATAGGTCCATCGCAATTTTTGAAAAGTACCGCATACAAAACTTTTGTCACGCTTTTAACCCTTGTTCTGCTGAGCCCGAATATGCCTTTTCTTTGAAACAATGTAGATCCAGATCAGATGGCTTCTGAAGGAGCCATCTGATTAGGATCTACATTGTTTGTCATTCAGTTTGTGAATTTGTTGTAATAATTTGCTACAGGTAATCTGACTGGTTGATAATCGGTAGTGGGTGTGGCATATATGAATATTCAGCAGGACAAGGGTTAATTCTTTTGGGAATGACCGGTCTTGCCTGGTCTTTTAGTAGCCACTGCTTGTTATTGGTGTGTCTCTGTGGCTCAAAGTAATAGACCCAGGTAAATAGCTCTGAAATTCTATGTTTGTCAAAATTTTTGTACCTTTTCAAAAGATTTTTTGTCACTTTTACCATACACCTGTGATATTTTGTTCTTAGGTCAAGAGATGCAGGACTCATTGTGCACAAACCTTTCTAAGTTTCAACTGAGTCAAAATCTCATGAAGTGTCCCCGTTGAAACACCAATACTATCAGCAATTTCTTTCCCCGTGAACCTTGCATCTTGTTTGACCATATCTACCACAGCAGCAACATTAGCTTTTGTAGCAGCTTTTCTAGGCTGCCGGGACAGGGCTCATCTTTCACATCAGTTTTACCACCTTTCAATTTTTTATGCCACCTGAAAATTGACATTAGGGACAAAAGATGTTCCATGTATCTGACACCGTTCACAATATATTTGTGAAACTAAAACATTCCGATCAATGCGTCTTTAACCCTTCTCTTGCTGAATATTCATTTAAGCCACACCCATTTCTGTCTATCAACCAATCAAATTACTTGATGTAATTTATTGCTACAAATTCATAAACTGAATGGCAAACAGTGTAGATCCTGATCAGATGGCTTCTTCAGAAGCCATCTGATCTGGATCTATACTGTTTGCAAAGATAGGGGTTGTCGTGAACAGCAAGATAAGGGTTAATGTAGGCCCTAATTTCAAAGCTTGTTTTGTTTTTCATTTTGAATGCAATAAGGGTTGAGTGTATATGACTGAACCACCTTACAGGCATGTGGTATGGTGGGCTATTGCTGATACAATTAAATGAACACCCCTTGTATATTAAACATACCTGCTGCCTAAGGGCCCCACTTGGGCAATCTCGTACGAAATCTCTGTGCCTGCAATGACAACAAATTTTGTCATTACGAAAACATGCCTTTACAAATTCATTGTACATGTACATTCAATTTTTACCACCAAAAAAAAAATAAAAGCAAATTTAAGATGAAAAATTGTGATAGTTTTCTTATTTCTGCTAAGACATTAGAATTGCCTCCATCAAGGCAGTAGTACCCACAATCTATATTTTAGAGCAGAAATCAGAAAAATAAGTTTAACCACTGTATACTATCATTCATTTATACTATATACAAGTAAAGTGAGGTTCATGATGTGTTATATGACCTGAGCTGGTCTCAGTAGCTAGCTCAGTAAGCCGCATGTCTGACTGGTGGTCAGGAAGTCATGGGTTCGATACCCTTTAGGTCGCCAACATTCTTTCATGGAGACTGATAATGAAATCTTTTCTATGGTTTTCCAGGGTACTGATTCAGGAATGCCAATTGTGGGTTTATGGCAAAAGAATGTGCACTGTACCGGTTAACCAATATGTATAATGCCTGGTTAGGTAAACTGACCAGCTTCATATAACCTAAATAGTACTGACTGGGCCATTTAATTATCAACACCCATCTCTGACTACCAGCCAATGAGATTACATGGCAAAATGTTTTTGTTCAAATTCACCAAGTGAATGACAGTGTAGGTTCTGATAAGAAGCCATCTGATCTGGATCAATGCTTTTTTCGAAGGTAAGCGGGTTCCCATTCTTAGTATGCTAAAAAATTCCCTGACTTTTCCCTGACCAAAGTTCATTTTTCCCTGACCATTTTACCACAATCTCCTCCTCCCCTCACAGCCCTCAGTTCCACCCACTTTTATTAATTCTGACAACAGTTCAAATGATATGCTTGAGCTAAAGACAAGAATCCTTAAAATGTACAATCTGAACATCGGGGCTGGAAGAAATAGATGGACTGCATGATGCTTCCACGCAGAGCTGAAACAGACCCACACACCAGTCTGGTTTTTTGTTTGTTTTGAGGTTTAACGTCCCCATCAACACTGAAAAGGTCATTTTGGAGACGTTGCTTCCAATTTTGTGGGACTTTTACCCGACATTGAGATGAAATGACATCTCAAGCCTTGTCGTTCAATGAAACCCATAGGGTTTATAAGCATGGACGGTCGGACTCGTGCACACTGCTTTGCCTGGGCAGGCTTAGATCCTCTAGGCGGTTTACCAGTACTCGTGTGCAGGTTGGATTCAGCTCTGCGTGGAAGCATCATGCAGCCCATATATTACACGAGTACTGGTAAACCGCTTAGAGAATCTAAGCCTCCCCAGGCAAAGCTGTATGAGTGTCGATCCGTCCATGCTGGTTTCATTGAGCGGCAGGGCTTGAGATGTCATTTCATCTGAATGTCGGGTAAAAGTCCCACAAAATTGGAAGTTACGTCTCCAAAACGACCTTTACAGTGTTGACGGGGACGATAAACCTAAAATCAAACAAACAATCTGAACATCAAGAATAAATTTAAATGAAATAAACAACAAGAGGTCCAATATGACCCTGAATCACTCACGGTCACCTGATCCATATTGTACATTATGAAACATTAGGTAATATGAGGTGGAGGAGTTGAGCAATTTTAGTTTACAGTGACCTTAGGAACATTTCTGTGAAATTATTTAAACATAGCCATCGAAAGAGATGGCAAATCCCCCGACCAAAAGCCAATATGGCCTTCAGAAGATTGTTCACCAATAGAAAGTGCACCAGAATTAAACCAGCAATATATCACAAAAGTTTTGGAGTTATAGCCATCACAAGATTATACTGTCAGGGGAGATAACTAGAAAACCAGGGCACTCAGAATTGTGGTTCTTGCAAATGACATGCCTGCTTAAGCTCATGTATTTCTGTACGAATAACCATTTAAATATGTCTCAAAGGGTATTGGAGATATGGTGATCACAAGCTGGTCATACTGTTATATTGGAAGGGTAGATAACTCAAATACCACAGCACCAACTGTTTTGGTTCTTGCACATGACACCCCTTCTGTACCTTGTATACAATTGTGCCAAGTTCCTTCAATATATCTCAAAGGATGTTGGAGTTATGGCCATCACAAGGTTATATTGTCAGGGGAGATAACTAAAAAACCAGAGCACCCAGACATGTAATTCTTGAGCATGACACACCTGCTTAACATCATGTACATCTGCATCAAGTACCACCAATATGTCTCAAAGGGTATTGGAGGTATGGTAATCACAAGGTGGTCATACTGTTATATTGGAAGGGGAGATAACTCAAATGCTATAGCACCCACAGTTGTTGTTCTTAGGCATCAAGCGCTGTCTCAACCTTGTATAAATTGTGCCAAGTACCATCAATATATCTCAAAGGGTATTGGAGTTATGGCCATCACAAGGTTATATTGTCTGGGGAGATAATTAAAAAATCAAAGTACTGAAAGTACTGAGGAAAGTTGATTTATGAGGAATACTTATTATGGTAACAATGCCAGTTGTAGATCAAGCAGTTATCTAGACATTTTGTGAGGGTTAAAAAATTCGACGCAGAAAATAACAAGAGGGCCCAGAGGGCCCTGGTTCGCTCACCTGATCCAAAGCATAACAAGTGGGCCCCGGGCGGGGTCAATTTTGGCCCCAGGGCTAAAATTTGAACAATCTTGGTAGAGGTCCACAAGATGAAGCTTCATATCTAATATGAAAGACCTGGGCTTTCTGGTTTCAGAGAAGATGATTTTAAAGGTTTACCCTGCATATAGAAGTCTATGTAAAACAAGATTTTCCCTATATAAGTCTGTTAAACCAAAGGGCCCCTGAGATGGGCATTTTTGGCCCCAGGGCTATAATTTGAACAATCTTGGTAGAGGTCCACTAGCTGAAGCTTCATAACAAATATCAAAGACCTAAGCTTTGTGTTTCAGAGAAGATGATTTTTAAAGATTTTCCCTATATAAGTCTATGTAAAACCAAAGGGCCACATGGCGGAGGCATTTTTGGTCTCAGGGCTATAATTTGAAAATCTTCATAGAGGTCCACTAGCTGAAGCTTCATAACAAATATCGAAGACCTAAGCCTTGAAGTTTCAGAGAAAAAGATTTTTCAAGATTTTCCCTATATAAGTCTATGTAAAACCAAAGGGCCCCAGAGCGGGGGCATTTTTGGCCCCAGGGCAATAATTTGAACAATCTTGGTAGAGGTCCACAAGATGAAGCTTCATACCAAATATCAAAGACCTGGGCCTTGCAGTTTCAGAGAAGAAGATTTTTCAAGATTTTCCCTATATAAGCCTATGTGAAACAAAAGGGCCCTGGTGCGGGGGCATTTTTGGCCCCAGCACTATAATTTGAACAATCTTGGTAGGGCTCCACTAGATGAAGCTTCATACCAAATATCAAAGACCTGGGCCTTGCCATTTCAGAGAAGAAGATTTTTCAAGATTTTCCCTATATAAGCCCATGTAAAACCAAAGGGCCCCCGTGTGGGGGGCATTTTTAGCTCCAGCACTATAATTTGAACAATCTTGGTAGGGGTCCACTAGATGAAGCTTCATACCAAATATCAAAGACCTGGGCCTTGCAGTTTCAGAGAAGAAGATTTTTCAAGATTTTCCCTATATAAGCCTATGTAAAACAAAAGGGCCCTGGTGTGGGGGCATTTTTGGCCCCAGCGCTATAATTTGAACAATCTTGGTAGGGGTCCACTAGATGAAGCTTCATACCAAATATCAAAGACCTTGGCCTTGCGGTTTCAGAGAAGAAGATTTTTCAAGATTTTCCCTATATAAGCCCATGTAAAACCAAAGGGCCCCGGGGCGGGGGCATTTTTAGCTTCAGCACTATAATTTGAACAATCTTGGTAGGGGTCCACTAGATAAAGCTTCATACCAAATATCAAAGACCTGGGCCTTTCAGTTTCAGAGAAGAAGATTTTTAAAGATTTTCCCTATATAAGCCCATGTAAAACCAAAGGGCCCCCGTGCGGGGGCATTTTTGGCCCCAGCACTATAATTTGAACAATCTTGGTAGGAGTCCACTAGATGAAGCTTCATACCAAATATCAAAGACCTGGGCCTTGCGATTTCAGAGGAGAAGATTTTTCAAGATTTTCCCTATATAAGCCCATGTAAAACCAAAGGGCCCCAGTGCGGGGGCATTTTTAGCTCCAGCACTATAATTTGAACAATCTTGGTAGGGGTCCACTAGATGAAGCTTCATACCAAATATCAAAGACCTGGGCCTTGCAGTTTCAGAGAAGAAGATTTTTCAAGATTTTCCCTATATAAGCCTATGTAAAACAAAAGGGCCCTGGTGTGGGGGCATTTTTGGCCCCAGCACTATAATTTGAACAATCTTGGTAGGGGTCCACTAGATGAAGCTTCATACCAAATATCAAAGACCTTGGCCTTGCGGTTTCAGAGAAGAAGATTTTTCAAGATTTTCCCTATATAAGCCCATGTAAAACCAAAGGGCCCCGGGGCGGGGGCATTTTTAGCTTCAGCACTATAATTTGAACAATCTTGGTAGGGGTCCACTAGATAAAGCTTCATACCAAATATCAAAGACCTGGGCCTTTCAGTTTCAGAGAAGAAGATTTTTAAAGATTTTCCCTATATAAGCCCATGTAAAACCAAAGGGCCCCCGTGCGGTGGCATTTTTTGCCCCAGCACTATAATTTGAACAATCTTGGTAGGAGTCCACTAGATGAAGCTTCATACCAAATATCAAAGATCTGGACCTTGCGGTTTCAGAGAAGAAGATTTTTCAAGATTTTCCCTATATAAGCCCATGTAAAACCAAAGGGCCCCCGTGTGGGGGCATTTTTGGCCCCAGCACTATAATTTGAACAATCTTGGTAGGGGTCCACTAGATGAAGCTTCATATCAAATATCAAAGACCTGGGCCTTGCGGTTTCAGAGAAGAAGATTTTTTAAGTTTTCGGTGAAAAAAATCTATTTTTGGCTACTGTGACCTATATGTGCAATGGACCGGAACCATTTGAACAACTTTGAAAGGGGACCACCTAAGGATCATTCCTGTGAAGTTTGGACAAAATCCGATCAGCGGTTTAGGAGGAGATGTCGTTTGAAGAAAAGTTTACGGACGCACGCACGGACGCATGCACGCACGGACGCACGACGGACGACGGACAAAAAGTGATCCCAAAAGCTCACCTTGTCACTACGTGACAGGTGAGCTAAAAACAAGAGCACCGCATGCGGGTGCCAACGCTCGTCTGCAGTTTCTTTTAGAAAACCAAAGTTCTAAGTCAAACAAGAGCAATCAAATTGCAAGATGGAGTTATAAAACTTGTAGGGAATGTAGCTTTTGTGATGGTGAGTATGTGTATGAAGTTTCATGAAGGTAGGCCAAATACTTTTGGAAATATGGTCAAGGTTAAGGTTTTCGGTTAAGGACGACGCCACTCACGCCAGACGACAACGAAGACGCCGGAGTGATGACAATAGCTCGAAAGTTTTTTTTCAAAAAACAGACGAGCTAATGATTCATCGATTGTTTTGAGTTTAATGACAGGTCAACCCTTGTGGATCATTTTGTCTTCTCCAAGAGAAAAGGGGGTGGGGAGGGGAATAAAGAGATAGAAGAGAGAGCAGAGGAGATGAAAGTGAGGGACAGAGTGAATGGAAGTGTAGAAACAGAAGAAATATCAACACTCATCATCTACCGTTACCTGCTGCAAGGAGAGCAGGCTTTGCCAAAATGTAAGTCAATATCAGCTGGACTCCCCAGTGACACAAGATACACATCACCTGTGCCTCACCCAACTGCCCCCAAGAAGAAAAAAAAGGAAGAAAGAGAGAAAGATAAACATGTCTGCTAATTTCTTCATGGTTTCTAAATTAGCTCAGTTCATTCTGTGCTGGTCCCATCTGCTAATAATCCTACAGAGAAGTTCTCCTAGCGGGCACATTACGTCTTAGCAACGTCGCATCAACGTTGGGTTGATACGACGATGCACATACGTTGTGCAGGCGCTTTCAGCTATGTTCCTTCGGGCGTCCGGACATAAAAAGGAGAATAACTTGGACGAAAATAAAAAAAGATCATTTCTAAACCAATTGATTTAGACATTGTAACCCTGATCAAAACCCCGCAGTTAGCGAACTTCGACTACCCAAGGTGAATTAAAATACGTTTATTCCAAATAAAAACATTAACCCATAAATGCCAATTGTTTCAATGCTGGGACATTCGGAAACAGTTAAGACAGATTAGAGGCCACAGAATGAAGCATCTGATCGGTGTCTTCACTATTTGCTATAAGTACGGAACTTGATGTAAAACTCACAGCTTTCAAAATTATTTTGTAATTAGAGCTCTCGAAAGCAGGTGAATAACTGCGTTTGATGTCGGTCAGTTATGGGTTGTTTAGTCGGTTACTGATAATCACAGAGAAGCGAGCTAACCCTTTTAACCCTGTAGACCAGTGCAGACGCCGAGGTAGAAATACACTGTATCTATGCAAACCTTGTAGATCATATGGCACGTAGCTAGCACGTCTTGCCAGAATCTACATGTTCACTGTTTAATTGCCATCATGTGAGTGAACTAATCAGAAATCCCTTTCTATAAGAATATATTTAAAACGAGAAGAGTCCTGTTCAGAAACTCAGGGATGAAAGAGTAAACATAAATATCATCGGAAAGCGCGTAGGAAAATAGTCCTAGAGTATTGTTTTCTGTTCAGAATATGTCTTTTCGAGCCAATTTATATTTAATCCGTGTAAAGTCTCGAAAAATGAAATATTTTGAAACACATTCCGTGCCTGCAAAATTAGTTTTTAAGAGTTCCTTTGGACTATTTTATGCCGCGAACGAACAGCTGAAGTGGAGTATTGCGGTCCAGTACCGGAAGTAGAAATGTAATGACATGGAAACTTGATTTTATAAATCAACTTTCAACCAGGGCACCCAGACTCGTGGTTCTTGCACATGACACACCTGCTTAACCTCATGTACAACTGTACCAAGTACCATCAATATATCTCAAAGAGTGTTGGAGATGTGGCCATCATAAGGTAGTGATTCTATTTTATTGGAAGGGGAGATAACTCGAAAACCATGACACCCAGAGTTGTGGTTCTTGTGCATGACACACCGTCTCGGCCTTGTGAACAAGTGTGCCAAGTACCATCAATATATCTTAAAGGGTATTGGAGTTATGGCCATCACAAGGTAGTCACTCTATTTTATTAGAAGGGGAGATAACTCAACAAGAGGCCCATGGGCCACAATGCTCACCAGAACTCAGGCGGACACTGCCCACTGGCAGCCATGTATGGTTTCAGGTTTTAATTTATTGCTTATAAAGTCTCCCAAACAAACCCCCATTTCAAAATAAGCACCCATGTGGACTCTGTATCTGAAATATTAGGCCTTTTATGAGGAGGAAGGATGAGACATGGACCCAACAGAGCCCTGAATGGTATCACTGAATCCATCTTATCATAAGGAACATGAATATATATGGTTTAGGGGTTGGGATGTGTACTGTTCCTGAGATATAAGGCCTTTTAAGCTGCGAAGGGGTTGGAGCATATATAGCCCTGGCAGACCCCAGGAAAGCGAAGATTGTTGTCACTGAATGTGTCTTATAATAAGTAACAAGAATTTATATGCTTTAGGGGTGGGGATCTGAACGGTTTCTGAGATATTGGGCTTTTACTAAGTGCAGGGGGTGGGGCATAGCCCTGGCACATCCTAGGGGACCCCCAGATTGGTGTCACTGAATGCGAATTTTCATAAGAAACAAGAATATACATGGTTTTGGGGTGGGGATCTGAAGGGTTTCCGAGATATATCACCTTTTATGAAGTGGAAGGTTGGCTCATAGCCCTGGTGCGGCCTGGAAGATCCTTAGGTTGATATCACTGAATGCATCTTAGCATAAGGAACAAGAATTTATATGGTTTAGAGGTGGGGATCTGAACGGTTTCTGAGATATTGGGCCTTTTATGAAGTGGAGGGGTCAGGCATAGCCCCCGTGCGGCAAGGGAGACCCTAAGGTTGGTATCACTGAATGCGTCTTATCATAAGGAACAAGAATTTAAATGGTTTCGGGGTGGGGATCTGAACGGTTTCTGAGATATTCAGCCTTTTATGAAGGGGAGGGGGTGGGGCATAAGCCCCGCCACATCCTAGGGGACCCTCAGATTGGTGTCACTGAATGCGTCTTATCATAAGAAACAAGAATATATATAGTTTAGGGGTGGGGATCTGAAAGGTTTCTGAGATATATGGCATTTATGAAGTGATAGGGTGGGGCATGGCCCCAGCGCACCCCAGAGAGACCCCAATGTTGGTATCACTGAATGTGTCTTATCATAAGGAACAAGAATATATATGGTTTAGGGGTGGGGATCTCAATGGTTTCCGAGATAAATGGCATTTTATGAAGTGGAGGGGGTGGGGCATGTCCCCGGCACAGCCCGGGGGACCCCCAGGTTGGTGTCACTTCATGCATCTTAGCATAAGGAACAAGAATATAATATAGTTTAGGGGTGGGGATCTGAATGGTTTCTGAGATAAATGGCATTTTATGAAATAGATGGGGCAGGGCATGTCCCCGGCACATCCCGGGGGATCCCCAGGTTGGTGTCACTTAATGCATCTCATCATAAGGAACAAGAATATATATGGTTTAGGGGTTGGGATCTGTAAGGTTTCTGAGATATAAGGCATTTTATGAAGTGGAGGGGGCGGGGCATGGCCCAGGCACAACCTAGGGGACCCCCAGGTTGACATAAAAGCATATGGCAGAGAGAAGTTTACTC
The DNA here is from genome assembly GCA_963580285.1 of Lucinisca nassula. Taxonomy (NCBI): domain Eukaryota; kingdom Metazoa; phylum Mollusca; class Bivalvia; order Lucinida; family Lucinidae; genus Lucinisca; species Lucinisca nassula. The sequence continues at coordinate 189,444,197 of OY757010.1, forward strand.
AAGGAACATGTTTTTGTAAGTTTTGTCAAAATATCTGCAATGACTTGGCAGTAAATGCCATTTTTCAGTTTTCCCCATTATAAGTCAATGGAAAATCCATTGCCATAGCAACAAAACTAAAAGGCCAAATTTCATAAAAAACACAAAACCTGTAAAGGCAAATATGGTGAATATTTTCATATAGTCTCAGCCTCCTAGAGCATACGGTTTCTGAGGAGATGATTTTTTAAGTATTTTTTGTCTATTTTTTTTATTTTGGTTTCCATGGCAACCAACAAAAATGAGCAGAAGGCCTAAAATCATACGGCAGATAGTAGATTGCCTATGGAACATTTCTTTGAAAGTTTTGTCAAAATATCTGCAGAGGCTTGGCAGTAAATGCCATTTTTCTATTTTCCCCATTATAAGTCTATGGGCACTCTAAGTTGCCATAGCAACCAAACTAATGAGCCGATTTTCATTAAAAACACAAACTTTCAATCCCCCAGCCCAAGGATGCTACAGATGAAATTTGGACTCAATCGGCCCAGTGGCTTCAGAGGAGATGTCGTTTGAAAATGTTAACGCCAGATGACGACGACGACGACAACGACGGACAACTGCCTATCCTATAAGCTGCCCCGGAGCCTTTGGCTCTGGTGAGCTAAAAACCAAGGCAACCAGAGTTGTGGTTCTTGTGCATAAAACACGCCGTCTCAGCCTTGTGAATAACTGTGCCAAGTATCATCAATATATCTCAAAGGGTATTGGAGTTATAACCACCACAAAGAAGTCATTCTATTTTATTAGAAGGGGAGATAACTCAAAAAGTATGGCATCCAGAGTTCTGGTTCTTGTGCATGACATGCCATCTCAGCCTTGTGAACAATTGTGCCAAGAACCATTAATGAATCTCAAATGGTATAGGAGTTATGGCCATCACAAGGTTGCGTCTACGGACGGTCGAACAGACGGATGGACGCCAGGCTGATCGCTATATCCCCCTGAACCTATTCGATCGGGGGATAAAAATCCATGCACTGGTTAAGGAGATGATGTTTATTTTGTTTGTTTGATTTGAGGTTTAACGTCCCTGTCAACACTGTAAAGGTAATTTTGGAGACGTTGCATCCAATTTGTGGGACTTTTATCCGACATTGAGATGAAATGACATCTCAATCCCTGCCGCCCAATGAAACCAATAGGGTTTATAAGCATGGATGGGCCGACACGCATCGCTTTGCCTGGGCAGGCTTAGATCCTCTAAGCTGTTTACCAGTACTGGTGTGCGGGTCGGATTCAGCTCTGCGTGGAAGCATCATGCAGCCCATATATTTCTTCAAGCCCCGATGGGCGGGGGCCAAGGGAAACTGTTTAAGCAATTTTGTAGAGCCTTTCATGTAAGGCAGATTCCTGTGAAATTGTTTCAAAATCCTCCCACTGTTTAACTAAGGAGGAGAAGTCGTTTTTAGGGTTTTTTTTTCTATTTTTAGCTCTGGCAGCCATCTTGCTTATCTGAGCGGAATGTTTTGAGCAATTTCGGTAGAGAGTCACCCAAGGAATATTCCTCTGAAATTAGTTTGAAATTTGGGCATTGGCCTAGCGCTTGGAGATGTCATTTTAACTCTTATCTTGCTGTTCACGACAACCCCTATCTTTGGAAACAGTGTAGATCCAGATCAGATGGCTTCTGAAGAAGCCATCTGATCAGGATCTACACTGTTTGGCATTCAGTTTATGAATTTGTAGCAATAAATTACATCAAGTAATTTGATTGGTTGATAGACAGAAATGGGTGTGGCTTAAATGAATATTCAGCAAGAAAAGGGTTAAGGCTTTTTTACCGGCCCCGATAGCTCAGTTGGTAAAGTGTCCGCTCCGGGCAACGGGAGGTCGAGGGTTCATTCCCGGGCTGTGACATACCAAAGTCGTTAAGAATGGTACTAGCTGCTCCTCCCTTGGCACTCAGATTTACAGGGTAGAGCTAGGACTGGTCGACCCAGTGTCAGGATAATGTGACTGGGTGTGGTATCATGTAATGTGTCTGGGACATGATACTTCAGTGAGGCAGCACTATAAAAGTGAGCATTGAGCTCCCTGTTGCAACCAGACACCGTCGTGATATGACTAAAATATTGTTGAAAGCGACGTTAAACCCGAATTCACACACACACACACATATTTTATGGCTTTTCTATTTTAAGCTCTGGTGGCCATTTTGTTCAGCGGACCGGAACCATTTATTCCATTTTGGTAGAGGAGCCCCAAGGACATTCCTGTAAAATTATTCCAAAATCTGTTGACAGGTTTATGAGGATATGACTTTTAAGACAAGAAGATGTTTTCTATTTTTGGGTCGATTGTTTATCAATCGACCCAAATGTACCATACGGTAGAAAGTCGATTCTTGCAAATGTCCACGTGACCAACGCGGAGATAACCACATGACCATTATTGACCAATCAATCAAAAGCACGCGAAAAGGCTCTCACGTGATATACACAAATGCCGATCACGTGATATATACAACGCCGAGCTCTCTTCCATTCGCCATATTTGTTTTCAGAGATTATCATCAATATTATCGTAAGTATTTAATATAAATCCTTGAAGAAATGGTTCGTTCTTTATGAACTTGTTTTCCCTTTGCAGTCTTCTTCTCGAGCTGTACGGCCAGGTAAGAATGAAGTCTTAGTCAGCGTTTTTAAGCGAGGAATGCATCCGTGACCTAGTTCTTTGCATTTGGATCGGATTTCTTGTTTTTGGTATAAAGGACTTAACCTCTATTGGTGCTGGAGTCCACGTGACTATCACTGATTTGTAGGAATCCACGCAGATTATTTATAGAATTTTATCGCAGTGAGGTCAGCGTGTTTACGTAAAAGGTTAACTGTAAAATCTGGGCTGGAATCATAGGTTGGGCTAGGCAAACAGCGTAGACCAAGATCAGACGCCACAGAACGCGGCGTCTGATCAGGGTCTACACTGTTTGCTTAGAGTATTGGAATTTAAGGGCCATGCGCCGAAAAACGCAGCGTCTGATCATGGTCTACATGCACGGTTTGCTTTCAGTAAATGAGTTTAAGGGTTAAACGAAACAGTCCACGCTCAGGCCCATTTTTCCTAACTACACCCAGAGACAATCGACCCACCAGTACTCTCAGTGCTTTGATTTATCTCCGGTGACCATCTTGTTCATCAGCAATTTTGGTAAGAGGGTCACCCAAGGAATATTCCTGTAAAATAATTCCAAAATCCATGAAGTAAAAATATGCATCAGGGGATATAATTCGAAGAGGAAAACAAACAGAGTTGTCATTCTTGCATGCTACACTCTGCACTGACCTGTTCTATAATCCTACCAAGTATCATTAAAATATATTAATCAGTTGCAGAGTTATACTCTGGAAACAAAATGTTAAGTAAAAATATGGACTAGGGGCCATAATTTGAAAAGAAAGACAAGTAGAGTTGCCATTCTTGCACCCTACACTCTACATTGGCCTGTTCTATAATCCTACCAAGTATCATTGAAGTATTTCAAACAGTTTCGGAGTTATGCTCTGGAAACAAAATGTTAATAAAAAATATGGATCAGGGGACTTAATTCGAAAAGGAAGACAAGCAGAGTTATAATTCTTGCATGTGACTGTCATTAAATCCTACCAAGTACATGTATCATTAAAATATTTCAAATGGTTGCAGGGTTTTGCTCCGAATACGAAATGTTGATGCCCGCCTATGCCAGCCTGCCCAACCAACCACCTGCCAGCCCGCAGACATACATAATTTTAATAACCATAGTTTTCCATTGCTTTATCTCACATACCATAATGCTCCTAAGTATTGGGACAGCAGTGCAGACCCAGATCAGACTTCTTCTGAAGGGGCAGTCTGTTTGCCATTCCATCTCCACTTTTTGAACTCCTTGCTGGATCGTGAAACAAATTTGTTAAAATTTTAGGAGAATTACAGCAAGTCCTCAAGGTGTCCGAATTTTTAAGATCTTTATGGTAGATGTGGTAAAACCTGGGCCAGTTGTTCAAAGCTAACAAAGTCATTAGTTAACAGCATGTTAAAACTTCATCCATTCCAGAGAATGGCAAAAACCACCTCATATTTTTGCTGAAAAAAAGTACTAACAATCTTTTCAGTAAATATATCACTTTGTGTGTGTATGTGTGTGCATGCATGTGTGCATGTGTTGAGTTTTACGTCCCACCAACAGCTAAGGTCATACGGAGATGGGACCATTGTTTAAAGGCTCATCCGAAAGTAAATATATCACTGTAAGTCAAATGGTGATTTTCTGGCGAAAGAATGTGCATTGTACTGGTTAACCGCTTACGTATAAGCCAGCCCAGGAAAAGTGTGGATAGGTAAACTGACTGGCTAAAAAATGACCTCAAATAGTGTTGACTGGGCCGTTAATCTCCAATACAAACAAACAAAAACCAGATGGTGTACTGGCCAGAGAAGTTAACATGTTGATTTCTAACATATATACAGTAGAACTTCGGTGGCTCGAACCCCTTTGGGACCATGGCAATTTGTTTGAGACAGCGGTAGTTCGAGCCAATGTTGCATACTTCCAGAAAACATAACGGGGTACTTTTGGACATCTTTTCGGTGTTCTTTAACATAAATGTATGCTGTGTGTACTCATTAGAATTGCCTCATCGAGGCGATTCTAATGAGTACACACAGCATACATTTGTAAGATTAAAGACTAAAATCTCCTTAATTATCCCCCACTAGTTCTTATGTAGAGGATTTCGCTAGGGGCTCAAGAATGGGTTCGACTCATCCATGGTAAACGAGCCATCGGTGTTCGAGCCATCAAAGTTCAACTGTATTAGCCAACAAGGGACCCAGTACCTCAGGAAAACTTTCTCAAGACATGACTCACGTATAAGTAATACCTGACAGAGCAGCAAAAACATAAGAAATAATTGGCAATTGTTTTCAAAATCAATAATCTTCCTGCTAATAGCTCAGACACATTTCAGACAAAAGCTGCCAAAAGAGAAGAAAATTGAAAGTCTGTGTCTAATAAGTCTCTATGGTATCATTCTATCCGCCAGTGATTACCACAAAACAGTAAAACATTGACTTAAGACAACTTTGGTCCTATTAAGCTTGGACACGCTAAAAGTCCATAATGTTGCATTACGAAAACATGCCATTTTGACCCCCATAAACCCCAGTTTTATATAGGAAAAGTGGGGTTTACAGAGGTACACATTATTTTTCTTATTTCTGCTCAAAAATATAGATTGTGGGTACTCGTTAGAACTGCTTCATCAAGGCAGTTCTAATGAGTACCCAAAATCTATCATTCGAGCACAAAAAAGAAAAATATCACAATTTTTCATCTAAAAATTCTTTTTTTTTGGCGGTAAAATTTACATTGTATTTGTATAGGCGTGTTTTCGTAATGAATGGGCAATGTGCTATGTGGCTAACCACTATTTAAGCCTGCGTTTTTCGAAGAAAAAGTGGGGATAATGTATTACCCCACATCCGTCCAGATGTCTGTCCATCCGTCTTTAATGTCCCACCATTGCTCCTAGACCATTTTATCTGGAATCTCGAACTTTCACAGGCAAAAACTCTATGGCTGAGGACTACAGAAGCATATTCAGAATTCTGATGTGACCCCCCACCCCATGGCAGGGGGTGGGGCCCAACACTGCCAGAGGGGTCAAAATTCATTTTGTTCAACAAACTGTATTCCTCCCATTTAGCACTCCGGCGCTTAAAAAAATGGAAAAAGAGGGGGCGCTTATTAGGGACAAAAATCTTATCAGAATGGATGAGCCCCAGGGGTCAAAATTCTCTTTTGCACAAACATAGCCATGCTGCATATCAATTAGAAGGTAATGAACAGTGGAATACAGTGGTGCAAAGAGTTTGCCCCGGGGGCATGACAAGAGGTCACCAGAGGTCAAAAAGTAGGATTTTGGGTCCTTTTTTCGATTGTCACACAACTCCTAGGCTTTTTGAGCTAGAATCTTGAAACTGTCACAGGTATTGGCCCGATGGAAGAGGAGGAAGGTATTCATACTGTTGTAGTGACTTCGCCTAGGGTAAGGGGTCTGACCCCTGCCCAAGGGGCCAAAAATCTATTTTGAAGAAACATAGTCATGTTGCATATCAAATCGAAGATAATGAAGAATGGAATACAGTGGTGAAAAATTTTTACCAAGGAGGCATGTCTTGGGGTCACCAGAGGTAAATAAAAGCACCGCAGACACTGCATAATACCCCGCCACTGCTAAACAATGTAACTTATTTGAAAATATATCAAGGCTAAATATAACTAGAAAGGGGATAGCAGAGATATGATCCGCAAGTGTAATGTCTTAATGTGAGTGGATGAAGTTGTTAGAAGATGTGGGAATCATATGTAAAAATCCATTTTTCAGACATTTGATGGGAAGGCAACTCAATAAGTTGACATTATTAGAAAATTATGGAGGCAAGTATTTACCTTAAATGGCTGTGGAACATGTATCTTTATGTGGTACATGTAAGAATTTCATGTTTTTCGATGTACTGCCTGTCTGACTATATTCTTTCGTGAAGACTGATCATGAAGTAATTTCTACGGTCATTGTGCTCCTTCCGCTGATTCAAGAAGGGCAGGCATGAAGTATGTGCACTAAGTACTGGTTAACCACTTAGAAGGGCCTTTATTTGAGGCATCTATTTGGTTAGGCTTTTACTGCACATTCCAAGGGTGAGGTTGATTAGGCTTCAATCAAAAGGATTAAGCATAAATGGCATCCAATCATAAATTAAGATGTTTGTGGATCTTTTGGCATTCTCACAGGGACATCGAGATATTCCATATAGTAAGGGAACTAGAGGCCAAAAACCATTTTAAAGATATTTCAAAGGCAGATAACTCAATCGCTTGGAAAGCCAGAGTCATGTTCCTTTGCCACAGTATATAACAATTCATCTACTACATATCTATGAAGTTTCAGCAAGATATTGTAAATGATAAACGAACTACAGTGTAAAATGCTTTTTTTAAATACGTCAAGGGCAGATAACTCAAGAACTGGAACAGCCAGAGTAGCAGTCCTTGGCCACAATATGAACCGTTTAGTCCTCTATATATCTGTGAAGTTTCATCTAGATATTCCATATAGTAAGGGAATTAGAGGCCAAAAACCATTTTTCAGATACTGAAAAGGGCAATAACTCTGCTAAAAATTAACAGATTTTGCCCATTAACAATCCCAAATCACTCATTCCCGATACCAATATGTATGCAAAATTTGAACAAAATCCGTGAAAAAATACTCAAGTTATCGATCGGAAACGAAGTGCGGATGGACGGACAGACATACGGATGGACGGACACCGGAGGGTATAACATAATACCCCGCCACTATCGTGTGGCGGGGTATAAAAAGAAGTATTTTGGGACCTTCTATCCTGACATGATTTTCACAGCATGGTGATATGCGATGGCACACCATCGACTTGCTCAAGTTAGGTCATAGTGAATCGGCAAGAGTTTCCAAGCCATGCTTATACCAGACAAGAAACAGACTACTGCCCTATTTGAAATAGCAGAATGTATGTAGAAAATATTTCATGACCGATTAAATAGTTAAGAGTCATTTAGTTTTGTCTCTCAGGGCCAGGGAGAAAAGTGATAGAAGAGCGAGTGGAGGAGATTGACCAAGTTTGTACTGAATAGAATCTTCCCCTGTGTATATCAAAGGAGTCCATTTAAAAATTGAGGGTGTCAGATGCACTTCTGTTTAACCCATTTAGTACCAGACACCCTAAAACGGGTACCCTGGCAAACAGTGCAGGCCCAGATCAGACGCCACGTCTGATCAGGGCCTCCACTGTTTGTTAAAAGTTCAGTCATTTTCCAAATTAATTTTGATGAAAACACAACCTGTCACCTCTAAATTTTGAAATGGACTCCTGATAAATATAAGGAGGAAGATTCCATTTGGTACAAAAAGGGTTAATTTATTTAGAAAATTGTCAATGTTTCTACAAACAGTATAGGCCTTGATCAGACACCACAGTTTGTGGCCTGCACTGTTTGTCAAGGACCTGTTTTGGGGTTTTCTGTATAAAAGAGAGCTATAGGAGAAATAATGAATAAGAGAATAAAAGTGGGAAAACAAAAATATTCCACTTTCGGCAGGCCATTCTGTCATTTATCATGCAAAATAGAAATCTTATATAGGATATAAGATTCTAATATAGGATATAAGATATATAAACTAGTATATCAGAAATATCAGGTTATATATATCCTAGAGCCTCTGTGGTGTAATGGTTATGCTACTCGCCTTGTAAACCCAGGGGTTGCAGGATTGATCCTGGGCTTCTCCAGACTTTCGGATGAGACTTTATACTGAGGTCCCATCTCCATATGACCTTAGCTGTTGATGGGACATAAAATTCAATCACTCACTCTTATATATATCCTATAAAAGAAATCTGATATAATATATGATATCTAATTATATACCATGTAAGATATCTTATTTGTTAAATAAAACAATATTTATTTCAAACATTTGTATGCAAATGGTGAAGTACAAAAAATATCATAAAAATCAGGATCTGACAGTAAGCAAGAGTGCTTGTCTAGAAGTCATCTCCTGTATATAATATGCGCCCCCGCCCATAGGGGCTTGAAGAAATATATGGGCTGCACGATGCTTCCACGCAGAGCTGAATCCGGCCAGCACACTACTACTGGTAAACCGCTTAGAGGATCTAAGCCTGTCCAGGAACCCCGGTGCGAGGCGGACCGTCCATGCTAATAAACCCTATTGGTTTCATTGGGCAACAGGGCTTGAGATGTCATTTCATCTCAATGTCAGGTAAAAGTCCCACAAAATTGGAAGCAAAGTCTCCAAAATGACCTTTACAGTGTTGACGGGGACGTTAAACCTCAAATCAAACAAACTGTATATAATATATCTTCTGTATTAATTTAGATATTAAATGAGATATTTTATTTGATAGAATAAATGTATCTTCTTTATCAAGTAAGATATCTTATATCCTGTATAGGATATACTATACACCAAATAAGATATCTGAATATGTCAAAATAGATATCTTATATCCTAATATTATACAATACATAAGATACCTTATTTCCTATGTAAGATATCTAATTAGGATACAATATATTTTATTTACTTTATTAGATTTCTAATAATTTCGAAGATATCTTCTATGTATAAGCAAATCAGATATCTTAAATGGTAAATCAGATATCTTATATAAATTGGAGAGAATAGGGAGACTCCATGTGATTCAGTTTGTTGAACATATATGATATATATTAGATTTCCTATATAGTAATCAAAAGATAACTTATATACAATATTAGGTATCTCATGTAATGAATAAGATATCTTATATGTTAATTAAGAGTTAGATATCTTATCTTATTTCTTATAGAAGATATCTCATATACATAAATATCTGATATAGGATATATATTAGATATCAAAATATAACATATATGATAGATATCAAAATATAACATATAAGATCTGATATATATCAAATTTATTAATTCAGATATCTTATATGTTAGATCAGATATCTTATATGTCAATTAAGATATCTTCTTTGCTATATTAGATATCTAATATGTCAATATCTCAATTATATAAGATATCTAATATTTCAGATATCTGATAATTTAAAAACAGATCTGACTTATAGAAAAAATAGTAAAATGGCTTGCCATACTCACTCATACTTTCACGCTCTACCCTACAGATAGCATTGCTCGACAGGAAGCCAATATCAGCTGGATATGCACCATTGACAAACAATACATGACACATTTACCTCACCCACCCATCCACACAAGGCTGAACCAACTAAACATTAATATAAAATAGCAAATTCAAAGTTTGTGATGACCCAATAACATCAAGTTGAGTTCATGCAAGTCATCAAAATCTAAGCAAAAGCTTTCAGATCAGCAGTGGACAGCAAAAACAAGATGTGAATCATAAAGTGGACAGCAAAGGCCTTGTACAGCAGTTCGATCAGCATTGGACAGCAAAGGCTCAGACCAGCAAGCTCTTATCAGCAGTGGACAACATGGGATCTGATGAGTAAGTGGACCACAAAGACTGATCAGCAAGTGGACAGCAAAGGTTCGGATCAGAAAGTGGACAGCAATGGTTCGGATCAGAAAGTGGACAGCAAAGGCTTAAGTGGACAGCAAAGCTTCTGATCAGCAGAGGACAGCAAAGGCTCTGTTCAACAGTGGAAAACAAAGGCTCTGATCAGTGGTGGACAGCAAAGGCTCTGATCATCAGTGGACAGCAAAGGCTCTGATAAGCATTGGACAGCAAAGGCCGTGATCAGCAAGTGGACAGTTAAGGTTTTGACTTGCAGTGGACAGCAAAGGCTCTGATCAGCAGTGGGAAGCAACAGCTCTTATAAGCAAATGGACAGTTATGGTTCTGATCAGCAGTGGACAGCAATGGTTCTGATCAGCAGTGGACAGCAAAGTTTCTGATCAGTAAGTGAACAGCAAAGTCTCTGACCAGCAGTGGACAGCAAATACTCTGATCTGCAGTGGACAGCAAAGGCTCTGATCAGTAAGCGGACAGCAAAGGCTCTGGTCAGTAAGTGGACAGCAAAGGCTCTGATCGGTAAGTGGACAGCAAAGGCTCTGATCAGCAGTGGACAACAAAGGCTCTGATCAGCAAGTGGACAACAAAGACTCTGGTCAGAATGTGGACAGCAAAGACTGATCCGTAAGTGGACAGCAAAGGCTCTAATCAGTAAGTGAACAGCAAAGGCTCTGAACTGCAGTGCACAACAGAAGCTCAGATCAAAATGTGGACAGCTAAGGCTCTGATCAGCAGTGGACAACAAAGGCTCTGATCAGTAAGTGGACAGCAAAGTCTCTGTTCAGTAAATGAACAGCAAAGGCTCTGATCAGCAGTGGACATCAAAGGCTCTGATCAGCAGTGGACAGCAAAGGCTCTGATCAGTAAGTGAACAGCGAAGTCTCTGACCAGCAGTGGACAGCAAATACTCTGATCTGCAGTGGACAGCAAAGGCTCTGATCAGTAAGCGGACAGCAAAGGCTCTGGTCAGTAAGTGGACAGCAAAGGCTCTGATCGGTAAGTGGACAGCAAAGGCTCTGATCAGCAGTGGACAACAAAGGCTCTGATCAGCAAGTGGACAACAAAGGCTCTGGTCAGAAAGTGGACAGCAAAGACTGATCCGTAAGTGGACAGCAAAGGCTCTAATCAGTAAGTGAACAGCAAAGGCTCTGACAGCAGTGCACAACAGAAGCTCAGATCAAAATGTGGACAGCTAAGGCTCTGATCAGCAGTGGACAACAAAGGCTCTGATCAGTAAATGGACAGCAAAGTCTCTGTTTAGTAAATGAACAGCAAAGGCTCTGATCAGCAGTGGACATCAAAGGCTCTGATCAGCAGTGGACAGCAAAGGCTCTGATCAGCAGTGGACATCAAAGGCTCTGATCAGCAGTGGACATCAAAGGCTCTGATCAGCAGTGGACAGCAAAAGCACTGATCAGTAAGTGGCCAGATAAGGTTCTGATCAGCAGTGGACAGCAAAGGCTCAAATCAGTAGGTGGACAGCTAAGGCTCTGATTAGCAGGTAAATGCCAAATGGACAGCAAAGACTCTGAGTGAATGAATATTCATATGTGTAGAAGACTTCTTGCTTATTTTGTTCCAAGACAACAATTTTCACCTCAGAGTTTCTGAAGTGAACTGTTCCCTCTTTGAATTTGCACTTGTAAACAGGGGGCTTAGTCAAAACTATTTGCAGGATGGGATGACAAATGAAGTAGATTATGGTGAAATGGCTAATTATGAGCTGTCTCTGAACCAGTCTACAGGATTGAAAGGACTAAATTAACCCTTTTTGTACCAGATGGAATCCTCCACCTTACATATAGCATGAGTCCACTCCAAAGTTAAGGGGTGTCAGGTTGTGCTTCCATCAAAATTTATTTGGAAAATGACTGAACTTTCAGCAAACTGTGGAGGCCCTGATCAGATGCTGCGTTCTGCGGCGTCTGATCTGGACCTGGACTGTTTGCCAGGGTACCTGTTTGGGATTTCCGGTACAAAATGGGTTAAGCCTGTTTTGGTAATATTCCAAAAACACTGGAGAAATTTAAGTCATTAAATCATCATTCAATATTAAGCAGTCTGTAAGATTGGAGCTGCTGGATATAAATAATTCATTAACAGTTAATATTTTACAATCAGCATGACAACAGCAGGAAGGAAGGAAAGGCTTTTACAAGCTCCACTGCATGCCAATACAGTAGCTTCATAATTATAAGGGGAGTAACAAGGATATTTTACCCTTTTTGAACCAAATGGAATCTTCCTCCTTATATATAGCAGGAGTCCATTTCAAAATTTGGGGGCCTCAGGTTGTGTTTTCTTCAAAATTGATTTGAAAAATGGCTGCATTTTTTCAAACAGTGTAGGCCCTGATCAGACGCCGCATTTTGCGGCGTCTGATCTGGGCCTGCACTTTTTGCCAACTACCCGTTTTGAGGTTTCCGGTACAAAAAGGGTTAAGGGATAATTTTCCTTATAGCTCTTCTGAAATCTATGTTGTGGGTACTCATTGAAGTGATTCTGACAAGTACCCACAACACAGGTGTTCATAAGAAATAAGAACAAGAGGGCCATGATGGCACTGGATCACTCATCTGATCAATATAGTACAAACTAGACAAAGTGCCCAGTGGGGCACATACACCCAAGTCAGTGCCATTGTCTCTGCTGTAAATTGCAATGTCTATAGCTTCTTTGCATATACAGTCCATATTCCATATGGATATGCTATAGAAATATCCTGTACCAGATATGAAGAGAATCTAAGATTACATGTGGTGACAGAGATATGAGCAATCAAAAAGGTTAAACACAACAAGGACGTAAAAGTTGACGAACAGATGGACAGCCCACCCAGGGGCTTGACCCTAGAACTTAGGTATTCTGTATGAAAGGTAATGCTATAGAGATATCCTGTACCAAATATGAAGAGAATCTAGCATGTGCTTACAGAGATATATGAGTAACAAGAGGGCCATGATGGCCCTGGATCACTCACCTGATCCATAGGGTAACAAGTGAGCCCCCTGGGAGAGCCAGTATTGGCCCCCAGGCTATAATTTGAATAATCTTGGTAGTGGTCTAAAAGGTGAAGCTTCAAGACCAGAACCAGAACATACAAGAAAATTTTTAAAGGTTTTCCTTAAATAAGTCTATATAAGCCTTGGGGTCCCCGTGGTGGGTCATTTTTGGCCACAGGGCTATCATTTGAACAATCTTGGTAGAAATCCACAAGACGAAGCTTCATACCAAATATCAAAGACCTTGGCATTCTGCTTTCACACAAGAAGATTTTCAAAGGTTTTCATTGCCTTGACTTCTATTTCCTAGGGCTATAATTTGAACAATTTTGATAGAGGTCCACTAGATAAAGCTTCACACCAAATATCAAAGACCTGGGCCTTGCGGTTTCAGAGTAGCAGATTTTTTTTAAATTTCCTTATATAAGTCAATGTAAAACTGAAGGGACCCAGGGCCGGGGCATTTTTGGCCAAAGGGCTATGATTTGAACCATCTTGGTAGAGGTCCACTGGATGAAGCTACACACCAAATATCAAAGACCTGGGCCATGCAGTTTCGGAGAAGAAGATTTTTAAAGATTTTCCCTATATAAGTCTATGTAAAACCAAAGGGCCCCAGGGCAGGGGCATTTTTGGCCCCAGGGCTTTAATTTGAACAATCTTGGTAGAGGTCCACCAGGTGAAGCTTCATACCAAATATCAAAGACCTGGGTTTTGTGGATTCAGAGAAGATTTTTAAATATTTTCCCTATATGAGCCTATGAAAAACCAAAGGGCCCAGGGGTGGGGGCATTTTTGGCCCCAGGGCTATAATTTGAACAATCATGGTAGAGGTCCACTAGATGAAGCTTCATACCAAATATCAAAGACCTGGGCCTTCTGGTTTCAGATAAGAACATTTTTAAAGATTTTTAAAGATTTCCCCATATAAGCCTATGTAAAACCAAAGGGCCCCAGGGCGGGGGCATTTTTGGCCCCAGTGCTATAATTTGAACAATCTTGGTAGAGGTCGACTAGATGAAGCTTCATACCAAATATCAAAGACCTGGGCCTTCTAGTTTCAGACAAGAAGATTTTTAAAGGTTTTCCCTATATAAGCCTATGTAAAACCAGTGAGCCACGCCCCGGGGCCATTTTTGGCCCTGGGGCTATAATTTGAACCATCTTGGTAGAGGTCCACTAGATGAAGCTTCATACCAAATATCAAAGACCTGGGCCTTCTGGTTTCAGACAAAAAGATTTTTAAAGGTTTTTTCTTATTTTCCTCTTTTCGTTGCCATGGCATCCAGAGTTCTGCATGGAATGGAATTCTTTGAACAACTTTGAGAGCGGACCACCCAAGGATCATTTCTGCCAAGTTTGGTTGAATTCTGCTCAGTGGTTAAGGAGGAGATGTTGTTTAAAGAAATTGTGGATGTACAGGTGGACGGACGATGACGACGACGACGACGGACGTTGACCGATCACAATAGCTCACCCAGAGCCTTCTACTCAGGTGAGCTTATGAAAGGTAATGATATATAGATATCCTGTTCTTTCTTTCTTTCTACTGATACTGCATCGGTCACATTTGACCATTACCACAGGTGTATATTACATACACTCCAGGTTTGCAGGATGAAAGCCTACACAGTAATCATGTAATTATGGAAGGGATCTTTAACCTGCACAGGGGATGGTTCTCCAGTTAACATCCCAATCCGAAGGACAGTGCACTTTATGACATTCATCCCTGCAAATGATGCCAATGGAGCATGTTTGGACACCGAAATTTTATGGCCGCTGCCGGGGAACAAACCCGGGACCTCTAGCATCAGAGGCAAGTGCACTAACCACTGTGCTATCACGCTCCATTCCAAATATGAAGAGAATCTAACATGTGGTTACAGAGACATGAGCAATCAAAAAGGTTTAACACAAAACTTTGACGTAAAGGTTGACGAAAGGACGGACAGTCCATCCAGGGGCTTGACCCAGGAGCTTAGATATTCCATATGAAAGGTACCGGTAATTGCACTTCATCCCTACAGGTTTAATTGGGTACTGGGGCCTAAGATATCATTACACCTGAATGTCAGATAAAAGTCTCACAAAATTGGAAGCAACATCTCCAAAATGACCTAAATAATGTTGACAGAGACTTTAAGCCTCAATTCAAACAAAAAACTTTTGATTTTTTTTTCTTTTTTAGGTTACTGCAACCATCTTGTTCAGCAGAGTGGAACAATTTGAACAATTTTGACTGATGGTCACCAAAAAAGCATTTCTTTGACATCATTTATCAGAACAAACAATTATGGTAGATGGTCACCCAAGGAAATTATTTTGAAATCCATCCATTGGTTAAGGAAAAGTTGTTAAAAGTTTTTTTTCTATTTTTAGTTCTGGTGGCCATCTTGTTCCTCCAAGCAGAACGGTTTGAGCAATTTTGGTAGAGGGTCACCCAAAGAACAATCCTGTGAAATTATTTCGAAATCCATCCACTAGTTAAGCAGGAGTTGTATAAAGGTTTTTCTATTTTTAGCTTTGGCAGCCATCTTGTTCACCCAAGCGGAATAGTTTGAGCAATTTTAATAGAGGGTCACACAAGGAACATTCCTGTGAAATTATTTCAAAATCTATCCAGCAGTTTTGGAGAAGTCATTTAAAGCAAAAAACTGACGACGGACGGACACACAGGGAGGACAAGACGACGGACGAAGAACGATCACAATAGCTCACCTTGAGCACTTTGTGCCAAGGTGAGCTAAAAAATATTACCTTGGACTCAGATTCATAGATTTGAGGTTTAATGTTCTCGTCAACACTATTTAGGTCATTTTGGAGGCGTTGCTTCCAATTCAGTGGGACTTTTACCCAACATTGACTTGAAATGACATCTCAAGCCCTGTCGCCCGATGAAACCAATAGGGTTTATTAGCATGGAGGGTCCGACTTGCACCGCTGTTCCTGGGCATGCTTAGATCCTCTAGGTGGTTTCCCAGTCCTCAATGTGTGCGGTCGGTTTCAGCTCTGCATAAAAGTATCATGCAGCCCATCTATTTCTTCAAACCCAAATGGGTGGGGGCCACAGGCAATAACAAGAGCCATAACTCTGTCAAAATTAGGCTGGATTTTGCCCATCAAAAATACCAAACCATGCATCCAGATTACAAATGTGTATTGAAAATTTGACTAAGATCTGCTTATATTGATTGGAAACAAAGTGCAGACAAAAAGATGGAACGATAGATGGTCTCTGGCTGGAGGCAGACACTGGTGGGAATATCAAAATCCACTACTTTCATGTGGCAGGGTATGAAAATATGAAATGTAGCCAAAAGGCCAAGTAAACAGTGGTCTATGACTTTTCAGCCTCTTGAGAACTTGAAAATGGAAATATAAACAAAACCTGCAACCAGTCTCCTGACAGTGTCACAAGGTCACACACAACTCAGATGGAATGGTCAAATTTTGTTTTGTTTTAGATTCAAATGGCCCAGTCAAAACAATCAGGGTCATGTCCAGCTGATTGGTTAACCCAACTGCATTTTCCTATGGCAGACTTAGTCATTGTCAGAGGATGTTAACATGGACCAAATGTTGATGGTTCTCTGTTTCATTACACAGACTGGACATAAGGAATCAAGTTTTGGGGTAGCTGTCAGTCTCTCCTTATGTCTAGCTATGCAACTATTCAAACAAGGGGACCATGATGATCCTATATCGCTCACCCGAGCTTAGAGATTTACATTTGGGTCCCGGGGCGGCAATTTTTGGCCTCAGGGCTATAATTTGAACAATCTTGGTAGAGGTCCACTAAATGAAGCTACATATCAAATATCATAGGCCTGGGCCTTCTGGTTTCAGATAAAATGATTCTTAAAGATTTTCAATGTATAAGCCTATGCAAAACATATTGGCCCCATGGTGGGGCCATTTCTGTCCCCTAGGCTATAATCTTGGTAGGGGTCCACTAGATGACACTTCATAGAAAATATCCAAGACCTAGGCATTTTGGTTTCAGACAAGAATATTTTGAAAGGTAAAACCCGGGACAGCGCCATTTTTGGCCCCAGGGCTATTAGTTGAATAATCTTGGTAGAGGTCCACTACATGAAGATTCATACCAAATATCAAAGACCTGGGTCTTCTAGTTTCAGACAAGAAGATTTTTAAGGATTTCCCCTATATCAGCCTATGTAAAACATGTGGGCCCATGGGCTGGTCCATTTTCGGCCCCAGGGTTATAATTTGAACAATCTTTTCAGTGTTCCATTAGATGAAGCTTCGTTTATACAAAATATCAAAGACCTGAGCCTTCTTGTTTCAGACATGAAGATTTTTAAAAGTTTTTGCTATATAAGCCTAGGTAAAACCAGTGCGGGGGGCATTTTTGGCACCTGGGCAAAAATTTAAACAATCTTGGTAGAGGTCCATTAGATGATGATTCATACCAAATATCAAATGTATCAGACAAGAAGATTTTTTAATGTTTTCCCTATTATAAGCTTATAACCAAGTATATTTTGAAAGAGGAAAATATATTTATTTCCTCTTTTTTTTGGTCATAATTTAATAATTTACGGTATTTTTTACGATTTTCTTGGTCATTCTTTCAAAAATCTTGGGCACAGAATTTCTCAAACATATAAAAAGCATGTACAAAGTTCAAATATACAAGACTAATTTTCATTATCTAAGGGGAATTTTCCAACGCACTCGTGTTTTTGGGATTGATCCCGAAAATAAATCTCAACACATCATCACAGTTGTAAATGATATAAATAATTTTTGGGATCTATCCCAAAGTTTTCTTTTTTTTTTCACATGTTAAATAGATTAGTAGATTATCCTTTCGGGATCAATCCCAGAAAATAATTACTGAACAGATTTATAAATGAGGTGATTTTTTTTGGATCAATCCCAAAATGTTTTTTTTTTTTTTTTTTTTTATTTGCATGTTACATATATCAGTTTTGGGATCGATCCCAAACATGAAAATATAAGCGTTTTTGGGACCAATCCCAAGACTGAAAAAAGCATTATCCCACGCACTCGTGTGTTTTTGGGATTGATCCCGAAAATAAATCTCAACACATCAACACAGTTGCAAATGATATAAACAATTTTGGGATCAATCCCAAATTTTTCTGGTTTCTTTTTTACATGTTAAATAGATTATCATTTTGGGATCAATCCCAGAAAATAATTAACATATTTATAAATTAGGTGAATTTTTGTTTTTTTGGGGATCAATCCCAAAATGTTTTTTTTTTTTTTTTTTTTTTGCCACGTTAAACATATCAGTTTTGGGATCGATCCCAAACATGATAATATAAGCGTTTTGGGGACCAATCCCAAGACAGCAAAAAGGATTCTGTTTTCTGCGTACACTTGGAAAAGTTCGTCGAAATAGGAAACTTCTGAGGATTTTGAGCACATGTACAAAGCATTAGAAATAAAACATTATCTCTGTCCGAAGCAAGGCCATTCAGGTCCAAGCTTTACCATTGTAAACGAGCCCCCACCAATCGGGGTTTGAAGAAATAGATTGGACTGCATTGTTTTTCCACCACGAAGAGCTAAAAGTATTGGTAAACCACCAAGGTCTATGCTTGCCCAGGTGAAACGATGCAAGTCGAGCCGCTCCTTTAACCCAAGCGGTTTCTATGGACTGTTGGGCCTGAGAAGTCATTTCATTTCAATGTCATCAGATTCGACAAAAATGTCTCAAAAATGATCTAAATAATGTTGATAGGGACGAAAAACCACAATGCAAACAAACAAACCATTGTAAACAGGTATAAGTCATTGACGCTGACTGCTTACTGATGCATAAATGCAAAAATGTGTATAACGAATGCATAGAAAATTAAACGGAGTGAACAAAATTATAGATTTTCGTTTGAATCGCCTCAAAGAAAGAAAAACATAGACGAGTTTACAATGAGTGACGAACAAACATTTATGATGTATGTTCGTTAGAATTGTCACCGTTAACAATACAAAACACTGAATTATATTAACTGAGTGAAGAACTTGATGATCGTTTTTATTGACTCCATGATTTGGTTAAATCAAACCCCTACCCAGCGGACACATGTGGTTGCATCGACGTTGAGGCGGCGTTGTATTAACGACATGTGCCCGCTGGGTAGAATCTATGTTTCTGAACAATGTAGATTGTGGATGCTCGAATGAAATGTCAGAATAAGATGTTTTAACAAATATCCACTTAGCAATTATCTGATCAAAAGCAAGCACAATGAACAAACGACAAAATGGATCTAAAAATGTTTTCAGAGGAAAACAATGCCCCAAACACCATAAACATAATCTAAACACCTATTTGACCTCAAAATCTAGGTGTGGGTCACCAAAATCTTAGGTGCATAAACTGACAGTTTTCGGGAGCATGTGACCTTACAAAAGGTCAAGATCACCACAATGTAATCAAATTTGTGTTAGGTTGGAATCTATATTGTACCAACTTGTCCAACATTCATCAATTCTTAAGAGACAGGGTGCATACGAGCCATTATTTGCTCAATATTGACAAATTTCGAGAGCCTGTGACCCAGGAAAAAAGTCAAGGTCACTTAAATATGTAATCCTTATTTGTAGGATGCAATGATCAAGTATACCAATTTTGACCAAATGTCAGCAATATGTTCAGGATAGAACGCAGAGAAGCCAAGAAACCAAACTTGACAGACTTTTCTGGGGTATGGGGGTGCTTGTTCACTTGAAAATAAGATCGGGGTCACCAAAATCTTATCAAATCTTTGGTAGGTGGCAATAAAAATTATACCAAGCTTGAGCAATGCAAGCTTGAACGGTTTATGAGATACATGAAAGGGCGCAGGGGAAGCCATAATTCATGGTTTTCTTTCTTTTTTTTTTTTCGGAGGAGGAGTGGGGGGTGGTGGCGAGGAGGCTGTGCCGTTGAAAATTGTGTCAAAGTCATCAAAATCTAGTCCACTCTTTGTTATGCTGCAATGATATATTGTACCAAACAAGTATGAAAAGGTCACTCAGGAAAGGCCTCGATGAAAGAACGCAGCCATCTCAAGCGACCTAAAGAATGTAAGCGACATGGACATGATGGATGCACACACAAAAACATCAGACGAAACATGAACCAACAGCACAAATCCAATTAACAAATAAGACACTGCGAACCGAACGACCACCTTGAGACGGTCAGCAGCAAAACCAACGGAGAGGGGTGGGTTTGTAACTTCGGAGTATATGAAATTTCAATCCTCGCCCTCAATTCAAATGCAGTATCAAGCATATTAACAATAACAAATTGAACCGCGTGGATGCTTCCTAGTTTGACCAAGTTTCAATGATTTGTTCATTAGATAAGGTGCAGACAAGCCATGCAACTGCCCTTTAAATTAAGGCCAAGATCACCAAAGTCTAATCAAATCTTTGGTAGGTTGCAATGATGTATTCATTTGTAGAAAGTGTGAACACATTTCATCGATTCCTTCACGAGACATAGAAGCCTCTGTGGTGTAGTGGTTACGCTAGTCGCCTGGTAAACCAGGGATCGCAGGATCGATCCCGGGCTTCTCCAGACTTTCGGATGAGTCTTTAAACCGAGGTCCCGTCTCCGTAATACCTTAGCTGTTGGTGGGACGTCAAACTCAAACACTCATTCACGAGACAGGGTGTGGATGAGCCAAATCGGACAGCTTTTCTTGAAAATAAGGTAAAGCTCATTAAAACCTATTCAAATCTTAGGTATGCTGCAGTGATATATTGTACCCAGTGTGACAAAATTCATCAATATGTTCATGAGAGAGATTGCAGGCGAGCCATTTTGGCCGAAATTGACGGTTTTCGGGGACCTGTGCCCTTGAAAATAAGGCCAAGGCCATTCAAGCCTAATGACTGTTTCCCCTAGCCAAGTGATAGAACCATGCAAGTTAAGTCAGAATCAACCAATAGGTTAAGGAGATTACGACAACATGCCTAATCAAGTGCATTGGTAAAAAATTACCACCAAAAAAGAAAATTTTCAGATACAAATCCTGATATTTTTCATATCTCTGCTTATAACATAGATTGTGGGTACCCATAATCTCTGTTTTTGAGCAGAATTAAGAAAAATAAGGTATACCCCTGTAAACCCAAGGTTTACATTATAAACCCAAGGTTTACATTATAAAAGTTGGGCTTAAGGGGTCAAATTTCTATAGGCGTGTTTTCGTGATGAAACAGACCACACCAGCGCCGATTCCATCGCAAACGGGATCCGCGCCAAAACAATATGTCTCCCTCACCCGTTGTGGTGGCGGAGGGTGGGGGAATTCGGGGCGTCATAAGTATAACTCATGAATATGCCCTCAGTCTCTAGTTTCATACAATTGAATTCCTAAATGGTGATTTTTAAAAGGCATATGTTCCTTGTCCATAGCATACGAACGCAAAACAATATATTTCCATCTGCTCCTCTATGTACATGTGGATACCATATCATTGGGCTGTTGACGTGCATAATATCAGTCGTAGAAATAATTCATGAAATGAACAATGTGTCACGGCATGTAAAAAGAGTTAATGTTTTGTCAAACTGTCATATTCCGTTTCACCTAGTTGCGCATTGGGACTCATTTACCAAAATGAGTTTGCAGATGCATACTTCTGCCACAACACGCCACGGTCCATAGTGGCACACATGTCAACTCAAAACACTACCACCCCAACGACGCCACACCAAACCGCGTCAGTGTACACTGTAGCCCACGTATTAAGTGCTATCAACGCCATTCCAACCCATAGTACGGCACGTACGGCAAATAGTTCATCTGGACGCCAACGTCGCATTTAGTATTAACGTCTGGTTAACATTCTTAGCTTGAAAAGTAGAAGTAAAACAAAGATCAGGAATTGATACAATTAACTTACTCCATCCATAAAAGACACCAAAGGGAAAGAAATACAAACATTAAGCGACCAGACCATAATGGAAACCTAAACAAAGGAAGGCCATATGGACAGTTACTTTCCCACAAAATGGCCATATGGCCATCCAAAATTAAAAGACACAAGTGATATACACAGTAAGTAACAAACAACAACATAAATAAAATGCCACGGAAGAGCCGCCTTGGAACGGTCAGTGGAAGATTTCCACTGGGGGGCTTAAATCGATTTTACGTGGCCACAATCCTCGCCCTTACTTCCGTCGCGATTAAGACAAATAATTTGTTCAGTCCGCATGAAGGCCTCCTAACTCATCAGTGCAACATCTCCGTGAACACAGAAATCAAAGAACCACAGAGGTGAGACAACGGTGAGGACTCGACAGCAAGAAACCACTGAAATGCTGGAGCAAAAGAAAACCAACAGTTAGACTCCGATGAGCCCGACCAGAGACAGAGCATCAGGCACCAACCAACATTATCTCTTTAATTTTCAATAAGCCTTTACGTTGGAGCCGTCATAGAATCTGAGGCCTGACCCACCGGCGTGCAATTAAAGAGGGAAGCAAAGTTGCCAACCGTGATTGGGTTAACTACCATGCATGCAGTCTGTCGTATAATATCCATGTTGTACCCAATCTTTTTATATCGAAGAATGATTTTACGAAATTGGGTGCTGAAGTCATTGCGGTTATATATTTTTCTGAATTTATATACTAAGTCACCATAAAATTCATAGATGCCATAGTTGATTCTGCATAAGGCTAGAAAAAGAAAAGAAGTCACTCGAGTGTGTCTTTTTTTAGTATATAAAAATATTAACCTACACTATAGACTCTAGCTTGAGCAGATTGAATTACATTTATACATGCATAAGTATATTAAAGGACTACTTAACATGATTGAGAGTATTTGATTTCCATAAAAATATATCTTAATATTTACATTTCCAGTGTAAAGCCTAATGTAAACCTATAGAAAACAATGCACTTCGTACTTCCATGAACGCATTGTGTCACATGATTTTCAGTGACATCATATGACGTCAGTACAAACCATGGTTCTCTATAAACTGATTGAGCGTTAGCGGCGTCAACGCTCTTTATCTTTTCGTAGAAAAACAGCGTGTTATTTTTCAACTTTAAAGGTTTGCCGTACAAACATTTTTGCGCCCAGTGATGAGGAGCAAAGAACATAAATACAAGAGGCTCAATGAGCCTAACCGCTCACATGAGGAACATTTTAGTAAGCTGTTTGCCTCATGGTTTCAGAGCAGAAGATTTTATTCGAAGGTCTTCCATATATAAATCAGTGGGAGATAATGAGCCAACGGATAGGGCCAATTTAGACGCCATAGCCATTGCTGGTGACCGATTGATGTTGCAACAATACTAAATGTCTAATCTCTCAGGAGATTTCTTAAGTTTTTTTGTATTATTAGTCTACAGGAATTATTGATTGAGTGTGTTTTAGTTTTACGTTCCACCAACAGCTAAGGTGATACAGAAACAGGACCTCAGTTTAAAGACTCATCTGGAAGTTTCGAGAAGCCTGCGGTCTATCCTGTGATCCCTGGTTTATCAGGCGCGTAGCATAACCATAACACCACAGAGGCCTCAATAGGAGTTAAAAGGTCCCATGGTTTAGTCAATTTCGACCCTAGGGGCCTGGTTGGTAGGATTAATGTAGGTGACCACTCAATGTGTTTACATACTGAACATCTAAGGTCTGGGCCTTATGGTTTCAGAAAAATGAAGATCAAAATTTATTTGCTTTATTATTATAGTCTTGTAGTTACAAACTTGGCAGGATTTATATAGGACAACACATAGCATTGTAACATATGAAACATCATGGCTCAGAGACGAATGGTTTCAGACAAGATTTTTTTTTTTTAAGTTTTTTTTTCATTATAAGTCTATAGGAGCTAATTTTGACCCCTGCCGCATGGTTGACAGGATTTATGTAGATGGTCATTTTACGTTGCATCATACAAAAATATCTAAGCTATGGGCTTTATGGTTTCAGAGAAGAACATTTTTTTTAACATGTTTGTTTTCATTATAAGTCTAAGGTAGCTAAGGAGCCCCGCCGTGAGTTAATTTGGACCCCCAGTTTAGGGCATTTTGGATTCAGAGAAGAAGATTTTTAAAGTGTTTATCCATTATTAGTCTATGGGAGCTAATGAGCCCAGGGGCGTGGCCAATTCTGACCACAGAGGCATGGTTGGCAAGATTTATGAAGGTAACCATTTCACGTTAGAACATAATAAATCTAAGCTATGGGCTTAATATAATGGTTTCAGAAAAGAGGTTTTATGGCGTTTTTCCATTATAAGTACAGGGAGCTAAGGAGCCCCGGGGCCTGGCTAATTTGGACACTAGGGGCATGATTGGCAGGATTTATGCAGGGGACCATTTGACGCTGCTACGTACTAAATATCCAAGCTTTGGGCCTTTTGAGGAAGATTTTTTAAGTTTTTCCCATTGTTTATCTACGGAGCTTATGAACTCCAGGGAGTGTCCAATTTTGACTCCAGAGGCAAGGTTCGCAGGATTTATGTAGGTGACCGTTTCACGCTGGTACATACTAAATATCTAAGCTATGGGCTTTATGGTTTCAGAGAAGTTTTTTAAGCTTTTTCTTTATCGTAAGTCTATGGGAGCTAAGGTGCCCCGGGGTGTGGCCAGTTTGGACCCCAGGGACATGACTGGCAGGATTTATGTAGGGGACCACTTGACATTGCTACATACTAAATATCTAAGATTTGGGCCTTGTTGTTTCAGAGAAGAAGATTTTTAAGTTGTTTTCCAATTTTTTCCATGAGTCCCGGGGCGTGGAAAATCCAGACCCCAGGCATACGATCGGCAGGGTTTATGTAGGGTACCGTATTACTTTGCATCTAAACTATTTACTAAATATCTTAGCTATGGGCCTTATGGTTTCGGAGAAGAAGATTTCTGAAGCTTTTTTCCATCAGAAGTCTATGGAAACAAAGGAGCCCCGGGACCTGGCCAATTTAGACCCCAGGGACATGATTGGCAGGATTTCTGTAGGGGACAGTATTACTTTGCAACCTACTGAATATCTTAGTTATGGGCTATATGGTTTCGGAGAAGAAGATTTTTGAAGCCTTTTTTCCATTATAAGTCTTTGGAAGCTAAGGAGCCCCGGGCCTGGCCAATTTAGACCCCAGAGGCATGGTTGGCAGGATTAATGTAGGGGACCACTTGACATTTCTACTTAGTAAACATTTAAGCTCTGTGCCTTGTGGTTTCAGAGAAGAAGATTTTTTGAGTTGTTCCCTTGGTAAGTCAATGGGAGCTTATGAGACCCGGGGCGTGGCTAATTTGTACCCCCGGGCATTATTTGCAGGATTTATGTAGGGGATCATATTACGTTGCTACATACTAAATATCTAAGCTATGAGCTTTATGCTTTCGGAGAAGAATATTTTTGAAGCCCTGTTCCCTGTTGTAAGTCTGTGGAAGCTAAGGAGTCCTAGGGCGTTGTCAAATTAGATCCCTGGGGCATGATTGGCAGTACTAATGTAAGGGACCACTTGACGTTGCTACATACTAAATATCTAAGCTCTGAGCCTTGTGGTTTCAGAGAAACAGATTGTTTTAAGTTTTTTCCCATTGTGAGTCTATGTGAGCTATATGTTGCCATGGCAACAAGAGTTTCCATCTGATCTGCCCCCAAACAATAGGCGTTCTTTCCACCTACCTGACAATGCTTCGTGTGGAATTTAATCATGATTGGCCCACTGACTTTGAAGATATACTTATTTGAAAATGTGAACGGACGACGGACAACGGAGCATTGGAATACTATTACCTCACATGAGCATTCGGCTCAGGTGAGCTAATAAGAAATAAACTTATTTTTATGCTGTTCATGATAGTATGCACGACAGTGGGTGGCTAGCTAATTTCACATGAACCCCTTCGGGGTTCATTTACTTTGCAGTCGACCCACAGCGTTCATACTTTCATGAACAGCTGTAAAAGAAAATTAATTTCTCTTTAGTATAGTATTGTGCTTACAATGTGATTGGTGTTACGTTGTCGTAAACTTTAAAATGGAGAATCATACCAGTTATTGTTTCATAGCTGTTGTTGTAGCAGCGCGTCAGAAATGATGCGATGCATCGTTTTTGCATTGTCAATCAGACATGAAATATATGTAAGTAGAATAAGAATGACTTGTGGTACGTTAACCAAATCTGTGTGAAGCATTCATATTGACATGCCTGTGCTAGTAGATGTATGTATGTACTAAGTATGACTGATGCACTTCTTATATTATGTAAAAGGTGGAATGAATTAAAACAAGAGGCCCCTGTGCCACAGTACTCACCACAGCTTAGGTGGGCACGGAATATTAGCAGCTACCGACCGATTATTAAGTCCCCAAAACGAACCCCCAAACTCAAATGACCACCTATGTGGACTCAATATCTGAAATAGTAGGCGTTTTATGAAGTGGAAGGGTTGGGGATGGACCCAAGGGAGCCCTTATTAATGGATTTGCCATTATATGGTTCAGGGGCGGGGATATGTATGATTCCTGAGACATTAGGCCATTTTAGCAGTGGAGGGGTTTGGACATGGCTCGGTGGAACTCAGGACTCAATATTTTTTTCACTGAATAGGTCTTATCATTAGGACAAAGAATATATATGGTTCAGGGGTGGGAACCTTGATGGTTCTGGAGGTATGAGGCCTTTTAATGAAGTGAAGGGGTGATGAATAGCTCCTGTGGACCCGCGGGGACCCTCAAGTTGGTCCGCCGGAATGTGTCTAATCATGAGGAAAAGGATATGATTAAGGGCTGACGAGCATCCGTGGCCTAGTGCGTAAGAGCGCTGACTCTTAACCATTAGGTCTCACACCGTTGTGGTTCGAACCTTGCTCGGCTCACATGTGAGACGCCAACTTCTGCAACGGAAGGTAGTTTTTCTCCAGGTACTCCGGTTTTCCTCCACATCTGATCTACAATCGGCTCGATATAAGTTGAATAATCTTTAAAGGGCCCCGCCCCCACCCCAAAACAAAAAAAGATCAAGAATTGGAATGTAAATTGTTTCTGAGATATATGACCTTTTATGAACTGGAAGGGTGGCGCATTGCTACAGAACAATCCGGAAGACCACAAGGGTGGTGTGACAGAATTAGTCTTGTTATTATGAACATGAGTATATTATGGTTTAGGGGTTGGGAATTGAACGGTTTCTGAGATACATGACATTTTAAGAAGTAGAGGTTTGGGCATCGCCAGGGTCACCAAAGGGGACCTGAAGGTTGGTGTCACTGAATGCATCTTATCATTAGTAACATGATATTATAAGGTTTAGGGGTGAGGGTCTGAAGAGTTTCTCAGAAATGTGGCCTTTTATGAAGTGGAGGGATGAGGCATAACCCCAGTGCATCCCGGGGTGGGGGACGCCCAGATTGGTGCCACTGAATGTCTCTTACAATAAGATACAAGAGTTTATAAAGTTCTAGGGGTGGGGATTTTAATGGGTTTTGAGATATGAGGTCTTTATTGTAGTGAGTTTGTGTGTGGAGGTGTGGGGGCGGTCCCCCGGGGCACCCTCGGTGCCCCCGAGTGGCGTGTCTGTATGCATCTTATTATTAGGGACACAAATATACATGTATATAGTTTAGAGGTAGGGATCTTAAAGTTTTCTGATTGATGATTTGGCCTTTTATAATGTGATGGAGCTGGGTCATGGCCCTGTCACCCCTTTTTTTTGGGGGGGGGGGGGCTTCGAAACAAAATTTTGGCGGATTTTTGCATGTCCCCAGGGGACGTTTTGGGTCAGTGGTTTTGAATTTTGAACCGCCAGTGCAAAACCAGCAGTTGCACAAAAACATATTGCTTCAAGGAACTTGCTATAAATGTTTTGTCAAAATATCTGCAATGAATTGGCAGTATATGCCATTTTTGCAAATTTCCTAATTGTAAGTCTATGGACACTACGAGTTGCCATAGTATCCAAACTAATAAGCCGTTTATCATAAAAAGGTAGAAGATTGCTAAAGGAACATTTCTATGAAAGTTTTATCAAAATATCCGCAAAGGCTCGGCAGAAAGTACCATTTTTCAAGTTTTCCCATTGTATGTCTATGGAAATTCTTAAGATGTCATAGCAACCGAACTAAAGAATCGAATTTAATCAAAAAAAAAAAAAAAAAAAACCTGCAAAGGCTAATAAGATGATATCTGCACGAAGTCTCAGCCTCATAAAGAATATGGTTTCTGAGGAGGTGATTTTGTTTAATTTTTCTTATTGTTTTTTTTTTTTTTTTTTTTTTTTTTTTTTTGGGGGGGGGGGGGGCATTTTGGTTTTCATGGCAACCAATAAATATGAGCAGTAGGCCTTAAATCATATGACAGATAGAATATTGTCAAAGGGACATTTCTATGAAAGTTTTGTCAAAATATATGCAGACGCTTGTCAGTAAATGACATTTTTAATGTTCCCCATTATAAGTCTTTGGAAACTTATACAGCTGATTTTCATACAAAAATTACACTCACCCAGCCGAAGGCTGCTACAGATTAAATTTGGGCCCAATCGGCTCAGTGGTTTCACGAGAGTGTTGACGCCAGACGACACCAGATATACGACATATGACGACAACGGACAACTGCATATCCTATAAGCTCCCCCGGATCATTTGGCTCTGGTGAGATAAAAATCACAGTCAGTCAACTGAGAAACAGCTTCCAGCAATAAGTTGATTCAGTGCTGAATCAACGTGAAACCTACGTTACGAATTTTGTTTTAACGTTGAATCAAAGTTGGGTACCAGCAGTAGGCAAAGTTCAATGTAAATAGCCGTGACTTCATCTGGTCGGCCTAATTGACATTGTTGAAAACAAGACATTGCAAGAGGGCCAAAATGGCCCTGGATCGTTCACCTGATACTTACTGTACAGAAACATGGTAGGTAACATAAAATGGAGTGAGCGGTTTGAGCATTCTTATTTGACAGTGACCCAAGCAGCATTTCTGTGAAATTATTTCAAAATCAGTCTACCTCTTCAGGAGTAGAAGTCATTTTAAAAGTTTTTTTTTTTTAGTTTTTGTGGCAATCACGTTCAGTGGAGGGAATCAATTTTGACATTTTTGTCTGAGGGTCACCTATGTAACATGCCTTCTGAATTGTTTTCTTTCAGGGGATGAAGGCTTTCAAAAGTTTCCTTTGACAATGCAGAGCCGACAGTTGCCCAGTGTAACTGACAATGCCCGTGGTGACAAAGGCGGGGTGGGAGGGTGGGGGATTGGCATAAGATGAGGCGGTGGTTCGCTTTGTTAACACATATCTGACTTGAATGTCTCTATCTGGAACCATTTGGACAGTCAGAGTCAGATTCTAATGCACCAGAAGGCGACAAACTGGCTCAGTCTTAAGTTTCATTCTTCGATATAAAAAGATTGGGTACAACATGGATGTTATACGACAGACTGCATGCATGGTAGTTAACCCAATCACGGTTGGCAACTTTGCTACCCTCTTTAATTACACGCCGGTGGGTCAGGCCTCAGATTCTTTGACGGCTCCAACGTAAAGGCTTATTGAGAATTAGAGAGATCTAATTCTTGGTAATGTTGGTTGGTGCCCGATGCACTGTCTCTGGTTGGGCCCATCGGAGTCTAACTGTTGGTTTTCTTTTGCTCCAGCATTTCAGTGGTTTCTTGCTGTCGAGTCCTCACCGTTGTCTCACCTTTGTGGTTCTTTGATTTTTTTGTGTTCACGGAGATGTTGCACTGATGAGGTAGGAGGCCTTCATGCGGACTGAACAACTTATTTGTCTAAATCACGACGGAAGTAAGGGCGAGGATTGTGGCCACGTAAAATCGATTTAAGCCCCCCAGGGGAAATCTTTCCACTGACCGTTCCAAGGCGGTTCTTCTGTGGCGGTTTATTTATGTTGTTGTTTGTTACTTACTGTGTGTATCACTTGTGTCTTTTTATTTTGGATGGCCATATGGCCATTTAGTGGGAAAGTAACTGTCCTTATGGCCTTCCTTCGTTTAGGTTTCCATTATGGTCTGGTCGCTTAATGTTTGTGTTTTTTTCCCTTTGGTGTCTTTGATGGGTGGAGTAAGTTAATCGTATCGATTCCATATCTTTGTTTTACTTCTACTTTACTTACAATGTCACATGGTGACAAGGGTAGGGGTTGGGTGGGGTAGGGGCGGGGCGGGACTAACAAAGTTAGCATCAGAAGCTAGACTTATGAGATTCCCTTTAGCAATACAGAGCTGACATGTATGCCAATGTCTCGGCACCTTGTGGACATTGAGGGTCAGATCCTAATACGCCATGGAGAGATGAAGTGCTTATGCTAACAATGCCTCATGGTGACAACCGGGCGTGGCTTGGAGAAGGGTTGGAATCAGAAGCTAGACTTATTAGTCGGTGGTTCCCATATTAGTTATACACAGCTGATGCATTTCACTATATGGGCACACATTGAGGGTAAGTTTCTAGTGCACAAGGCGGAGATTGGCACCAGTGCTTTAATTTGAACAATCTTAGCAGCGGGCCACAAGATGAATCTTCAAACTAAATATCAATGACTTGGGCCTTCTCAGACAAGGGGATTTTAAACCTCTTCCCAATCTTAGTCTATGTAAAACTGGTGGGCCATTTTTGGCCCCAGGCTCTACTTGAAACTGCATGTCAAATGTCAAAGACCTCGGCCTTCTTGTTTCAGTCAAGATGTTTAAAGGTTAGCCCTGTAAGTCTTTAAAACAGGTGGGTCCAGGGGCGGTGTGATGTTTGGCCCCAGGGCTATAATTTAAACAATCGCGGTTAAGGTCCACTAGATGAAGGTTCAAAGCAATTACCACAGACCTGGGCATTGCGATTTCAGGGTAGAAGTATTTATGGTTTCTGGAAAAAAATCTATTTTTGGCTCCTGTGACCTTGATGTGCCACGGACCGGAACCGTTTGAACAACTGTGAAAGGGGACCATCAAAGGATCATTCCTGTGACATTATGTCAAAATCTGATCTGTGGTTTAGAAGATATTGTTTGAAGAAATTGTTTACAGACGCACAGACGCATGGCGGATGGCGGACGTAATGTGGTCCCAAAAGCTCACCTTGTCCCTACGTGACAGGTAGGCTAAAAGACGACAATGAACAACTTCTAATTCTAAGGAAGTGGCTTTAAGAGTGTGCAAACAGTTCTATAAGGAACATCTACAATTACCTTTTCATAGGCACAAGCCAGTGCCGGGAAGCAGGTTCGGTTGTTATATGTCTTCATACTCTTTTCCCCACAACCTATGTAAAATCCACCTGTCGACCACCATCATTGACAATGGACTTATTCTGCAAAGTGTCAAAGTAAAATTTTTTCTTATCGGACACCCGTCTATGCTACTAACTAGTAGAGTGTTTGCTTCCCACGCATCTCGTTATCCCTAAAGCCCAATATATACAGAACATTTCCCTTTTTCTTCCAGCTGACGAGTGCGGCTTTAACGTGTTACAGCGAGCTGCAGCATGTAAATCTGAAGAAATATATTTTTGTATTAGAGGGCTAAATCTATGTATATTCATTATATTCTTTTTTGTTTGTTTTTAAATGCTAAAAATCGTTACATTGGCTACTAGGTCATCATTGGGCAGCAAGGCTTGAGATGTCATTTCATCTCAATGTCGGGTAAAAGTTCCACAAAATTGGGAGCAACGTCTCCAAAATGACATTTACAGTGTTGACGGGGGCGTTAAACCTTCAATCAAACAAACAAAAGGTCAGTTCAAAACCTCCAGACAAATATTAATTATGTATTTTAACATTCTTTGGCGTCGATTACATTTTCAATCGTGCATTGTTGAAAGTCCATGTTTTTTGGGGGGCTTTTTTATTCTAATTTTTAAATGTATTTTTATAGACACAAATATAATCTTCAAGCTGAAATACTAAAAGTGCGATGTTAAATGATTGAGCCATAAGCCAAGCCAAGTTTAACATGGTGCCCCCTCCATACAGAGATATACGAACAAGAAGACCAAGATGGTTCTTAATGGCTCACCTGAGTCATTAAGGGACTCTGGTTTTGTTTTGTTTGAATTGAGGTTTAACGTCCCCGACAACACTATTTACGTCATTTTAGAGACGTTGCTTCCAATTTTGTGGGACTTTTACTCGACATTGAGATGAAATGACATCTCAAGCCCTGTCGCCCAATGAAACAAAACAGCTTATATGCATTGGGCGGTCTGACTCTCACCATTCTACTTCCGCAGGCTTAGTCCTTCTAAGCGGTTTACTAGTACTCATGTGTGGTCAGTTGCAGTTCTGTGTGGAAGCACCGTGCAGCGTAATCTATTTCTTCAAGCCCCGATAGGCGGGGGCGAGAACAGATTCTGGTGTGCCCAGATAGATGATAAGACCTAATTTTGACTCGATATGACAAATTTCAAATTTGGTTTTATCAGGTCAAAAGCTATCGCGTTATCATGAAGACAAACGTTCTGGTCATGTTTCATTAAGACAGAAGCAAATAAGTTGTATCTGTAGACAGTGAACAAGGCAATAAACACATTTGACTAAGTTGTCTAGTTTTTGACTCGACACTGTATACTCGAACCTGAAAGAGATTTCATACATTCTGATAAACTTCACGAAGAGTGAAGCAAATCTGTGGTCACTATAAATTAAAGGCATTTGACCTAGTTGTTTACTCCGCTTAGTCAATATTCGAGCTGGACTGAAACATCATCACGACGGGCATTCGGTTAATGTCACGCAGAATGACACTGTGGCATAGTAAAGGGTTAACAAGGGTTTAAAGAAATATGACCTAGCGACCTAGTCTTTCTTCCGATATGACTCATATTCGCGACCAAGCTATTATCGTAAAAACATTCTGATATAGCTTCATTGAGATTAAAGCAACACTGTAGACCCTAGCGGGTGAACAAGGCTTTAAAGAATTTGACCTAGTGGCCTAAGTTTTGATTGCACATCACGGTGATACACACATTCAATCTTAGACAAGATAGCACCAAGAACCACCAAGACAGACATCCTGGTACAGTTCCACGAGGATTGAAGACAAATTGTGGACTCTAGCGAGTGAACAAATTTGAAAGTAATTTGATCAGTGATTTAGTTTTTGAACCGATATGAGCCGCATTCAAACTAGAGGGCAAACATTCTTGCATAGCTTCATGAATGTTAAAGCAAAACTGTGTGTTAGGGGGTGAACAAGGTTTGAAAGCAACTTGACCTAGTTTCTGAACCCGACATTTGCCATTCCCGATATTACCTAGACAATCATTCTTTAATGGTTTCAGGAAAGTACAGCAAAACGCCTCAAGATGCTGAACATGGTTTTAAAACAATTTGATCTAGTGAGCGGGTTTTGACCCCATATGACCCATATTCCTACTTGACCATGGAATTACCAAGAATTTTTTTCTTGAACAGTTTCATGAAGCACAACTTCGGTCTCTAGAGGGGGAACAAGGGGTCAAAACAAATTAACCTTATGAACTTGTTTTGGATCCTATATGACCCATATTCAGATTTCTTTTCTAATACATTTATATCAGGCAAACTATTGTGGTGTAGTTTTATGAGGATTGAAGGAAAACTGCGGCCTCTAGGGGATGAACAAGTTTCTAAAGCAATTTGACCTAGTGGCCTTGGCTTTGATCTGACATCAGCATATTCAGATCTGATCAAGATGTATTCCATGCAAATATTTTGGTGTTGTTTTAACGAAGCAAGACTTAGTGGGATGCCTAGTTCTGGAACGGAATGACATGTTTTGTTTTGTCTCTCTCCTGCAGCACTGATTTCGTTTGCCCATCTCTGATTAACGCTCGAATTTTATCGCCTTTAAATTTGACATTTTCCCATAAATAATGCATGTTTGGCATGGACGTCGTCATGACGTTACTTTATCCCGCCAATGTGTTATTACACGCGCGGACATGCGATTTTTATTACACTACGTTATCCATACCTACTCAAAGACGTCATATGATAATACCAAATATCAAAGGCCTGGGCCTTCCGATATCGGATAAGAGGATTTTTAAAAGTTTTCCCTATATATGCAATTTAAAACCAGTGGGTCCTTGGTCGGGGCCATTTTTCGCCCCGGGCTATAATTTGAAAAATCTTCATAGAGGTCCCTAAGACGAAGCTGCTAACCAAATTTCAAAGAGACAAATACCTGGGCCTTCTGGTCTCAGACA
The DNA here is from genome assembly GCA_963580285.1 of Lucinisca nassula. Lineage (NCBI taxonomy): Eukaryota > Metazoa > Mollusca > Bivalvia > Lucinida > Lucinidae > Lucinisca > Lucinisca nassula. Next base: position 189,478,495 of record OY757010.1, read on the forward strand.
ATATGTTAAGGTTTTTCCTTTAATAGTCCCTGTAAAGCAAGTTGGTCCCGGGGCGGAGTCATTTTTGTCCCCCGCGCTACAATTTGAACAAACTTGGTAGAGGTCCACTAGATTAAGCTGCATATCCACTAGCAAAGGTTTGGTCCTTCTGGAGGCAAGATCAGACAAGAAAATATTTAAAGGTTTTTCCTTCACAGTAAGCAAATGGGCCAGGAGGCGGGGCCATTTTGTCCCCAGGGATATAATTTGAACAATCGCGGTAGACTTCCACTAGGTGAAGCTGCATAACAAATATCAAAGACCTGGGCCTTCTGGTTTCAGACGAGAAGAGTCTTAAATAGTTTTCACTTATATATGTAAAACAAGTGGGCCCGGGGTAGGGGCGGCATTTTCGGACCCGGGGCTATAATTTGAATAATCTTGGTAAATGCCCACTAGATGAAGCTTCTACAAAATATCGGAGACCTGGGCCTTCTGGTTTCAGACAGGAAGATTTTAAAGGTTTTTCCCTTAGAAGTCTTGTAAAAGATGTGGATCCCAGGGCGGAGCCATGTTTGTCTCCATTGCTATAATTTGAACAATCTTGGTAGACATGGTAGAGGTACATAGATGAAGCAACAAACCAAATATCAAAAGACCTGGGCCTTCTGGTTTTAAATAAGAAGATTTTTAAGGCTTTCCCTAATGAGTCTATGTAAAACAAACGTGCACTGGAGCGGGGTCCCCAGGGCTATAATTTGAACACTCTTGGTATTGGTCCACTAGATAAAGTTATATAACCAAATATCAAAGACCTGGGCCTTCTTGTTTCAGAAAAGATGTTTAAAGTTTTTTTCCGCAGTAAATCTACTTAAAACAAGTGGTCTTGGCACCAGGTCTATAATTTGAACAATCTTGGCAGAGTTCCACTAGATGAAGCTACATACCATATATCAAAGACCTGGGCCTTGCGGTTTCAGAGAAGATTTTTTTTTTACTTTTTCAGTTAGAAATTCTATTTTTAGCACCTGTGGCCTAGATGTGCAATTAACAGGAACCATTTAAACAACTTTGAAGGAGGACCAACTAGGGATTATGTCTGTCAAATTTGGTCATAATCCAATGAATGGTTCAGAAGGAGATGTTGTTTGAAGAACTTATGGACTGACGGATGACGACGACGTCGATGGACGGTGCACCCCTGAAGCCTTCGGCTCAGGTGAGCTAAGAACAAGAGATTCTTAATGGTCTTATATCGCTCATCTGAGCCAAAGGATTCGAAGATCCAAACAACTCCATTGGAGCCTCTGAAGCCACTCGGCCGATTGAGCTAAATTTTCATCTTTAGAATCCAAAGGGGTGGGTGAGAGTGGGGTGGGGTGGGGTGGGGGGGGGGGGGGGGTTATTGTTTTTATACATGAAAATCGGATCATTAGTTTGTTTGCTATGGCAACTTACAGTTTTTATAGTCTTGTAATGGGACGACGACGATAAGCGCCGACGACGATGGATAACTGTCTTTCCTGTAAGCTCCCCCGGATCGTTAATCAGAGATGGATTAAAACTGGAGTAGGCCTACCCAGAGAAAAACTACCTGACCATCCGTTGAAGAACTTTGCGTCTCACGTAAACTGAGCGATATATGAACCCACAGCAGCGAAAGTGGCGAACAGTGTAGGCCCTGATCAGACGCCACAGCATGTGACATCTGATCAGGTCCCTCACCATTTGCAGAAATCTCAGCAATGTTCCGAATAAATTCCTTAGTTCAAAATTTACTCCTGCTGTGTGCAAAATGGGGAATGATATAGGAAACGATATGGCCCGCAGATTCCTTATATATTGCCTATAGTCATCTATATGGTTGCATCTGCATCAGCAATGAGTAAAATATCAAATATCTACATCAGAGCATTGACATGTTTAGCTTTGAAAGCATGCACAATGTTATCCATGTTATCCAAATGTCAATACAATCACGTGAACAAGTCCGTGTAATGAACACCCCTTATACCCCCTTTGGGGTTTACAGGAGTAAGCATTATTTTTCTTATTTCTCACCCAAGTAATAGGTTTTGTACTCGTTACAACCGCCTCAACGAACCGGTTCTAACGAACATTCACAACTACGAGCCGGTTCTAACGAGCACCCACAACATATATATACAAGAATAGTATCACGGATATTCATCAGAAAATTAGCCATTTTGCAGATGTGGAAAAATGCACTTTGTCGCACGGGTGTTATCGTAATGCATTTATTAACCTTCTCTTACACATACAATAGGCGCCCCGTCCCTCGGGGCTTGGAAAAATAGACTGGACTGCACGGTACTTCCACGCAAAGTTTAAACCGACCGAACATGAGACAAGTACTGTTAAGCCGCATAGAAGGTTTAAGCTTGCCGTCGGACCGTCCATGATTGTAAACCCTAGCGGATTGTTTGGGAGTAGTGCTTGAGATGCCATCTCATCCCAATGCCTGGTAAAAGTCCCACAGAACAGAAAGCAACGCCTTAAAATGACCTAAATAATATTCACGGGGAAGTTTAACCAAACCTTAAACAAACAAAAATACAGAGAATGCTCTTCTCGTTAATGAATGTTATACAGCCAATATAGCAGCCCCCGCCCATCGGGGCTTAGAGAAATAGATGAGGCTGCTTAATTGATACTTCCATGCAGAGCTGAAACCGACCAGACCTAATAGACCGCTTAGGAGGTCCAAGTCTGCCCAGCAAAAGTGCTGTCGGATACATGTATATAAACCCTATTAGTTTCATCGGGCGGCAGGGCTTGAGATGTCATTTCATCTCAGTATCGGGTAAAAGTCCTACAAAATAGGAAACGTCGGCAAAAATGACCTAAATAATATTGGCGGGGACGTTAAACCTCAATTCAAACAAAACAACTCTGCTCAATTATATGAGTTTTGACTGAAACAAACGTACTATGATATCCACATATACATGTAGCGGTTGAAATCAGTTACATGTATTTAATTGCTGTCATTCTTTTATATTATTTTTACATCGCAAGAGCAACTGTTGATTTTATAAAGTAAATAATCTTACCTCTGAATATTCAATTGTCTGAAATCCACGACCCTTAAATCCTCCATTTCAGCAAATTTCACCAATTCAAATTCACTGTAAACACATGTCGATAAATAAGCCTGCAGTAACTGATAAGCATATAATTTTGTGTGTAAAGTTTACCTTTTAGCTCAATGAGAACCGTTCTTTGTTTATGTGTGGCTTGTTACTATACATATGAAAAGTATTTTGAAAAAAAAAAGGTGATGTTCTTGTAGCATTTCCCGCTATTACTGAATATAATAAACAACCTTTACCAGCCAATCAGATTACTTGATATATTATATCCATTTAATTTGTTTGTTTGTTTGTATTGGAGTTTTAACGGCCCAGTTATCACAATTTTAGGTCATTTTGAGCCGATCAGTTTACTTATCCACGCTTTCCTGGACAGGCTTATACGTAAGCGGTTAACCAGTTCAGTGCACATTCTTTCGCCAGAAACTGACAACTGCCCTTCTTGCGGAAAGAATGACCGTAGAAAAGATTTCAAGATCAATCTCCACGAAAGAATGTTGCCGACCCAGGCGCAGGTATCGAACCCGCATCCTCCTGATCACCAGTCAGACGCGCGTCCGACTGAGCTACCGAGGCCGGCTATCCAGTTAATTTATAAACTAATCGGAATTTATATTTTCATTTGCAAACTAAACATATATTAACATCAAAGCTCTGTGAGTTTTAGTCTTTTTTTTTGCGTTGCGGTTTAACGTCCTCGTCAACACTATTAATGTCATTTCGGAGACGTTGCTTACAGTTTTGTGGGGCTTTTACCCGACATGGAGATGAAATGACATCCCAAGTCCTGCCGCCCATTGAAACCTAAAGGTCCATGTAGGAGCACATAAAGAGGCATATTTTTACTGAAATACACAGTGTAAATGCTATCTGGGTGATATCATCATGATCCTAAGTAATGGGACAGACAGGCCTACCCAAACAGGGCAGACCCAGATCAGGAGTAGTCCTGAAAGGGTCATCACTGTCTGCCACTCCTTGCTGTGTCATGAAACAAATTTGTCATAACTTCAGAAGCATTCAAGGTGTACCACTATTTATGGAACTAAGTTATCATGTGCAAAAATTGCCAGATTCTGCACAGCACCATTGTTTTACCGCAAAGATCTTAAATATCGGGACAGACAGTCCTAATCACACAGTGCAGACCCTGATCAGGAGCAATCTGATCAGGGTCTACACTGTCTGTCATTCCGTCTGCACCTCCTGCTGTGCCATGAAACAAGTCCATCACATCCTCAGAAGAATTACAGCAAGCCCTCAAGGTGTCCAAACTTTTAGGGTCCTTTAGGTAGTATAAACTCCCTGATGAGATGTTCAACCCTAATCCTGCCAAATAAATTAACCTGTCACACTTATTAATGACCAACAACCAATCAAATTGCTTGAAATAATGTATTCAGTCAGATTCATAGAAATAATATTAAACTGTGCAGATACCGATCAGATGGCTTCCACAGAAGCCATCCGATCGGATTCGCACTGTTTGTAAAGGCCGAGGTTGTCCTGCTCAGCAGGTTAAGGGCTAACCCATTTTGTACCGGAAGCCCCAAAACGGGTATTTGGCAAACAGTGCAAGCCCAGATCAGGCGCCGCAGAATGTGGCATCTGATCACAGCCTTCACTGTCTGCAAAACGCCCAGCCATACTCCAAACCAATTCAGAAGAAACCAAACCCGACACCCCCGATACCTGAAATGGACTCCTGCTAAACTGCTATACATAAGGAGGAAGATTCCATTCAACACAAAAACCTGGGCTACAGCAGTGATACTCCTAGTTTTTACCACCAAAAAATACAGGTATCATGTATGGACATTTCAGCCTCTCCAGAATAACAGCTAAGTTTATTTTCTCTTGTCAAAGTGAACTTCAATAAATCTCAGTTTAACATGATAAGCTACACTAATTGTCTAAACATGTGGCAATAAAATTAACCAGTTTTCAGACAACATGGACAATGCATTCATGAAAATTTCAGTGGATCTGAACTTTTTGGTTTTGGGTTTTACAGCCTTTTCAACATTATTTCACTTATATCGATGCGATCTGAGAGGTGGACAAAAACCGAAATAACCAGAGAAAAAACACCTGACCTTTCGTTGCAGAACTTGGCATCTCACATGTAACCCCGAGCCAGATTCTAAACACGACAGTGAGCGACCTAATGCTCTTAATCGACTAGGCCACAGAGGCCCGCTAAATTTCAATGTAGAGGCAGCAACATGTGAATATGCACCGCTAGCTTATTGTTAAAATACATTTATTTTGATGATAAATGTCATGACATCAATTTTTAAGAAATTTCACCTGAGAAAAGATAGAGACCTGATGGGAGCTGCATTGTTTTATTTTTACATAAACTATTTTTGAGAAACATTGTAGCACCCACAGCCTATGTTTGAACAGAGTTGCTAATTTGCGGGCCTGCGGGCTGCGGGCCACAGGTTGCGGGCCACAGGTTGCGGGCTGCGGGCCATGATTTTGTCATTTCATAATAAACGGTATATGCAAAATATCTTATAGCTGAATAATAAATAAATAAATTTGTTTCTGCACATTGCTGCATTAATTAAGTAAAAGCATATTGGTATTTAGGGATTCTGATAGCATGTTTGGAACAGTTACAGTATTGAGTGATGCACTGAGCAGGGGCTGCATAGCTCTGCCTTGAGTGATGCATTGAGTTGGGGCTGCATAGCTGTGGAGAAATGATGATGATGATGATGATGATTATGATGATGATGATGATGATGATGATCTTATCCTATAGTAGCTTTTATATTTCACACCTTTCAAATAAAAACCAGGGTAGCACATTTAGCAATATGTCTTATCTTCGAAGTCATTTTATTTTACTATTTCAATATGATAACATACCCCATGGTTTCTAAATTAGCTCAGTACATTCTGTCCGTGTCCCATCTGCTAATAATCTTAGACAAGTTCTCCTAGCGGGCACATTACGTCTTAGCAACGTCGCATCAACGTTGCGTTGATACGACGATGCAGCCGCTTGGAGCTATGTTCCTTCGGGCATCGGAACATAAAAGGAGAATAATTTGGACGAAAAAAAAAATCATTTTTAAACCATTTGATTTAGACATTATAACCCTGATCAGATGCAGCATGTAGCGAACTTCGACTACCCTAGGCGAACTCCAAATAAAAACATTAACCCATAAATGCCAATTGTTTCAATAATGGGACATTCGAAAACAGTTAAGACAGATTAGAGGCCACAGAATGTAGCGTCTGATCATTGTCTTCACTATTTGCTAAAAGTACGGAACTTGATGCAAAACTCACAGCTTACAACACATGTTTTGTAATTAGAGCTCTCGAAAGCAGGTGAATAACTGTGTTTGATGTCGGTCAGTTATGGATTGTTTAGTCGGTCACTGATAATCACATACAAGCGAGCTAACCCTTTTAACCCTGTAGACCGGTGCAGACGCTGAGGTAGAAATACACTGTATCTATGCAAACCTTATAGATCCTGATAAGACGACACGTAGCTAGCACGTCTCGCCAGAATCTACATATACACTGTTTAACTGCCATCATGTCAGTGAACTAATCAGAAATCCCTTTCTATAAGTATATATTTAAAGCGAGAAGAGTCCTGTTCAGAAACTCAGGGATGAAAGAGTAAAACAAAATATCATCGGATAGCGCATAGGAAAATAGTCCTAAAGTATTGTTTTCTGTTCAGAATATGTCTTTTTATGCCAATTTATATAAAATCCGTATAACGTCTCGAAAAATAAAATATTTTGAAAAGACGTTCCATGCCTGCAAAATTAGTTTTCAAGAGTTCCTTTGCACTATTTTGTGCAGCGAATGAACAGCGGAAGTGGAATAACGCGGTCCAGTACCGTAAGTAGAAATGTAATGACATAGAAACTTGATTTTATAAATCAACTTTCAAAAAGGATATTTTCGCCCCTGCAAACTCCACATTTCACATAAAAATGGAATTAAGAAGGACATGGACATCTTTATGTGATAACTACTGCAAGAAGTTTTCACAACTTCTGCCTTAAATCAAAACTGATTGTCGGCCTCGGTAGCTCAGTCGGATGGGCGTCTGACTGGTGATCAGGAGGACGCGGTGTCGATAACTGCCGGGATCGGAAACACTCTTTCGTGGAGATTGATCATGAAATCTTTTCTACAGTCATTCTCCCCCTTCCAATGATTCAAGAAGGACAGTTGTCAGTTTCTGGCGAAAGAATGGGTACCCTGGCAAACAGTGCAGGCCCAGATTAGACGCCGTGTCACGCGGCATCTGATCAGGGCCTGCACTATTTGCAAAAAGTTCAGCCATTTTCAGAATCAATTTTGAAGAGACTTTATCCACATTGCTTTTTAGTACTGTTTATTTTTACCAGGAGAGCCACATGGAGATTAGTTTGTTTGTCTGATTTGAGGTTTAACGTCCCTGTCAACTCTTTAAAGGTCATTTTGGAGACGTTGTGTCCAATTTTGTGGGACTTTTACCTGACAATGAGATGAAATGACATCTCAAACCATTAGGGGTTATAAGCATGGATGGTCCAACTCATGCGCACCGCTTTGCCTGGGCAGGCTTAGATCTTCTAAGCTGTTTACCAGTACCCATGTGCGGGTCGGATTCAGCTCTGTGTGGAATCATCATGCAGCCCATATATTTCTTCAAGCCCTGATGGGCGGGGGCATCATGGAGATTAGCACTAGTTTACTAAATGATGGAGATTATATAAGTACTAGTACCCTCTATATATAACATTGATTATTATTATTATTATTATTATTATTATTATTAATTGGCTCCATCAAACTACTGAATTTATACAAACAAATGGTGACATGTTATTGCCAAAAATGGTACTCTACATTTTACAATACTGGCTTAAGGGGAATTGGAACACCTAACAGACACAATTTTTCAATGGGAAACAACTTTCAGGACTTCCAGTTCACTTTTCTATAAACTCTGTCTCATGGAAAAAAGTGGGGTCAACCCTTAGAGGAAAGAATTTGCTCCTCAGGAGCAAATTCTTTCCTTTACTTTAAGAGTTGGCCCCTATTGACATGGGATACAAAAATACTTTTGCAGGAGTTGCCTCCCATAAAGTTGTATGCATTCCCCTTAAAGTTCAGGAATTTAATGATTTATGTCAATTCCCAGCCTATGCACCCAACAGTGCTGTCAGCCCTTTGATTTGTGAAATACCAGATGCCCAAGTTAATTATATTTAATTGCAAGCATGTTGACAGATTAAAGACAAGGTTTGATGTGGACCAAAAACGAAGGAAAAAATGGATGAATCTTGTAAGTTTTTACAATCTGGCTTCAATTAAGTGCCCTTTAAACTATCTGAATGGGTCAGCTCATGTTATTTTGCACATGCGCTATGAGATATTATATCATATTATATATTAAGTCTTTTCTATTCATGTCTCGCAGCCCGCAGTCTGTGGCCCGCAGCCCGCAGCCCGCACTTTAGTCACTTTGATGTTTGAAGGATCAGTAGGAAAAATATCGCGGGTTTTTCGTTAGAGAAGTGGCCATTTTTTGAGATGTAAAATGCACTAGGTCTCGTAGTGTGTGTGTGTGTGTGTGTGTGTGTGTGTGTGTGTGTGTGTGTGTGTGTGTGTGTGTGTGTGTGTGTGTGTGTGTGTGTGTGTGTGTGTGTGTGTGTTTTGTAATTAGTATCTCTACATGTAAATACTGTGCATATTAGAGGGCCTCATGGAAGATTAGCTTGTTATTGCTAAATGTGTTACCCTCTCAAATAGAGACGATTATTATTATTATTATTATTATTATATTAACCGTGGTCTGGTGGAGTTAACAGGGTTTCATCTCTCTCTCAGGAAAAGTGGTGCTAGTTTGAACCTCAGCACATATACCCTATTAGTTTCATTGGGTGGCAGTGCTTGAGATGTTGTTTTATATCTCAATACTTGGTAAAATTCCCACAGAATTGGAAGCAACTCACGTTTCTCTACAAAAGGACCAATACAGTGTTGACATGGACTTAAATCTCAAACCATACAAACAAAAAAAAAACCTCTTAGGAAAAAAATTATACATTTAATACAAATGACATATGAAAAAGTACATAAATAGTTGAACAAATAAATGAAGCCGCAACGTGTGCTAACATACTGCAGATGGTATTTTATATTGTCCTTATTTCTACGCCAAACATAACTGCCCAACGGGGCTTAAAGAAATAGAATGGGCTGCAAGATGCTTCCACGCAGAGCTGGAACAGAATGCACATGGGTGCTGGTAAACAGCTGAGCGGTTTTAAAACTACCAAGGAAAAGTGGTGAAAGTGCGACCGTCCATGCTTATAAATCCTATTGGTTGAATTGGGCGGCAGGGCTTGAGGTGTCATTTCATCTCAGTGTCGGGTAAAAGACCCCCCAAAATGGAAGCAACGTCTCCAAAATGACTTACAGAGTGTTGACAGGAACGTGTATCTTAAATCAAACAAAATACTCCAAACATAGATTGTGGGTGCTCATTAGAAATGCATCAATTACACTATCCCAAAGCTCTAGATAACCAGATATGATAATATATGATTTTTTCTCATTTATCTTTAAATGGTGTGCTGTGTATGCTCATTAGAATCCCCTCAATGAGCGATTCTAACGAGTGTACACAACATACCTTTATTCTATAGAAGATCGTAAAGATACCCTTAAGTGGTCCAACCATCCCTTATGACCTGGTACTCTGAGTAAACCTCATAGTTCGAACTACCCCAATCTCGAACAACTTTTTATGGTCCCAGAGGTGTTAATATTCATTGAAGTTTTACTGTATTTGGTGCCCGTTTGCATCTATGAGGCAGTTCAAACCAATACCCACTATATTTTAGCAACATTAAAGCAAATTAAGTATTCCTCTCTAAACTCAAATTTTCTGCATAAGATGCGGGGTATACAGGGGGGTTCGTACCAAATGATTTTTCCTCCTTATATATAGCTAGAGTCCACTTCAAAGTTTAGGTGTGACAGGTTGTATTTTCTTCTTTCATTTAGAAAATGGCTTAACTTTTTGCAAACAGTGTAGGCCCTGATCAAATGCCCCGTTCTATGGCGTCTGATCTGGGTCTGCACTGTTTACCAGTTGCCCGTTTTGGGTTTTCTGGTACAAAATTAACAGATGTGTATACCTTTTCTAGCAGAAACATTTCAGTCTGGTACTGCACTGTCTAATTTAAAATCTCTAGCATGCTTGGCTGTAAAATTCTCTGAATAAATCAGAATTAATTACAACTTCATGCCATTATTTCTATACCAGCAAGGCAACAGCTGTCAAATATTTGATAAATTGGATTGCTCAGTCTGAGCACTCGTAGTATCTGATTTTCGTCTTTGTTTGATTTGAGGTTTAACAGAACCGTCCCCGTCAACACTGTAAAGGTAATTTTGGAGACGTTGCTTCCAATTTTATACCCGACATTGAGATGGAATGACATCCCAAGCCCTGCCGTCCAATGAAAACAATAGGGTTTATATGCATGGACGGGCCGAATCGCACCGCTTTGCCTGGGTAGGCTTAGATCCTCTTAGCGGTTTACCAGTACTCGTGTGTGGGCCGGTTTTATATGATTTGTGAGGTAGAAAAACCCATGGTTAATATTAGAGCCTAAGTTATTTAACTGCTTTAATGAGCAACTGACCAACAATAAGAACTAGAGCGTGCATTCGATGGCACACCTTCGAAAATCCCCACTCTTCTGTCAGAGCCAAATATAACATAGTTCTAGCACGCCCTCATTATGTAAGAAAGCACTGTACCAAATTTGCTGGCATTCAGGCCAGTGGTTAAGGAGAGGATAGCGTGATCGATGGATGAATGAAGACAGACAGATGGATGGAGGGATTTACAATTTCCTCAAACACATTTTTAAAAGCATGGGGATAATGATTTTTGTTTGTTTGATTTGAGGTTTAACGATCCCGTCAACACTGTAAAGGTCATTTTGGAGACTTTTCTTCCAATTTTGTGAGACTTTTACCCGACGTTGACATGAAATGACACCTCAAGCCCTACCGCCCAATGGAACCTATAGGATTTATTAGCATGGACGGGCCGACTCGCACCGCTTTGCCTGGGCAGGCTTAGGTCCTCTAAGCGGTTTACCAGTACTCGTGTGCGGGTCGGTTTCAGCTATGCGTGGAAGCATCATGCAGCCCATCTACGTCTTCAAGCCCCGATGGGCGGAGGCCGAAATGCGAATAATGAATATATATGGTTTATGAGTAGGGATCGGAACGGTTTATCTGATATTGGGCCTACTATAAAGTGGAGGGGGTGGGGGCTATCCCGGCGCATCTGGGGTACCCAAAGGTTGGTGTCACTGAATGTATCATAAGGAATAAGAATATATATAAAATTTAAGGCTGGGGATCTGAACAGGTATCCGATATTAGGCCTTTTATGAAGTGGTGGGGGTAGGACATGACCCCAGCACACTCGGGGGACCCAATGGTGAAATGCATCTTATCATAAGGACAAGAATATATATTGTTTAGGGATGGGGATCTGAATGGTTTCTGAAAAATAAGGCCTTTAATGAAATGGAGCATGGTCATGGCCCCGTCGCACCCCTGGGGACCTCCAGGTGGACTGAATGTAAAAGGTTATTGACCTGAAATTCAGGCTTGCTGTTTTTCAAGCATAATTCAAACTAAATAAATGTTCCAGTGTAACGTCATGTGAAGACTGTAAACATGTAAAAGGTCCTTATTAATCACATTCTGCTTGATGAAAACCCTGACCAGTCTTAATATTGTCTGGACTTAAAAAAACAACATCAACAACAATACATGGTATGCAGTAGACTCAACTCAAAGACTCAGCTCATTGACTCAACTCATAGCCTCAGCTCAAAGACTTAGCTTAGACACCCAATTCAGTATTTTCGTACATATATGCCACAGGCTTTCGAACCTCTACAGATTATCAGCTGTCTAATTTCACTTGTCAGCAAGAGAATTTCAATAAATCAAGTCTACAAAAGCAGAGCAGCTAAGAGCAGCTAAACTTTAAAACAATTACTTTTTACAATTTTCATGAGAGAAATGTTGCACATAAACATTATAATTAAGCGGCGTCTGATCAAAGTCAAGAATGTTTGCTTTAAATACAATTGTATGGGTTTAATGGGCAATCCACCTGTGCTTCTATATACATGTATGTATTATATACCATCCACTAATGCGATAATTACTGTCAATTCGTTAAAAGAGGGAAACCCCTGCTTTGCAAACAGTGTAGATCCAGATCAGATGGCATCTACGGTGATTGTCATGCAACTTGTGAACAAATTTAGTATGCGAAGTAATTCGATCGGCTGCTGGACTGCAATGGCTATTGCTAAATTAACATATTCAGCAGGATAAAGGTTAAAAAAAGAAAACAAAATAGTGGTCTGTAGCCTACAGGCCCGCAAAACAGCAATTTTACATATTGCAGGGTCTGATGGGACGTGTTTGGTATGGAAGGGCTGGTAACAGTCATCACAGACAAACCGTCACTGTTTTTGGGCAGACATTATGATGTGCATAATTAATATTTACGCTTTCACAAATAAACATTAATGTATATGAGCAATCTTTTTTTTTGTTTGCGTGTGTGTGTGTGTGGGGGGGGGGGGGGGATTTATCGTTAATCAGAGGTCGGCGAAATCTGAGTGCCCGGTGAAAAGAAAACGTGACCTTCTGTTGCAGAACTTGGCGTCTCACATGTGACCCTAGCCAGGCTCGAACCCACAGCGCTGAGAGACCTTATGATTGCATGGTCTTTTTCCATTGAAGTACATAGCTAGGCCAAGGAATTAATCTATGCAATGGTCTGGATGCAATGGGGTGGTAAAGAGTATTGCATTCCACTCCAATTTTAAACTAAGCTACACATGCATCCCAAAGACATTCAGCAACACGCTACATTCTGACCTACTTATACTTGTAACATCGATAAAAATAGCACAACAATTTTCGCCCCCCCCCCCCCCCTCCCCCCCCCCCAATTCAGTGATAGTCACGTGGACAACATCGTTATTTCTGATTATGAAATTTAGTAACTTTGGGTCGATTATAAAACAATCGATCCAAAATGGATAGAATCGGCCAAACTGGTATATTTTTCAATTGTAGTTCATATATTTTGCAAGGATTCGGTATTATACATCATGATATAAGCTTTAAAACTTCTGAACTGCCCCCAACAAACATTTGTTTTCCATACCATGTTTTGAACCACCCTATTCCACACATCAGCATTTAAATTAAGACAACTTCTCTGCAATTTTCTAATCGAATTTCTAAATCCTGTCAGATTTCATTCAGATGAAATGGGTTTATATCCACCAATCTTAAAGAAAAAAAACTAATACAAAAGTACGGAACCCGGGAAGGGACATGATTTTTTTTTTATTTTATAAGGTGTGCGCACAAGATAATATCTTGTGCAGGCAAGATATTATCTTGTGCGGACAACATATTATCTTGTGCGGACAACATATTATCTTGTGCGGACAACATATTATCTTGTGCGGACAAGATAATATCTTGTCCGCACAAGATAATATCTTGTCCGCACAAGATAATATCTTGTCCGCACAACTTCCCAAGATCTATGTTGTGCAAACAAGATAATATGTTGTGCGAACAAGATAATATCTTGAGCGCACAAGATATAATGTTGTGCGAACAAGATCATATCTTGTCCGCACAAGATAATATCTTGTCCGTACAAGATAATATCTTGTCCGAACAAGATAATATCTTGTCCGCTAAAGATATTATGTTGTTCGCACAACATAATAAAAATAAAAAATCATGTCCCTTCCCGGGTTCCGTACAAAAGCCTTAACTTTATGCAAACTGTCAAACAAATGTATTATGTTGTGCAAACAAGATAATATGTTGTGCGAACAAGATAATATCTTGAGCGCACAAGATATAATGTTGTGCGAACAAGATCATATCTTGTCCGCACAAGATAATATAAAATATAGACAGAATACATTTGAAAAATTACAATCTGCACAATTGGACTAGCCGGACTCGGTTGCACAGTCGGATGCGATTCTGACTGGTGATCAGGAGGACGCGGGTTCGATACATGCCGGGGTCGGCAACATTCTTTCGTGGAGATTGATCATGAAGTCTTTTCTACGGTCATTTTCTCCCATTCCGCTGATTCAAGAAGGGCAGTTGTCAGTTTCTGGCGAAAACATGTGCACTGTACTGGTTAACCGCTTACGTATAAGCCTGTCCAGGAAAATATTTCAAAATGCTTGGGCTGTTCAATTTAACACTTAATTCCTGTACTTCAAACCAGCAGTGTAGGCCCTGATCAGAACGTTTTGTGGCGTTTCTTCTAGGTAAACACGCTTTGCCCAAACCGACACATGATTCTAGCCCCAGCGTACACCCAGAGGACCATAGATTGGTCTCACTCACTGAAAGTGTCGTAAAAAAGAAATGAAAAAAGTGAACAAGAGGACCAAGCTGGTCCTGTATCGCTCACCTGAGCTAACAGATTCAAAGTTTCAGGAAGTGCCAACCTCTACTGAAAGATTTATGGGAGGACATGGTGATAACAGGATAAGCATTTTCTGCAAATCAAGTAGATGTAACTCTACGATAAATAGGCTGACCTCACCGGTTTTCAAACTAATTCAAGTTTTCATTCCTGACTTGCTAAGAGGATCCGATATAAACTAAAGGGGACATGGTGATGACAAGTTCAAAAAATAAGCAATTCACTGCTGCAATCAAAGGTATGTTACTCTGCGACAAATAGGCAAACCTCATGAGTTTTCAAACTCCTTCGATTTTTTCTGCCTGACTTACTTGTTTGTAAGTTTCATGAAGATCCGATCAAAACTGAAGGGGCAGCAGTGATGACCAGGTCGAAAATAGGCATTTTAAGCAATCAAAAGCACGTAACTCTATGATAAATGTGCCGACTTGGCCGGTATTCGAACTTGTCCGAGGTTTCATCTCCAGCCACCTCACATGTAAGTTTACGAAAAATCCGATCAAAACTGAAGGGGCTACGGTGATGACAAGGTCAAAATTTGGCATTTTCAGCAATCAAAGGGATGTTACTCTATGATAAAGGGGCCGACTTGGCAAGTTTTTGAACTCATCCGAGGTTTTATCCCCAGCCACCTTACAAATAAGTTTCAGAAAAATCTGATCAAAACTGAAGGGGCTACCGTGAAGACAAGGTCAAAAATCAACATTTTCAAACATCAAAGGGACATAAATATATGATAAATGGGCCAACTTGGCCGGTATTCGTACTCATTTGAGGTTTTATCCCCAGCCACCTTACATATAAGTTTCAGAAAGATCTGATCAAAACTGAAGGGCCTACGGTGATGACAATGTCAAAAATTGACATTTTCACCCATAAAAGGGATGAACTCCATGATAAATCCAAGGTGTAATCCAAGGTGTAATCCCCAACCATCTTACATATAAGTTTCAGAATGATCCGATCAAAACTGAAGGGGCGGCGGTGATGACAAGGTTGAAAAACGGCAATTTCAGCAATTAAAGGGAAGTAACACTATGTTAAATGGGCGGACTTGGCCAGTTTTCGAACTCATCCAGGATTTTATCCCCAGCCACCTTACATATAAGTTTCAGAAAGATACGATCAAAACTGAAGGGGCTACCATGATGACAAGGTCAAAATCGGCATTTTTCAGCAATCAAAGGGACGTAACTCTATGATAAATGGGCCGACTTGGCCGGTATTTGAGCTCATCCTAGTTTTTATCCCCAGCCACCTGACATATAAGTTTCAGAAAGATCCATCAAAACTGAAGGGGCTACGGTGATGACAAGATAAAAAATTCGGCATTTTTAGCAATCAAAGGGATGTAACTCTATGATAAATGGGCGGACTTGGCCGGTTTTCAAATTCATTCGAGGTGTTATCCCCAGCCACCTTACATATAAGTTTTAGAAAGATCCGATCAAAATTGATGGGGCTGCGGTGATGACAAGGTCAAAAATCGGCTTTTTTCAGCAATCAAAGGGACGTTACTCTAAAATAAATAAGCCAACTTGGCCGGTTTTCGAACTCATTCGAGTTTTTATCCCCAGCCACCTTACATATAAGTTTCAGAAAGATCCGATCAAAACTGAAGGGGCTAACGTGATGACAGGGTCAAAAATTGGCATTTTCAGCAATCAAAGAGACGTAACTCTATGATAAATGGGCCGACTTAGGCGGTTTTCGAACTCATCCGAGTTTTTATCCCTAGCCATCTTGCATTTAAGTTTCAGAAAGATTCAATCAAAACTGGAGGGGCTACCGTGATGACAAGGTCAAAAATCGGCATTTTCAGCAATCAAAGGGACGTAACTCTATGACAAATGGGCCGACTTGGCTGGTTTTTGAACATATTCAAGGTGTAATCCCCTGCCACCTTACATAATATGGAATAAAGGCACTGCCTTTTGAGCAAACACACTCATTTACACCCCTTAGGTAGTTAATAGTTAACTGTGCTGGAGCCCCCCTGTGCAGGGAGAACCATCTCCTGCGAGTAATGTGGCAAATGTTACCGATCGGAGTATAAGTAGAAAGAAAGATCCTAACCGTAATTACATGATTACTGTGTAGGACCTTGCGTGTATGTAATGTACACCTGCACGTAATCCTCGTGGGCGGGGATGTTGCAGCGAGATAGCTCAGTGGTTAGAGCACTTGCCTCTGATGCTAGAGGTCCCGGGTTCGATCCCCGGCAGCGGCGATAAAATTTCGGTGTCCGAATACGCTCCATTGGCATCATTTGCAGGGATGAATGTCATAAAGTGCACCGTCCTTCGGATCGGGACGTTAACTGGAGGCCCCCTGTGCAGGGAGAACCATCCCCTGCGCAGGTTAAAGATCCCTACCGTAATAACATGATTACTGTGTAAGCTTTCATCTTGCAAAACCCGGAGAGTATGTCATATACACCTGAGGTAATGGTCAAATGTGACCGACGCAGTATCAGAAGATAGATAGATAGATAGATGGATAGATAGTATATATATATAGAAAGAAAGAATAGTGATGTTGAACATCAAAAACACACCAACAGTGGTTGCTTACGGGTTAAACCACTTGCCTCTGATGCTAGAGACCCACGGTTCGATTCCTGGCAGCGACAATACAGTTTAGTATCCGACGAACATGTTCCACCGGCATCATTTGTAGGATAACCAAATGTGACCTAACGCAGTAAGGATAGATAGATATATATAGAGAGAGGGGGATTTTGGCAAAGTTCCACAAGAATGGCTTGAGCACTGTCAAGCTCAGACACGACAAAATATAAACCACTTACAGTGGATCCAGAGCTTCCTGACCAACAGGGGTTAACCAGACCTGGTAAAAAGGCCCGATTACCCCGATTGGCCCAGCTGTATCCGGTGTCCCTCAAGGTGCCATTCTCATCCCAATGTTGTTCTGCCCATGCATAATTGATCTGCCACAGAAAGTCAGCTCTGGAGTTCATCTCTTTGCTAATAACAGCTTTTTATACCACAAGATCTCAAGCTTGGCTGATACTGCAGCATTTCAGAGGGATGTTTACAGACTACAGCAATGTCTATAATGGAATACAGCCATGTGCTGTCAATCTTAAAAATTTGAAAGTACCTTGACATCCTTTTTGATGCAACTGTTAAAAGCCAAACAGCAGCCTGGTGTTTCTTTGGAAGGAAGATAACCAGCTGGTCTGAAGATGTTAAAGCATGATGTAATGACTATGATAAGACTTATCCTGGATTATGCCACATCAGTATGGGGCCCACATATAGTATCAGCTCTAGACGGTTCAACGGCGAGCAACTCGGTTTTTCAGAGGTGACTACCAGCATTACCTCCCGAGTGATACAACACCTTGGCCTGCAAACTCGACAGCATTGACATCAAGATGTCAATCCTGGGCAACGTCAATCTCTGGGCATCCATGCTTGCGATTCTCCGACCTGAATGCAGCGAACAGTAGAGGATACTCCCTGGGGTATATGGACCGGCATCTGCTATCAGCCCACCTTCATCGGCACTGGCATCAGACTTAAGGGCCAACTTCCAAAGAATATTGCCACTTCGGGGATCTTTGAGTTCTTCAAGAGGGATCTTCCATAAACTACATAAAACTGTTTTTCAAAGTTTTTAATTTGTTCTGTTGTGAGGCAAAGGTGACCGGAGTACAACATATATTGGTTTACAGTTGGGCGAGGCCTGCTGTCCTTGTGGCAGGTAAGGGTAGAAAAGGATGGTTGTTATCTCTTCTATTTGTACACTTTTATTCATTTTCCCCTTTCTCCCCTGTCCTTCACTCTTTTCTCCTCTTCTAACTCTTCTATCTCTTTAGTCCCTTTCTCTGGGAGATGACACAAACTGACCAACCAGGTTTGGCGTGTGGTTAAACCTAAAGCAATTGTTTGAGCTCCACAGCTGCTTTGCACATAGCCTTAGTTTGACGATGCTCCAGTGTTGGTCCTGTGTGCACTTCATGGGCAGAAAATTACATAGGGTGTTCAGTTAATTTGAAGCATGGACACTTTAAAGTGTCCTGAAGCACTAGCATTATGCTATGGATTTGGGGCTCATCATAACTTTATAAATCTCGGCAAGGTAGAAATCCAGAGGTAGCCAGCTGGAAACAAGACGTTTCGCTCCCAAGATGTTCCCCCGACCACCCACCCTAGTCGTTTCGCATCTCTTTATGGCCCCCAGTCGTTTCACCCCAAAACCATAAATCAAACGAACAATCAATATTTTTTGAGTAACAAGTTCTATTCACAACTCCCCGAGTAGCCACTTTTAAGGCCCGTTATCGGATCAGCTATCCTTAGACTAACGTGAGAGGGCGATGATGCTACTTTAATATTTGCCTCTTCTCACCTCTGTTAAGTTAAAGATGAATAAAATTTATGCAGTGGAGATAAGTTTTACCTTGGAAAGTGGGCGAAACGACTAGGGGGACGAAACGACCAGGGTTGGGGGAGGGGCGACCAGGGAGGAAACCTCTTTTCGGTGAAACGACTAGGGGAAAAACGGTCTGGGGCGAAACGACGGGTTCAGCCAGATAGCTCTTTGTGTCTCCAACTACTATTCACAGGGCTTTATTTTATGTCCCTGAGCAAGAGTTTGTGAAAAGTTTTAATTGCTTGGCCAGAGAGAAGCGCTTTCCACACTACCGAGAAGCTCCGGTAAATGCTTCGGTAAATGCTCCGGTAATTCGTTGGTCCAAGCGCGGTACTGGATTTTACCGGCTAACCTTTACGGCTCAGTGCGCGTGACGTAGTTTCGAAACTTTCCCGCAATCAAACTTCAGCGTTTGATGGAACGGTCTTCGAAAAGAGCCTTTTAAAATAATTTCGACGCTTTTTGTGTTTCTTTTGTAATGGGACTTGACTCCTTTTGCTTTTGAAGAGTAATTTTTGGATGTGAATACAATTCTCATGAGCTCTGTAAAGATGGCGGATTATCGCGAGAAATAGAACGAGATTCCAGGCGAGATTTGGGTGCCTAAGTATGTTGTTCCAGCCTCTCTACAGTAAAGCAAACACTTGGTGTGTTTGCTAATATGAAATAAAGGCACTGCCTTTTGAGCAAACACACTCATTTACACCCCTTAGGTTGTTGATAGTTAACTGTACTGGAGGCCCCCTGTGCAGGGAGAACCATCTCCTGCGAGTAATGTGGCAAATGTGACCGATCGGAGTATAAGTAGAAAGAAAGATCCTAACCGTAATTACATGATTACTGTGTAGGACCTTGCGTGTATGTAATGTACACCTGCACGTAATCCTCGTGGGCGGGGGTGTTGCAGCGTGATAGCTCAGTGGTTAGTGCACTTGCCTCTGATGCTAGAGGCCCCGGGTTCGATCCCCGGCAGCGGCGATAAAATTTCGGTGTCCGAATACGCTCCATTGGCATCATTTGCAGGGATGAATGTCATAAAGTGCACCGTCCTTCGGATCGGGACGTTAACTGGAGGCCCCCTGTGCAGGGAGAACCATCCCCTGTGCAGGTTAAAGATCCCTACCGCAATTACATGATTACTGTGTAAGCTTTCATCCTGCAAAACCTGGGGAGTATGTCATATACACCTGAGGTAATGGTCAAATGTGACCGACGCAGTATCAGAAGATAGATAGATGGATAGATGGTATATATATATATATATATATATATATATATATATATATATATATATATATATATATATATATATATATATATATATATATATGTATATATATATATATATATATATATATATATATATATATATATATATATATATATATAGAAAGAAAGAATAGTGGTGTTGAACATCAAAAACACACCAAAAGTGGTTGCTTACGGGTTAAACCACTTGCCTCTGATGCTAGAGACCCACGGTTCGATTCCCGGCAGCGACAATAGAGTTTAGTATCCGACGAACATGTTCCACAAGCATCATTTGTAGGGTTGAATGTCACAAAGTGCACCGTCCTTCGGATCGGGACGATAACTGGAGCCCCCCCCCCCCCCCCCCCCCCGTGCAAAAGAATAATCTCCTCTGCAGATTTAAGATCCTCACCGCAATGTCATGATTACCGCGTAAGCGTTTGTCCTTCAAATCTCGAGTGAGCAATAACCAAATGTGACCTAACGCAGTAAGGATAGATAGATATATATATAGAGAGAGGGGGATTTTGGCAAAGTTTCACATGAATGGCTTGAGCACTGTCAAGCTCAGACACGACAAAATATAAACCACTTACAGTGGATCCAGAGCTTCCTGACCAACAGGGGTTAACCAGACCTGGTAAAAAGGCCCGATTACCCCGATTGGCCCAGCTGTATCCGGTGTCCCTCAAGGTGCCATACTCAGCCCAATGTTGTTCTGCCCATGCATAATTGATCTGCCACAGAAAGTCAGCTCTGGAGTTCATCTCTTTGCTAATAACAGCTTTTTATACCACAAGATCTCAAGCTTGGCTGATACTGCAGCATTTCAGAGGGATGTTTACAGACTACAGCAATGTCTATAATGGAATACAGCCATGTGCTGTCAATCTTAAAAAATTGAAAGTACCTTGACATCCTTTTTTGATGCAACTGTTAAAAGCCAAACAGCAGCCTGGTGTTTCTTTGGAAGGAAGATAACCAGCTGGTCTGAAGATGTTAAAGCATGATGAAATGACTATGATAAGACTTATCCTGGATTATGCCACATCAGTATGGGGCCCACATATAGTATCAGCTCGAGACGGTGCAACGGCGAGCAACTCGGTTTTTCAGAGGTGACTACCAGCATTACCTCCCGAGTGATACAACACCTTGGCCTGCAAACTCGACAGCATTGACATCAAGATGTCAATCCTGGGCATCATCTATCTCTGGGCATCCATGCTTGCAGGTTCTCCGACCTGAAAGCAGCGAACAGTAGAGGATACTCCCTGGGGTATATGGACCGGCATCTGCTATCAGCCCACCTTCATCGGCACGGGCATCAGACTTAAGGGCCAACTTCCAAAGAATATTGCCACTTCGGGGATCTTTGAGTTCTTCAAGAGGGATCTTCCATAAACTACATAAAACTGTTTTTCAAAGTTTTTAATTTGTTCTGTTGTGAGGCAAAGGTGACCGGAGTACAACATATATTGATTTACAGTTGGGCGAGGCCTGCTGTCCTTGCGGCAGGTAGGGGTAGAAAAGGATGGTTGTTATCTCTTCTATTTGTACACTTTTATTCATTTTCCCCTTTCTCCCCTGTCCTTCACTCTCTTCTCCTCTTCTAACTCTTCTATCTCTTTAGTCCCTTTCTCTGGGAGATGACACAAACTGACCAACCAGGGTTGGCGTGTGGTTAAACCCAAAGCAATTGTTTGAGCTCCACAGCTGCTTTGCACATAGCCTTAGTTTTTTTTCTTCTTCTTCCGGGAAAAGGACCGGGATCATCGCTGAACGTATTTGGTCCTGCGGGACTGAGTAAGACGGGTAAAAACAGTAGAGTCCCCAAAGCGTCGATTAAAACAGGTTAAAACTATTTACAATCTGGTCTTGGTCTGGTGAGGCATGGGTTAGGCAGAGGCCAGTCTACTGGTTAGACTTGACCTGAACTCCTCCAAGGAAGTAGCGGCAGTGACATCTGCAGGCAGGCTGTTCCATTCCCGAATTGTACGAGGGAAGAACGAGTTGTAGTAGACCTCACCGTTTATTCTCTCCTGGAAGAAACCTCTGCTGCCTCTGGTACGACTGTCCCCTTGTTGTAGGTAGGAGGATGTATCAACGTCGACCAATCCATGCTGCATCTTGTACAGGAGACTCAGTCTGGCAATGTAACGCCGATCTTGGAGGCTTTCCCAGCCTAGGTCTTCCACCATGTCTGTGACACAACCAGGTGTACGCGTAGTGTAATCGTTGTACACATATCTGGCGGCTCGACGTTGTACTTGTTCCAGAGTCTTTATGTCTCCTTGTTGATGTGGATCCCAGACTGTAGAGGCGTAGTCTAGCACTGGTCTGACCATTGTGGTGTAAGTGGCTGTTTTTACTTCCCTTGTACATTCCTTGAAATTTCGCCGCAAAAAACCAAGAGTCCGGTTTGCTTTCCCTGCTACCTCGGTGATATGACTTGACCATGTTAGATCATCTGTGACCTTGACTCCCAGGTACTTGCTGGCATCAATCACCTCCAGGACCTGGTTGTGGAGCTTGTAAGTAGACTGGAAGACTTTCTTGCTCTTCTTCTTGCCTGGAGTAATGCGTATGACAGAACACTTGGAAGGGTTGAAGCTCATCTGCCATACTCGTTCCCATTCTTCCAGAGCTGATAGGTCTTCCTGTAACTGCTCATTTTCTTTGGCTCCATTCACCGTCAAGTACAGCAGACTGTCATCGGCAAATAGTCTGGCGTCCGAAGATTTCAGTGAATCCGGCAGGTCATTGATGTAGGCCAGGAATAGTAGTGGGCCTAAGACCGTCCCTTGCGGGACTCCCGAGAGAACATCAAGGACCACTTCTTGTTTCCGGTTGCTCAGGAAAGCCTGTATCCAAGAGAGAGTTGTTCCTCTGACCCCATAATAGTCCATCTTGTACAGCAGCCTTGAATGAGAAACCTTGTCAAAGGCTTTCTCAAAATCAAGCAGTATGACGTCCACTTGATCGCCTTTTGAGAGTCTTGAAGCTATCTCCTGTATTGTTACGATGAGCTGCGTCTCGCAAGAGCGTTTCTTTCTGAAGCCATACTGGTTGTCTTTGAGGATGCTGTGTCTGTCGAAATGGGCCATCACATTGCTATGGATGATATGCTCAAGTAGCTTGCAAGTAATGGAGGTCAGGGATACTGGTCGGTAGTTGGCCGGTTAGTGCTTGTTCCCTTTCTTGAACACAGGTACAATCCAGGCGTCTTTCCATTCCGTCGGTACTTCCCCACAGTCAAGTGAAGTCTGGTACAATCGTGTTAGTATTGGTGCCAGTTGGTCAGCAGCTGCCTTTAGAATGAAGGCAGGTATGGAGTCTGGTCCTGTTGCTTTGAACGTCTTCAAGCCTTTCAGCAGTTTGTGGACCCCTTTCCAATGGACCTCTAATTTGGGCATATCTGGATACGGACTGGGACCCTTATCAGGCATGGTGCTTGTATCTTCTTTGGTAAAGACCGATTCGAATTGTCTGTTCAGGATATTTGCCTTGCTGGTACTATCGCTCTTTAGGAATCCATCTTCATTCTTGAGGGGAGATACTCCTGTTGACTCTTGTCTTGCACTTTTGATATAGGACCAAAACTTAGTATTGTTCCCTTTATAGCTTTCGCTGACCACTTCTTGCATGTATCCCCTGTGAGATCTTCTAATCTGGAGCTGGACCTCTGATTGGAGCCTCTTATATCTATCCTTGTCCCTTTTCTTGCCAGTCCTTCTTGATCTTGTATGTGCCCGTTGTTTTCTCCTTATGAGTCTCCTAATTTTCCGGTTCATCCAGGGGTGTGTATATCTAGACTGTGATATCTTTGAGGGGACTCTTTCTTCCATAATGCTATGTATCTTTGTCTTGAATGACATCCACATTGTATCAATGGTGTCAAAACTGGTCTCCTCGAAGATCATGCTGTAATCGTCTAGATCTTCCTGTATGCCTTGGATATATTTTCCGTTTATGAGGCTTTGGTGGGCGAGATACATAGTTTGTGTCTAGCAGGACTATGTCGTGGTCGCTGTTGCCAGTGGATGGTAATGGTTTACACTTCTCAATGTAGGATGGATGAGATGTGAATGGCAAGTCCAATGTCTTTTCCTTTCTTGTAGGAAAATCGACCATCTGTTCCAAGCTATTGTCTGACACCATATCAAGGAAGGCCTGGGTGACTTTGGCAGGATATTGGGTTCCTTCCACCTTCAATGTATCCCAATTGACATCTGGCAGGTTGAAGTCGCCACCAATAAGGAAGATATTTTTCCGCTTCTTTCCCAACAAAGAATCAAACTCCTCTCTGGACTTATTGACGTATGCTTCATCTGTTCTATTTGGGGGTCTATAGTAGGATATAACGGTGATGGTCTTGTTACCTTCCACTGTAACCGTACCGCTTATCAGCTCAATATCTTTACTGCAGTAGATGTTACCCAGTTGTAAACCTCTTTTTGCTGCTATCAGAACTCCTCCATGGGGGTCGTGTGGCCTGTCTCTACGTTGGATGTCATAGCCAAGGTCATTGGGTAGTATTTCACTCGATGCAATACTACTATCCAGCCAGGTCTCAGATCCGATGATTATATCTGGATCAGAATCCAAAATTATAGCTTCCAGTAATTTACCCTTTTTCCTGAGGCTCTGAAAGTTGATAAGCAAGGCCCGCAGTGACTTTTTCTTTGGACGCTGTATACGACTCGGCTTTGGAGATGACGTTATAGGCTGGTCCATGGACGTAAAAGACTGGTCTGTAAAGGTCTCATTACTTGTACTTCCTCTATATTGGAGAGAAATATCTGATACACTGTCTAATAGAGATGGGTGTGTGGATATGTCAGCAGATCCCATTGATACAGCTACATCTTGATGGCCGGTGTCTTCATCTGGTGGAGAATATACGAATTGACGATGCTCCAGTGTTGGTCCTGTGTGCACTTCATGGGCAGAAAATTACATAGGGTGTTCAGTCAATTTGAAGCATGTACACTTTAAAGTGTCCTGAAGCACTAGCATTATGCTATGGATTTGGGGCTCATCGTCACTTTATAAATCTCGGCAAGGTAGAAATCCAGAGGTAGCCAGCTGGTAACAAGACGTTTCGCTCCCAAGATGCTCCTCCGACCACCCACCCTAGTCGTTTCGCATCCCTTTATGGCCCCCAGTCTTTTCGCCCCCAAACCATAAATCAAAAGAACAATCAATATTTTTTGAGTAACAAGTTCTATTCACAACTCCCCGAGTAGCCAATTTTAAGGCCCGTTATCGGATCAGCTATCCTTAGACTAACGTGAGAGGGCGATGATGCTACTTTAATATTTGCCTCTTCTCACCTCTGTTAAGTTAAAGATGAATAAAATTTATGCAGTGGAGATAAGTTTTACCTTGGAAAGTGGGCGAAACGACTAGGGGGACGAAACGACCAGGGTTGGGGGAGGGGCGACCAGGGAGGAAACCTCTTTTCGGTGAAACGACTAGGGGGGAAACGGTCTGGGGCGAAACGACGGGTTCAGCCAGATAGCTCTTTGTGTCCCCAACTACTATTCACAGGGCTTTATTTTATGTCCCTGAGCAATAGTTTGTGAAAAGTTTTAATTGCTTGGCCAGACGAGAAGCGCTTTCCACACTACCGAGAAGCTCCGGTAAATGCTTCGGTAAATGCTCCGGTAATTCGTTGGTCCAAGCGCGGTACTGGCTAACCTTTACGGCTCAGTGCGCGTGACGTAGTTTCGAAACTTTCCCGCGATCAAACTTCAGCGTTTGATGGAACGGTCTTCGAAAAGAGCCTTTTATAATAATTACGACGCTTTTTTTGTTTCTTTTGTAATGGGACTTGACTCCTTTTGCTTTTGAAGAGTAATTTTTGGATGTGAATACAATTCTCATGAGCTCTGTAAAGATGGCGGATTATCGCGAGAAATAGAATGAGATTCAAAGCGAGATTTGGGTGCCTAAGTATGTTGTTCCAGCCTCTCTACAGTAAAGCAAACATACGAAATAAGTTTCAGAAAGATCCGATCAAAACTGAAGGGGCTACCGTGATGACAAGGTCAAAAATCGGCATTTTCAGAAATCAAAGGGACGTAGCTCTATGATAAATGGGCGGACTTAGCCGGTATTCGAATTCATCCGAGGTGTTATCCCCAGCCACTTTAAGTTTCAGAAAGATCCGATCAAAACTGAAGGGGCTACGGTGATGACAAGGACAAAAATCGGCCTTTTTCAGCAAACAAAGGGACGTAACTCTACGATAAATGGGCCGATTTGGCCGGTTTTCGAACTCATCCGAGTTTTTATCCCCAGCCACCTTACATATATGTTTGAGAAAGATCCGATCAAAACTGAAGGCGCTACTGTGATGACAAGCATTTTCCCATAGAAAGTCTATGGGACCTTGTGGTTACCATAGGAACCACAGTTTTAGAGCGATTTCGAAAAAAAAGTTTATGTCATCAATGCCCCACCAGAGGCATGCTACACATGAGAAATAATTGAGATCAGCCTGCAGGCTGCAGACATATAGCTGCTCAAAAGTGTGGACGGACGGACGACGGACGGACGACGGAGGACCCACTATACTATAAGATCCCCTTGAGCCTTCGGCCCAGGTGAGCTAATAAGCACTGCTTATAGACACCCCCGCATGACAATGGTCAATAATATAAAACAGCAGACATGTTAAAAAGAAGTAGAACTCATAGCCGGCATGTTATTAGACCTCGAAAAATGGTTAAGTTAAAAAAGACGAAAAACGTTTAAGAAATACTTTTAGGAGTATGCAAAAACCACATGCACATCTTTAGACCTATATGAAAACACCTGCAAAGTTTCAAAAGGATCAACCTAAAATTATGAGAGAATTTGCGCTGACAAGGTACCCACTCCCTATACACGTCAACATTATTAGACCTAAAAAAATGGCTAAGTTAAAAAAAGGAAAAAAAAAAGTGAAAGAAATAGTTTTAGGAGTAAAGTTTCAAAATAATCACCCTAAAATGTGAGAGGAGTTGCGCTAACAAGGTACCCACTCCCTATAAACTTTAACATTATCAGACCTCAAAAATGGCTAAGTTAAAAAAGACGAAAAACGTAAAAGTAATAATTTTAGGAGTAAGAAAAAACTACACGCACTTCTTCAGGCCTATATAAAAACACCTGCAAAGTTTCACACGGATCATCCTAAAACTGTGAGAGAAGTTGCGCTAACAAGGTACCAACTCCCTATATACGTTAACATTATTAGAATTAAAAATGGCTAAGTTAAAAAAGACAAAATAAGTGAAAGAAACAATTTTAGGAGTATGAAAAAAACCACATGCACATCTTAAGACCTAAATAAAAACACATGTAAAGTTTTAAAACGATCACCCTAACAATGTGAGACAAGTTGCGCTGAAAAGGCACCCATTCCCTATATACAGTATAATTATCAGATGTCAAAAATGGCTAAATTAAAAAAGACAAAAAAAGTAAAAGTAATAATTATAGTAGTAAGATAAAACCAAATGCACATCTTCAGTCCTATATGAAAACATCTGCAAAGTTTCAAAACAATCACCCTAAAACTGAGAGAGAAGTTGCGCTAACAAGGTACCCACTTTTACATTATTAGACCTCAAAAATGGCTAAGTTAAGAAAGATGAAAAAAAATGAAGGCAATAATTTTAGGTGTATGAAAAAAACACATGCACATCTTCAGACCTATATGCAAACACTTGGAAAGTTTCAAAAGGATCATCCTAAAACTGTGAGAGGAGTGTCGCTAACAAGGTACCCACTCCCTATACACTTTAACATTATTAGACCTCAAAAATGGCTAAGTTAAAAAGACGAAAAAATGAAAAGCATAATTTTAGGAGTATGAAATAATCACATGCACATCTTAAGACCTATATAAAAACAACTGCAAAGTTTCAAAACGATCACCCTCAAACTGTGAGAGGAGTTGCACTAACTAGGTACCCACTCCCTATATACTTTAACATTATTAGACCTCAAAAATGGCTAAGTTAAAAAGACGAAAAAAATGAAAAGCATAATTTTAGGAGTATGAAATAATCACATGCACATCTTAAGACCTATATAAAAACAACTGCAAAGTTTCAAAACGATCACCCTCAAACTGTGAGAGGAGTTGCACTAACTAGGTACCCACTCCCTATATACTTTAACATTATTAGACCTCAAAAATGGCTAAGTTAAAAAAGACGAAAAAAATGAAAGGCATAATTTTAGGAGTATGAAATAATCACATGCACATCTTAAGACCTATATAAAAACAACTGCAAAGTTTGAAAACCATCACCCTCAAACTGTGAGAGGAGTTGCGCTAACTAGGTACCCACTCCCTATACACTTTAACATCATTAGACCTGAAAAAAATGGCGAAGTAAAAAAAGACGAAAAAAGTGAAAGAGATAATTTTTGGAGTAAGAGAAAAAACACATGCACATCTTCAGACCTATATAAAACACCTGCAAAGTTGAAAGTTGAAACGATCATCCTAAAACTGTGAGAGGAGTTGCGCTAACAAGGTACCCCCTCCTGTACACTTTAAAATTATAGACCTTATAAATTGCTAAGTTAAAAAAAAGACGAACAAAAGTAAAACAAATAATTTTAGGACATGCCCATCTTCAGACCTATATGAAAACACCTGCAACGTTTCAAAACAATCACCCTAACACTGTGAGAGGAGTTGCGCTAACAATGTACCCACTCCCTATACAATTTAACATTATTAGACCTAAAAAAATGGCTAAGTTAAGAAAGACGAAAAAAGTGAACGAAATAATTTCAGGAGTAAGAAAAAAACCACATGCACATCTTCAGACCTATATGAAAACACCTGCAAAGTTTCAAAACGATCACCCTAAAACTGTGAGAGGTGTTGCGCTAACAAGGTACCCACTCCCTATACACTTTAACATTATTATACTTCAAAAATGTCTATGTGAAATAAAAAGCTATCCAGGGACATAACTCTAAGAGTTATGGACCCTTGATAAATATTTTACTACAACAGATTCCTTACCTGAGACACCAAGTGTGATATAAGTTTCATTAATGTACAACAATAAAAACAGAAGTTATAAAAAATATTAAGCAAGATATACAGGAAAATCAAAAGTGTCACGGACAAGTTTTCAAGAATTACAAAGGTGAATAACTTTAACAGTATTGATCGCAAGACCTTTATTTTCATGTAGCCGCAGCATCTCATCAATATCAACATTTATGCAAAACATGATAAGATGATGTAGACTATTAAGCAAGATATGCAGGGAAAACCAAAGTGTTACGG